>JASAMY010000901.1:0-343750 GCA_030248085.1 Paralinhomoeus sp. GSCO2_6
CTAGAGGCACGTGCGTTCAAGAGGGAGGAGGGAATTCGTTAACGGATCGTTCCCTTTCCATCCATACAAACTGGTTCGGCTCCATACAAACGTGCCATCCATACAAACGTGCCGAAACGACAGACGACACGAGTAGTGAAAACGGCACAATGGGTGAACCACAAAAAGGAAACAAAACATGGATTTGGCAACAATTTCAGTTCAACTTCTCACTTCATGTAGTGGTGTGGACCGGACCGGGTGAGCTGTGCAAGAAGGTCAACATTCAATGGTGTCATCGTAGTCGCCGCCGAGTCGCGCGGCGGAGACGCGGCGCTCGAAGTCGTCTCGATCGAGCTCGTCGACCACGTTGACCGCCTTGTCGCCGACGACGATACGCGAGTCGGCGCCCAGCTCGGCCAATTGCGCCAGCCGGAAGCCGCCCCGCCGAGCCACCGGCTCGCCGCGCCCGTCCAGCAAGTGCGCCGACCGGCCCTTGGTGGCGACGAAGCCGTCGCCCTCCCACCGGCCCGCCTTGCGCGCCGACAAGCGACCGTAGACGACCTCGAAGTAGCGAACGCGCTCCGACGCCGCCTCCTCGCCCTCGGCTACGACAGCCGACCCGGCGGCAGGCGTCCAGTCGGTCTCGACGTCCTGGACACGCGAACGTGGCAAAACAGATCGAGATTGCCAGCAGCAATCGACCTTTGGCGCTTGTACGCAGTCGTCAGAGACGACGAGCCGCCGAGGCTCGGTCGGCAGCTTGGCGCGCGCCCGCTTTGCGTCCCGCGCCGCCTGTTGCTCGTCCGCGTCAGCGCCGCGGCTCTCCTCATAGCGGTTGGCCTCTCGCAGAGCAGCCCGCGTCGACGACGGCGCTGCCGACGCGCCGGTGCCGACAGCCGCCGACCGGACCGCCCAAGGGCTGTCGACAAAGTCGGCGGGCGAAGGCGACTGTTCCTGCAAGTCGGCGTCGTCGTCGTCGTCGTCGTCGGCGGCGGCGGCGCGCTTGTTGACTCGGCGAACGGCACCACGAGACGACGGCATATTTGAATTTTGCTTCACTTAGACACACAGTAAAAAAGGATATTTAAAAAAAAAAACATGCAAATTTCGCTTAATTACAGTGTCCGCGTTTTGCATGATAACTTTCTAACCCGTAAATACCGTTGTCTGTTTGAGTCGAGAGCACCGCAACCAAACTTTTGATTATTGCATTCCATCAAGATTGACGTTTACACAGTAGACCGCTGCGCGCTTGTTGGCGACTGCAGATGCACTATTACAACGCGTGGAACATTGCAACGGCAGCGCTGCACTGGGCAGAGGGAGTTACACGCACTTTACCTTACGATAGTTTACTACACCTCGCATCTTTGCGTGTACTGCACTAGTATAGTGCGCACGTGCGCGAGCGAGCGAAGGCGGCTTTCCTGCAGTTTCTCCGCTGAATTACTACATACCCTACACTTGCTAGTTGTTTGCTCGTTCGTCAGAGGATCCGGCCAAGACGCCAGTCAAAAGTTCTGCGAATTTCTCACCTTCATGGGTTCGGGCGAATAATGCAGGCTTCCTTCAGCGGCGGGGCCGCTAGACTGCACAACACGAGGCCCAGCAATGCCGGCTCGACAACGCAAACCGGTTAGATCGCCTCTACTGTTTTGGCCCACCACTGTTTTAAAGTTTTTTTTAAACTGTATGAGTCGGCTCTGCAGCTGGACTATGCAGCTTGTTTCTTCTTTAGAGTGGACCGATGGCCTGGAGAACGCGGCGTCGACGCCGGCCACGAGCTTGCTGCGACGGCGCCGTCGGAAGAAGCGCGTCGCCTTCGTGCCGGCCGTCAGCGAGAAGTACAACGTGAGCTGCTACCCCGCGTGCATGGACGGGATCCATCAGAGCACTAGCTTGCACTAGCGGAGCGCAGAGTCAGTTGCTCGGCCTTGCAGAGTCTCGACTACGAGTGCGCCGAGAATCGGTTGGTGAAGCGCGAGGAGGGCTCTCGCGCCTATCAGCGGCACGTCTGGCGCAAGAACCTCGACCGCTGGCTCCTCTGCTTCCTCATCGGACTCGTCACCGCCATTGTCGGCGCCACCGTCGTACTCGCCGTCGACACGCTCGCCAAATTCAAGTTCTCCTTCCTGCGCAAGCGTGAGTCCGCGTTTGGCTTCCGTTGCGAAGTGTGGGCCTAGACGAACAGAACGTACCTAGCCATGCCGACACTGATGACACACTGACACACCCACTGGTCCTGGAGAGGTGTACCGCGATCGGTTTGTCCAGGAGTCATCCTTAAGAACGTTGTACATTGTCAAAAGTTGCTTGAATTGGTGTTTGCAGTTAATTAACTCACGCGCACCCTCTCCGTGAGGTGAGGACCCTGGTTGGCATTCGCAGGTCTGGAGACGGCGGTGCGGGGCGACGTGTCGGCCTGGATGGTGCTGGGCGAGTGGGCGCTCTTCGATGTCCTCTTTGTCGTCGTCGGCGCCTTCCTCTGCATCTTCATCGCAGGCGTGCGTGTCGACGACGATCTCAGTGCCGATACCGGTGCCGGCACATCTCTTTTCTTTCCAGCCAGTGTCGGCAGGCAGCGGGGTGCCGCAGATCAAGTGCTTCCTGAACGGCGTCAAGGTGCCGGGCGTCTTTCGCTTCTGGACGTTCGTCGCCAAGGTGGCCGGCGTCGTCTGCGCCGTCGTCTCGGGCCTCGTTGTCGGCAAGGTTCGGAGAAGAGGAGAATGGACGTCGGGTGAGGTTAAGCTGGCTTTCGCCTCGTTCAGGAGGGGCCCATGATCCACGCCGGGGCCGCCGTCGCCGCTGGTTTCACGCAGCCAAAGACGTTTGGTCTCCCCTATGACATGAAGGTTTCTGCCGTGACTCCATACGGCGCCTGAATGGCCGACGTTTCAGCTATTCCGTCACTTTCGGAACGACTTGGACAAGCGCGACTTCGTGAGCGCCGGCGCAGCCGCCGGCGTCGCCGCCGCCTTTAGCGCCCCAATCGGTGCGTGCTGCTGACTGGTCGACATCGAAAATCGACATCGAATTTCGGTTCCGTTTCACAGGCGGCGTACTGTTCGCCATCGAGGGAGGTTGCAGCTACTGGACGCAGCCGCTCACTTGGCGAACTGCGAGTCGTTTGTTGATCTGCGTATGGTGATGGTGCATGGAAAAGTGCCTAAAAATTTCAGTTTTTCTGCGCGACCATTTGCGCGTTTTTCTTGCGCCTCTTCGTCAGCGGACTGGTCGGTCGCTTTGGTGACATCGCCTGGCGAGGCCTCGCCAATTTTGCAGTCCTCCCAGTACGCCGTGCATACTTGTGCGCTACAAATCGATGAACAGATGCGACTTGCTACCGGACCGCGCTAGGACCTGGAAGTCCATTACTTGGAGACGCCGTTGTTCCTTGCGATGGGCGTGGTCGGCGGCCTCAGCGGCGCTCTCTTCATCAAGGCCAACCTGAGAATCACGCTCTTCCGCATGAGGTGCAGTGCCCAGAAGTGGCTGACACGTGACCCAGACGCTCGCTTCAGCTACTGCCGCCGACGCTGGCAGCGCATGCTCGAGGTGGTCTGCGTGTCCGTGACGACGACGGCCGTCTTCTTTCTGCTCATTGTCTACGCGCCCAGCTGCCACCCCAACGGCAGCGCCAACGTCTCCTATCCCCTGCAGGTGACTGCAGCCCGTGGCGCTTGAGCGTAACCTCATAGTGGCGACGAGGAAAGTTTTCAGTTGTACTGCCAGGACGGCTACTACAACGAGTTCGCCCACTACCTGCTGGGCACGCCAGAAGAGGCGGTCGAAGGACTCTTCAAGAACAGACCGAGTAAGTCGAACCGAGTCGTTTCGAGTTGACCATGCGTATAGGTTCATGCTCTGCAGACGCCTACGACTTCACTCCGCTGGCCATATTTTGTGTTGTCCTCTGGCTGCTGTCCTGCTGGACGTACGGCATCCAAGTCTCGACCGGTTGGTACAGTTGCTTGTGTATCAGTGGCGTAGCCAGGACTTGATTTCGGGGGGGGGGAGTCCAATTTCGGCCAAATTCTCAATTTTGCAACAGGGGGGACCCTGTCGAATTTTTTGGACATTGTGCCATTTCGGCTGGGGAAGCTTTAGACACTCTCTCATCCAATCTGTTTACACGCTTTGCGCTCGTTTGTCTGACTACATTCACACCAAAACGTTAGCAATGTTGTCAAAACGGTCGATTTCCGTGCTCAAAATAGCGCCGCAGGCAAATTTTTTAGAGTAGGGTAACGAACTTTCACGGTTTTTAGTGCAAAACAATGCGCCGCAGGCAAAAATTTGGCTCTTTAGTGTCGTTTTCATCATTATTTGCATTGAAATTGAGAAAAATGCCCAGATTGGCACTTTTGCAACAGGGGGTACCAAGTTAAAAAGTACCAGAGATTTCGGGGGGGGGAAGCTTCCCCCCTTTCCCCCCCTTGGCTACGCCACTGTTGTGTATGTTGTACTGTACATTTATCGGCGCGCATACGTGTGAGCGACTCGTCATAGGTGTCTTTGTGCCGACTCTGCTTGTGGGCGCCTGCTGGGGCAGGCTGTTGGGAAAGACGCTGCTGTTGGTGGCGCCTCGGCTGGCGCTCTACTTCCACCCTGCCAAGTACGCGATTGTGGGAGCGGCGGCACAGCTGGGCAAGTGGCGTGTTCCCAAGCACGTGCGAACGGACGTCGTCATCATATTGCGACGCTGCAGGCGGCGTGACTCGAATGACCATCTCTCTTTGCGTCATCATCGTCGAGTGCACGCTCGACCTGAAGCTGGGTCTGCCGCTGATGCTGGCCGTGGTCGTGGCCAAGCTGGTGGGCGACCAGTTCTCCGAAGGCCTTTACGACACCCACATCGCGCTGGCCGAAGTGCCCATGCTGGGCTGGACGCCGCCCGCCATGGCCTCCACCGTGCCCGCAAGGTCCTGTTGCCGACTCCGGCTGTCGAGTTCCGTCGAAGCTGACGACGACTTTCAGCGAGGTGATGTCGCGTCGCGTCAAGGTGTTCCGCGTGCGCGAGCGCGCCGGTCGCGTCTTCGACACGCTCAAGTCGACCACGCACAACGCCTACCCCGTCGTCTCGGACTTCTCGCACGCGCAGGAAGCCGGCACGTACGACCTCGAGGTCGGTTCGGTGCCAGCCGCACTGGTTTTTTTCTTCAAATTTAGCGGAATCCACACTCTCACAGGATCGGTGGATCCCTCCCGACAATTATGGTACGCTAGAGGGCCTCATCACGCGCGAGCAGCTCATTGTTCTCCTCTTCAAGAAGGTACCCGCAGTCGCACTCTGCGTGCCGTGAACTCTGCGTCGGCAGTCGGCTTTGACTTTTACAGGCTTTTGTGACTCGGGCCGAGAGCCGAGTGGGCCTCTCGACGGCGGATGAGCGCCGACTGCTCGACCTGAGCGACTTCCGCGACCCCTACCCGCGGTTCTCGCACATGCTGCAGCTTGTGCAGCTGTCGGCGCGCGAGCGGCGCGCCGTCCTCGACCTACAGCCCTACATGGACACCGCGCCCTACTGCATCGGCGAGGTTGCGCAGACGGAAACCTAGTGTTTTTTTTCGAATGTCAACCTACCCCTAGTCTCTCGCTCAGAACGCCTCTCTCAAGAAGCTGTTCCATCTGAGTCGGCAGCTGGGCCTGCGCCACGTGGTCGTCGTCGACAGACAACACCGCGTGAGCTTTGCCGCAGCCGAACTCATGAACGCACGCACGGCGACTAGAAGGTTGTCGTTGTCGTCCGTCCGCAGGTCAAGGGCGTGGTGACGCGCAAGGACATCGCGCGCTACCGCGAGGAGAAGGTGCAGACGGAGATGCGCTTCAAGCTCCGCGAAATACACGTCTCCAAGAGCTTCAGAGGCGAGGACAGCGTCGACTGACCGAATCGGCATTTAGCAAAGCGACTCAAGTCCCACACAGATGTCTATGGCGTACGCTGCTCGTACATAAGTTCCTGAATCGCTCGCGCAGCACAGTGTCACACGGCGTGGAAGAGAAACCCCGTGAGAACAACCGGTTTTGTCTCTTCTGGCCGGTGCGCCCGCGCTGCGCGTCACAGACCACAAAAGAACGGCGCCGACGACGGTTTTTTGGTGTCTCAACGTCTCGTACCCGTGAAAGTTGACAGTGGCGTAGCCATGATTTGGATTTGGGAGGGGCAAAACTGCTGTTTGTGTCAAATTGGGAATTGTCATAAGGGTCTTTGGTCATCCTTTGGAAAAAATCGGGTCTTTGAAAATTTTGGGAGGGGCAAACGCCCCTCTGCCCCTCCCCTAGCTACGCCACTGAAAGTTGATGGTGGCAACGTCTCGCTCGGTCACCAGCTCCAGCAGCAGCATCTGGTCGCCTGCTGCACGAACTCTACCTTCTCGTTGTGGGTGCAAGCTGCGATCGCGCGCTGAACTTGTCATATATATATGTCAGTACGGTCTGCAGCGCCACCTGTGGAACGGACTGTCGACCAGGAGCCGGACGGCAGTAGGTCGGCGGCGCAGCGAGCCTGCAGCGCCAGCACGAGACGGACGATCAGCCATCCGGGTGTTCAGCTGCAGGCGCCGGTTGTGCAGGAGCAGTAACGTAGAGTGGCGCCGCCGTGGCCGTTCCCGTCACCGACAGACACAGCTGCGCCACCACGGCGTGATCGTCTTCATCCAAATGATCGAAGCTTCTGTTGCGACTCATTGGCGAGAGTCCCTGTTTGATTTTAATTCTGCAGTCGGAACCGTACTGGGAATGCCTCTCTACCGCGCCGGTGGTCCCGATTCTCGAAGCAGCTGGCTGGTTTTACTACTGGCAGTTAGCTACTGTCCACGGATACCGTGTGTACCGCGGCTGCTTTCCTGTCTTCTCGTCTCACGGGCAGCGTCATACGGGCAGACGTCATACGGGCAGACGACTGCTGTTGCTGTTTGCTCTATCCTTCAAAGGGTACGTGCTGTTTCTTATGAAATGGTGTTGTTGTTGTTGTTGTTGGATTAGGAGCAACGCTAGGAGTCCGTCAATGGCCCATATAGCATACCCATATCCATGAAGCCTTCCTGTCTAGAGCCGCGCAATTAGCCAAAGACCTTCAGAAGAGCGCCATCTATAATCTAGGGCAGCGATGGCACGAAAAAATTCATCGAAAGGGAAGTCCTCGGTCTAGTGGGTCCATCAAGAATCGAACCCAGGACCGTGCGCGCAAGAGACCGATTCTTTACCACTAGGTCATACGCTGCCTATGAAATGGTGAGACAAGTGGCACCTCAGGCAATAGGGCGATTATTGCAACGCGTACGGTGGTGTGCCTGGCGTGGCTAGCGATACGTACAGCGCAACTGGCCATTGCACACGTTCACGCAACACAGCTGCTGCAGGCAGGGCAGGGTTCCAACATAAACAACTGATCCACACTGACGGCAAAACAAGTACAGTATACGAGCGAATAAAGTTGCGTTGGTGCGCGCACACGTATCTCGATGTAGAGATATTAAGAAATCCCCAGGGCTGAGCGAGACGCCGCCGACCGACCCACAACAAAGAACCCCAAACAAAAAAAAAAACAAACACACCAACACACCAAACAAAATTACCCAAAAAATCACCTCCAACACCAACAAACAACAAAACCAAAAAATAAAAACACAATACATAAACCAAAACAACCAAAAAAAACAAAAAAAAGAAAATATAGTAGAATAGAGTCCGTCCCGTCCGTGCCATTCATTTGGCGCGCTCTTAATGGCAATACTCTGCACTTTACTGTTGAAACGTGGAATAGCTTGGAACGTGGGAGCATGTTGGAACATCGAACATGTTAGAACAAGAAATGCAAATGAAAATTTATTTGTATGAATATTGCAGTGTATTAGTGCATTCTAACAGACAATATAGTTCGAAGCGCAACAATTCAGCGGCTCGTGTAGCCACCGTTTGCGCCCAAGTAAAAGAAAACACTGTGAATCTCGTGTTCATGAGTAAAACTGGCCGACTCTTCTTCACGACCGGTTTTTTTGACGAGCTTGTTCCCAGAAGCTGTTGAGGAACTCGGCGTGGTCGTAGGCGGTGTGCTGGCGGACGACTTTGACAAAAGCTGGCGACTCGTGGACTCCAACAGTGGCGGCGCTCTGGCGGCGTCTGACCATGATTGCCAGCAGAGACAATGCGTAGAGGGGGTAGACGGAGCCGATCGCTTCGGAGAGAGCGAAGCCTGCCGGATCCGATGTCGACACGGCCGACACTAGGGCAGCGACGCTCGCGGCGTTCTTCGAGAAGCAGGCCAGGAAGTTGACGACGAAGATCGGCAGGAGGTGTCGCGTCGAGCGGACGTTCTCGCGGATCTGATAGCGCTCCGACAGCGCGAAGCGTCCCTGAAAGCCGGCCGACTCTGCCACGGTAGAAGGTCGACCGTTCCGTCGCACGCTCACGGCGTTGTCGACCGCGAGTCGGTCTCGACTCCGGTTGACGGCGTTGAGGGCGCCGACGAGGAAGAGGAGGAGCGCGTGCGCCGCCATCTGGACGGCCGAGTAGCCGACGAGAAACACGGCGTCGATGCCGAGCGCCTCGCCGTCGCCGTCGTGCTCGTGAGCGTTGCCCTCCTCCTCCTCCTCGGCCTCCAGCTCGTGCTCGTGCAGCGAGTCGTCCACGTAGCGCCAGACCACGGTGGAAAACGGCACGGTCGAGGACCACTGAAGAAGAGTAGGAATATCATAGCGTCTGGCGCCTGGCTGGCCGGTGCGACGCGCGTACCGCGACGAAGATGAAGCAGGCGACGACCACTCGGTGTTTCTTCGCCTCGTAGCCGCGGAACTTGACGGTGGCAACGACGCGCTCGAGCACCAGCTCCGCTGTCGTCAGCAGCAACAGGTGATCGCCCGACACCTGCTGCACGAACTCCACCACTCCGGTGTGGCTAAAGTGCTTTTTGCTCAAGTTCTAGAAGCAACGCATGTTCTGGTCACGACTCGTACTCGTCGTCAATGAGATGGACGCCCAGGAGCCACAAGAGCCGCTGCACGAGGTCGGTGACGCAGCGCGCCTGCAGGGCCACGACGAGGCTGTACATGAGCCACTTGGCGTTCTCGTGCAGACGGCCGTCCCGCCTCACGAGCGCGTACAGCGGAGCAGCCGCCGCAGTGCCGGCCACCGACAGGCACAGCTGAGCGGCAACGGCAGCCGTCGCCAGGCTCCCTGGGCCCTCGTCGCCAGTTGCGTCGACAGAACTGTTCGTCATCCCAAGACGACCATTATTTCTGCTCCTAATGATCCAACCGAATTTAGAAGGGCCCGCCGAGTTTTGCGGCCGTAAGTCACTCTTCTCAGAAGCATCAGCTGCTCGCGGACCTATCAATAGACCTGGTGCCTGGAACAGCAGTCGTGTTGCCACCAACAACGTGCAATTAGCACCTGTCCATGCTCTGCTAATGAGGGCCATAGTGCTCCGCGAGCACACTCGTCTACCTGCTGCGCACTTCTGGAAATCTGTACGAAGAGTCGCCTTGAGACACAGCCGCCGGCAGTGGTCCGACAGCGGACAAACAATTGTGGGAGACGTGCCAAGGATAGTTACGAGAAAGAGAGCTTGCCAAGTTCGGCGGAGGCCTAAGGCTACAGCAGATCGGCAATCGCGCCCACGGCGCACTACATCGAATCCGTGGCGATCGGGTGCTCACCAACACGCTCAAATGAACGGTTAAACGACTGGATAGCTCCTTGACGGTGCTACTAAATTGCGTAGCGTGCGCGCTTTAAACGTAGCGTAGCGTCTTCAGGCGGGTTCTAGAACGCCACGTTAATTTCGGACTGCGCCGAATTTTGAAAACCAGGCGGATTCTACTACAGGAGGGTATTCGCCAACACCGCTGAAAATGCTCCAGCCGCGTTCGCGTAAACCCCATGTACACGAACAGAAGACACACTCATGCGTTTTGTTGTTGCAGAAAAGCGACAGAGACAAAAACCGATCCATGGCGTCGATTCCCATGCCCGCCCGAGCGTCGCGTGGTGTCATACGTGCCCGCCCAGCGTCTAGTGGTTCGTCTGCTGTGATTTGTGTCAGGACTGTTATTAGTATCATCGCATTGAAGAAGTGTTTCTCGTCTCCTCATACATTCGAAGTATTCCCGACTAAGTTGATACGCGAGCGGTGCCGGGGGTTGGCGTGGCGACGAGGCTGGCGCCGCATGGCTCGGTTGTTGGCGCGTCCTCGACCGCTTCGACCGACGAGGCGACCGAGAGAGTTCGTCTTCTGGCCGAGCACTCGAGCGCCGATTGCACGCGCATGCCGGTCGGCGGCGAAGAGGTGTAGCAGCAGCGCGTGCTGTCCGCCGCTTCGGAAGTGAAGGAAGAGGAGGAAGAGGCGGACAGTGACGCGGACGAGTCGGCCAAGCTAGACTCGACGACGACGTCGACGAAGCAAGCGTCTGCGGGCTCCGTCTTGGCGCCGCCGCTCGTCAAGCAGACGAACGGAGCGTTGAATGGCGCACAATCTGATCGACAAGATCGAGTTGTTGTTGTTCTGTTCTTTAAACTGTTGTTGTTCTTTAAACTCGCAAAGCCGTCTCGCTCGCACGCGCGCGCGCGCGCACGCACGCATGCACTGCAAGTTCGGCTCAAAACCCAAAAGAAAACTGCAAATAGTCAAACATTCTATGTGCTGCTTAGCTTTACTAACGTGCGTGAACTTCAAATTACATGCAGTTAAAAAACTATTAAATTAATTAAATAATTTAAATAAATTAAATAAGTCTCAGCACTTTTTAAAAATTAAATAAAAAACATTTTCGACTTTCTTAATAATTAAAAATTAAAAAAATAAGTCTGCAGACTTTTTACTGACATCACTATCGGCGCCTCCAGATAATGCTCGAGCCACGTTCGCAAAAACCCCATGTACATGAACAACAGGCATACTCATGCGTTTTGTTGTTGAAGAAAAGCTGGAACGCTGGAGCGACAACGCTGGAATGAAAGTCGCTTAGAATGCTGTCGCTCGCAGTGGTGCTGACTGCGTTCGCGCGGGCGCTGTCGGTGCACGGCGTGGGCGGGCGGGGCCGGTCGCGACAGTTGCGAGTCGTCGACGCCGACGCGGTGCACGTCGCCCGCATGGACGACGCCTGCGCGCGGCCGGCAAGAGGAGGAGGCGCAGCTGCGCCTGCCTATAAAATACAATTTGTGAGCAAGAACTCTTCACTGCATACACACATGTCTGTCAAGCCCCATCATTGCTGAATACACTACATGAAATTGAATGATTTGTATCTAACATCTGTGACATCGAACAGTCTAACAACAGTCTTTTGTTCTTTTCTTTAAACCATTGTTTAAACTCTGTTGTTCTTTAAACTCGTTGTTGTTCTGTTGTTGTTGTTGTTGTTCTGTTCTTTAAACTGTTGTTGTTCTTTAAACTCGCAAAGCCGTCTCGTTCACACGCGCGCGCGCGCACACACACACACGCACGCACGCACGCACGCACGCACGCACGCACGCACGCACGCACTGCAAGTTCGGCTCAAAACCCAAAAGAAAACTGCAAATAGTCAAACAATCTATATACTGCTGTTGTCTCGCGTGGAAGGCCGACCGGCGACTGGAGCTCAAATGTAACGCTTTTCGTTACAAAATAAGAAGTAAAACCGAACTGTGACCGAACCGCATGTACGAGATCATATAATGTATCTGTGTCACTGAGGAATGTCGTTCTTGTAAGTCGCTTCCTGTAGAGACCACACTAACACTGCTTAGCTTTCTTTACGTGCGTTTTTTAACACAAAGTACTTGTTCTCAAACACGCCTCGAAAAAGTTAAAAAATAAATAAAGTTAAAATACTGCGAGGGCGGACGCGTCACGCATTCCACCAGCTCAACTCGCAAAGCCATCTCGCACACACGCACGGACGCACGCACGCACGGACGCACGCACGCACGCACTGCAAGTTCGGCTCAAAACCCAAAAGAAAACTGCAAATAGTCAAACATAAATTCTATGTACTGCTTAGCTTTATTTACGTGCGTTTTTTTAACACAAAGTGCTTGTTCTCAAACACGCCTCAAAAAAGTTAAAAAATAAATAAAGTTAAAATACTGCGAGGATGGACGCGCCGCGCATTCCACTGGCTCAACTCGCAAAGCCGTCTAACACGCACGCACGGACGCACGCACGCACGCAAGCACGCAAGCATGCACGCACGCACTGCAAGTTCGGCTCAAAACCCAAAAGAAAACTGCAAATAGTCAAACATAAATTCTATGTACTGCTTAGCTTTATTTACGTGCGTTTTTTAACACAAAGTACTTGTTCTCAAACACGCCTCAAAAAAGTTTAAAAAATAAATAAAGTTAAAATACTGCGAGGATGGACGCGCCGCGCATTCCACTGGCTCAACTCGCAAAGCCGTCTAACACGCACGCACGGACGCACGCACGCACGCAAGCATGCACGCATGCACTGCAAGTTCGGCTCAAAACCCAAAAGAAAACTGCAAATAGTCAAACATAAATTATATGTACTGCTTAGCTTTATTTACGTGCATTTTGTAACACAAAGTACTTGTTCTCAAACGCGCCTCAAAAAAGTTAAAAAAATAAATAAGGTTAAAATACTGCGAGGACGGACGCGCTGCGCATTCCACTGGCTCAACTCGCAAAGCCATCTCGCACACACGCATGGACGCACGCACGCATGCATGCACGCACGCACGCACGCGCGCGCGCACGCACGCACGCACGCACGCACGCACGCACGCACTGCAAGTTCGGCTCAAAACCCAAAAGAAAACTGCAAATAGTCAAACATAAATTCTATGTACTGCTTAGCTTTATTTACGTGCGTTTTTTTAACACAAAGTACTTGTTCACAAACACGCCTCGAAAAAGTTAAAAAATAAATAAAGTTAAAATACTGCGAGGGCGGACACGTCACGCATTCAACCAGCTCAACTCGCAAAGCCATCTCGCACACACGGATGGACGCACGCACGCACGGACGCACGCACGCACGCACTGCAAGTTCGGCTCCAAACCCAAAAGAAAACTGCAAATAGTCAAACATAAATTCTATGTACTGCTTAGCTTTATTTACGTGCGTTTTTTAACACAAAGTACTTGTTCTCAAACACGCCTCAAAAAAGTTTAAAAAATAAATAAAGTTAAAATACTGCGAGGATGGACGCGCCTCGCATTCCACTGGCTCAACTCGCAAAGCCGTCTAACACGCACGCACGGACGCACGCACGCACGCAAGCACGCAAGCATGCACGCACGCACTGCAAGTTCGGCTCAAAACCCAAAAGAAAACTGCAAATAGTCAAACATAAATTATATGTACTGCTTAGCTTTATTTACGTGCGTTTTTTAACACAAAGTACTTGTTCTCAAACGCGCCTCAAAAAAGTTAAAAAAATAAATAAAGTTAAAATACTGCGAGGATGGACGCGCCGCGCATTCCACTGGCTCAACTCGCAAAGCCGTCTAACACGCACGCACGGACGCACGCACGCACGCAAGCATGCACGCACGCACTGCAAGTTCGGCTCAAAACCCAAAAGAAAACTGCAAATAGTCAAACATAAATTATATGTACTGCTTAGCTTTATTTACGTGCATTTTGTAACACAAAGTACTTGTTCTCAAACGCGCCTCAAAAAAGTTAAAAAAATAAATAAGGTTAAAATACTGCGAGGACGGACGCGCTGCGCATTCCACTGGCTCAACTCGCAAAGCCATCTCGCACACACGCATGGACGCACGCACGCATGCATGCACGCACGCACGCACGCGCGCGCGCACGCACGCACGCACGCACGCACTGCAAGTTCGGCTCAAAACCCAAAAGAAAACTGCAAATAGTCAAACATAAATTCTATGTACTGCTTAGCTTTATTTACGTGCGTTTTTTTAACACAAAGTACTTGTTCACAAACACGCCTCGAAAAAGTTAAAAAATAAATAAAGTTAAAATACTGCGAGGGCGGACACGTCACGCATTCAACCAGCTCAACTCGCAAAGCCATCTCGCACACACGGATGGACGCACGCACGCACGCACGCACTGCAAGTTCGGCTCAAAACCCAAAAGAAAACTGCAAATAGTCAAACATAAATTATATCTACAGCTTGGCATTATTTACGTGCGTTTTTTAACACAAAGTACTTGTTCTCAAACACGCCTCAAAAAAGTTTAAAAAATAAATAAAGTTAAAATACTGCGAGGATGGACGCGCCTCGCATTCCACGGGCTCAACTCGCAAAGCCGTCTAACACGCACGCACGGACGCACGCACGCACGCAAGCACGCAAGCATGCACGCACGCACTGCAAGTTCGGCTCAAAACCCAAAAGAAAACTGCAAATAGTCAAACATAAATTATATGTACTGCTTAGCTTTATTTACGTGCGTTTTTTAACACAAAGTACTTGTTCTCAAACGCGCCTCAAAAAAGTTAAAAAAATAAATAAAGTTAAAATACTGCGAGGACGGACGCGCCGCGCATTCCACTGGCTCAACTCGCAAAGCCATCTCGCACACACGCATGGACGCACGCACGCATGCATGCATGCACGCACGCGCGCGCGCACGCACGCACGCACGCACGCACGCACGCACGCACGCACGCACGCACTGCAAGTTCGGCTCAAAACCCAAAAGAAAACTGCAAATAGTCAAACATTCTATGTGCTGCTTAGCTTTATTAACGTGCGTGAACTTCAAATTACATGCAGTTAAAAAAAAACAATTAAATTAATTAAATAAATTAAATAAGTCTCAGCACTTTTCTAAAAATTAAAAATTAAATAAAAAAGTATTTTAACCTACTTAAAAATTAAAAATTAAATTAAAAAACGTTTTCGACTTTCTTAATAATTAAAAATTAAAAAAATAAGTCTGCAGACTTTTTGCTGACATCGCTATCGGCGCCTCCAGATAATGCTCGAGCCACGTTCGCGAAAACCCCATGTACATGAACAACAGGCATACTCATGCGTTTTGTTGTTGAAGAAAAGCTGGAACGCTGGAGCGACAACGCTGGAATGAAAGTCGCTTAGAATGCTGTCGCTCGCAGTGGTGCTGACTGCGTTCGCGCTGGCGCTGTCGGTGCACGGCGTGGGCGGGCGGGGCCTGTCGCGACAGTTGCGAGTCGTCGACGCCGACGCGGTGCACGTCACCCGCATGGACGACGCCTGCGCGCGGCCGGCAAGAGGAGGAGGCGCAGCTGCGCCCGCCCACTTCTCCATCTGGGCACCGGCACGACAAGAAGAGGCGGCCGGCAAGAGGGGTCGCCTCGAGCTGTTCGTCAGCGGCTGCTCGTCCAAGGGCCGAAGAAGGCGGCGTGGCCGATGGGCCGTTGGGCGGCGCGAGGAGAAGGCGGTGGCTGCTTCGTCGTCTGCGTGTCGCAAGGACGCGCACGGGGAGGCGTTGCGTGGTGGCATACGTGCCCGCCCAGCGTCTAGTGGTTCGTCGGCTGTGATTTGTGTCAGGACTGTTATCAGTATCGCGTTGAAGAAGTGTTTCTCGTCTCCCCATACATTCGAAGAAGTATTCCCGACTAAGTTGATACGCGAGCGGTGCCGGGGTTGGCGTGGCGACGAGGCTGGCGCCGCATGGCTCGGTTGTTGGCGCGTCCTCGACCGCTTCGACCGACGAGGCGACCGAGAGAGTTCGTCTTCTGGCCGAGCACTCGAGCGCCGATTGCACGCGCATGCCGGTCGGCGGCGAAGAGGTGTAGCAGCAGCGCGTGCTGTCCGCCGCTTCGGAAGTAAAAGAAGAGGAGGAAGAGGCGGACAGTGACGCGGACGAGTCGGCCAAGCTAGACTCGACGACGACGTCGACGAAGCAAGCGTCTGCGGGCTCCGTCTTGGCGCCGCCGCCAGACGAACGGAGCGTTGAATGGCGCACAATCTGATCGACAAGAAGTAACGCTGCAGCATCAACGTTCGCATCGCATCGCCCAGCTAAAGCTGATGGTCGCGCCCGACCGCCGCCGCAGCAGCGAGCGGACGCACGCACGCACTGCGAGTGACAATTGGCTCAAAACCCAAAAGAAAACCTCAAAATCGGCAAACATTTTTGGTACTGGTCAGTTTTGTTTTCGTGTGTGTGTGTGTGTGTGTGTGTGTGTGTGTGTGTGTGTGTGTGTGTGTGTGTGTGTGTGTGTGTGTGTGTGTGTGTGTGTGTGTGTGTGTGTGTGTGTGTGTGTGTGTGTGTGTGTGTGTGTGTGTCAGTCCTTCTAAGAAAACCTCTAAGAAACATTGTCAAGCATGTCAACATGTCTTAACACAAGTACTTGTGCTCAACACACCTCTAATACAGCGTAAACGAACATTCAGAAGCGCCGCGAATCGCGAAAATTGCCAGCGTCGTTCTCGCACGGGGCGGTATTCGCGAACCCGCCTGAGTTTTGCGCTTTTTGGCGCGCGCAATTAGTAGCAGGCGAGTTTGAAAACGTAGCGTAGCGGCGGACGCTCAAGTCCGTAGCACCGTCAAGGAGATAGGGTGGGGGGTGGGGAGGCCGAGCGGTTTGACGGCCGGCGCCATGTCGTCATACATACAAGAAAGCAAAGGGGTTGTTATTGGATTGAGTGCAACTCCAGGAAGCCTTTCAACGGCCATATGTAGAACCAGTGCCCTTTGTTTCATCTCCATGACGTCTTCCAGTCTGAGGGGCACCAAGTAACTGGAACTGGAATTTACATTGGAAAGGACGCAAACTGCAATTTTAAGCAAAGTCGAAGCCACACAGTCGTCGTGTGAACAAAAGTGTGCATTGTAGGTACTCCGTTTGTTTGCTTCGAAGAAACATTCTGGAAATGAAGCACCAACGTGTACGAAAACGTGCGAACAGAGCGAAACGTGGCACCGGGGGGGGGGCGTGGAAATGGAAACGAAAAATGAGTGGATAATTGGTATCACAGAGGAGGAGGAATGGAAAACTACCGCAACCGGAAGTGTGGCGAAGTGGCGAAAGAAAGACAAAGGCGAAAGGAGAGAAAGCGAGGGGGAAGGGGGAAGAACGGTAAGCCTAGCCGAGCTTGGAGTCGGCCAGCTTCTTGTAGTCGGCGGCGTAGCGGTGCTTGCTGGAGTTGAAGGGGGCGCGGTGGCCGGCAGGGGCGAATCTTCGGCGCCCAGAAACTAGCCGAAGATGACGTCATTGTCGCTGGCAGCCGAGCCCCCGCCCGAGAACGTGTACGGGCGGGAGAAAGGGGGAGAGGAGGGGGAAGGGGAGAGAAGCGGGAGGTTGATACAGAACATTCTTTAGAGAGTGAGTGATTGATCATTTGGAAGAATCCCGACAGATGGTGAAGGGGCAATGCCACGGCCCGGTAAAGGTGAAGGTGAGGTTCACGAGATAGTAATCTATGTAAGTGTCGGCCATCGCGCTGCGGTATGTCGCCCCTGCGGTGAAGCGAATACTTTTTTGGCTGGCTGGCTTACTGTGGAGGCTGTAGTCGAGGACAACGAGGACCTGCAAAGATCCAAAAAAGCACACCCACACAGCGAATGAGAGACAAAACTGCAAAAAAACATGAACATGGCAGAAGACACTGATAACCGCTAAGACGATCGTATTTCTAATCTTTCTGAAGTACAGCAGTGACGAAGTTAGCTTTTGCAATTCATATGCAAATAACGTACAGTTGGTGCTTTACGGTAACGTTTCATGAATAATTGTTGGATCGTCATGCAAATGTGTTTTACTATCTTCCTTGCAAAATACACTTGCACTTTGGATCAGAATTACGATAGCTAAATTTGCATTTCGGTCAGCTGGTGCTGAAGTAACAATTACGATATACTAAGCAGCAGAACGAGTGGGGCGAACAAAAGAATTCGACCGCCAAGCAGTGGCGATTGCTTCGCGATTTTTCGTTTCAGTGAAGTGATGTGTTAGGTTTCAATGTTTCGACTTTGGGAATATGGTTTGTTGAAGTGCCAGCTAATATTGATGTTCCTTTTACAGACCTCGGCCTACAGTGCGGATGAAAAGCATCCGAGCAGTCATTCTGGAGAAAATTTCTTGGCCGTATTGCGTTGACTCGACGATACTGTATTTGGTCCGTACACTAGCACGTTGAGCAGTGCGATTATATGGTGACGACTCATTCGCTGCAGTAACACTCACTGCACAAGTAATATGAGACAGTCACGCATCTTTCTTGAATAGCTTGAACAAAGGATCACTCCATGGGCATTTTGTGGTGGCAGGCAGGACGATAGTATGGCGTCGGCATCACACGCGTCTGAGGGCGTCGACGCCGTTGTCGGCATGGATGGGGGGCGGCTGTGGCTGCAGGGCGCGCGTCTTCTCGTGGAGGGTGCGCGCGATGAGCGCCGTCTGGAGGACGAGCTGGTTGGCGGCGGCGAAGACGTGCGCGGCGCCGTCGCCCTTGAAGTAGTCCTTGAGCGTGTTGGAGAACTTCTTCGAGTAGTGGACGAACTCCTTCTTGCGCCTCTCCACCGACGGCTGCACCGACGGGGGGACGGCCGCGTGCGTCTCGTTGGTGGCGTCCAGTAGGCGCTTGATGGAGGCGGCGATCTCCTTGATCGTCGCCAGGAACGTCCGCCGGTCCGCCATCTCGTCCGGCACGCGCGCCAGCACGCGGCGCAGCGAGAGCGCGCGCTCGCTCAGGCGCTGCAGCACCGGCTCCGAGGTCGCCGCCAGCGCCGCCTCCTCCTCCGAAGGACGGCCCTGCAGGCGCAGCAGAGCCTCCTGAACGGAACAGGACCGCTCCCATCCATTGCTCGCGCTCTACACCCGGTCCTCACCTGCAGTTCGCACTCCGAGCCGGCCTGCGCCAGTAGCGCCTTGAGAAGCTCGTAGAGGAAGCCCGGCCGTTGTCTCTCGACCGTCTGCAGAGCGGTGCCGACGGCGCCGGCGGAAGAGGCGCTCTCGCGACCGCACAGCTTCTCCAGCACGGGCGCGTAGACGGCGTTCATGGTCAACTGGGCGAGACACCACTCGCGACGACCTTCCTGCTCCTGACGCGGCGCCTGCTGCGCCGCTGCTGCGCCTCCCGAGCCCAAGGAATGTTGTTGGCTTGAGCCTAGCATTTTACTCAAATCTCTAAATCGCTAATAATCCGCGGCGGCGATCGGTCGTCGACGGCGGGAAAAATCTTCCCATATGCACCATATGCACCATATGCACGGGGCCTTCGTTATTTCGGTGCGACATTTTTCTCTCTGGTCTCTCCGTCTCGCATATCTCTAAACCGGGGGGGGGGGGGTTATCGGGTGACCAAAGGCAACCGCCACTTTTAGGCACACTGCGTTTTGAGCTCACCACCTCCCCACCTCCCCAACCTTTAGCCTTAGTTTTAGGCTTAAGCTTAGGCTTAGGCTTAGGCTTTTGTTTTAGTCTTTGCTTAGGCTTAGGCTTTTGCTTTTGCTTTGGCTTAGGCGTTTGCTTAGGCTTAGGCTTAGGTTTCGGGGAAGTGGGGAGGTGGGGGAGCTCAAAACGCTATTAGCGCACTTTTATCTGTCCGTCCGTGCACGTGCATGGGCTCGTGCGCGTGTACGTGCATGTGCGCGTGCGCGTGTACATGTACGTGCATGCGTGGGCGCGTGCACTGCCTGTGCGTGCGCGCGTGCACTGCCTGTGCGTGCGCGCGTGCACTGCCTGTGCGTGCGCGCGTGCACTGCCTGTGCGTGCGCGCGTGTGCGTGCATGTGCACGTGTGCCTGTGCGTGCGCGCGTGCACTGCCTGTGCGTGCGCGCGTGTGCGTGCATGTGCACGTGTGCCTGTGCGTGCGCGCGTGCACTGCCTGTGCGTGCGCGCGTGTGCGTGCATGTGCACGTGTGCCTGTGCGTGCGCGCGTGCACTGCCTGTGCGTGCGCGCGTGTGCGTGCATGTGCACGTGTGCCTGTGCGTGCGTGCGTGCACTGCCTGTGCGTGCGCGCGTGTGCGTGCATGTGCACGTGTGCCTGTGCGTGCGCGCGTGCACTCCCCCACCAGCTCCCCCACCTGCGGCGCGTGTACTTCTAAGCCTAAGCGAAGCCTAAGCCTAAGGGAAGGGAAAGCCTAAGCGAAAGCCTAAGCGAAAGCCTAAGCGAAAGCCTAAGCGAGAGCCTAAGCGAAAGCCTAAGCAAAAGCCTAAGCCTAAGCTCATCCTAGGCCTAACCAAAACCTAAGCAAAAACTTAATATAAACAAAAATTCAATATCGTAACTATAAGGCTTCAACGGAGCGACAAGGGAAAAAATGTCGCACCGCAATAACGAAGGCCCCGTGCATATGGTGCATATGGGAAGATTTTTCCCTGACGGCACTCCAAAGGGAAGCGCGGGGAATACCCTTTCCAGGTGTTACCAGGTGTCACGATTCCAGGTGTCACCGGAGGCAGACCCTCTTTGGGAGGGGCAGTGGAGAGATGCACACCGAAATGAAAAGATTCTTTGCTTAGACTGCCTTATGCCAGTGCTCAGGCTTAGGCTAGGCTTGTTGTTGTTGTTGTTGTTGGTTTGGGGGCGACTCTAGGAAGCCTTTGAAAGGCCCATTTAGAATACCCCAAAGCAACGTTCACTCTTAGAGCTCCTCGAAGCGTCCAGAGGCATGGCACAGCCCCAGGACATCTTTTAGAGAGAGCTCTCGAATCTGCTGGGGAGTGGCGTACGCCATTCCCCACAGTCTGAGGCGCAACACCGCGAGGGCGTCGCACTGCCCTAGGAAGTGAAGACACGTTTCGTCCTCCACCCCGCACTTGAGACACACTTGGCTGTCGGCGAGGCCGATGCGCCAAAAGTGCGCATTGAGATAGTGGCCTGAAAGCACACCGCACACTACACGTGCCACTGCACGCGGCAGCTTGAGAACTCTCCTGGACAGGTCCTTTGACGGGCCCGCGATCAGTTCCTTGGCCTGTCGGCAAGACTGGAGAGCATCCCAGCGGAGGCGGTGCTCTCTGCGTCTCCAGGCGTCGAGTTGCTGATGGACTAAGGCCGGACTGACGGCGAGCGCCGGCTCCGGACCTACAAACGGCGTCAGCGATCCGGCACGAGCCAGAGCGTCGGCGCGTTCGTTTCCTGCAACCCCTGAGTGTCCTGGAACCCAGAACAGTTGAATGCTCCGAGCACGAATAGCGTTGAGCGCATTTCTGCACTCCCGTACAAGACGAGAGCTCGTCTTGCAGGAACTAATGGCCAGGAGGGCGGCGCGACTATCAGAGAAAATCGCGACGTCCTCCTCGCCAACCTCCAGCCCCGCCAGATGCTGGGCAGCGTAGCTTATGGCCAAAACTTCCGCCTGAAAGACGGTTGCACTTCTACCAAGCGGTATCGATTGCTCCACGTTCAGAGACGGAATGTACACGCCGGCGCCGACGCCAGCGCGACGAATGCTTGAGCCGTCAGTGTAGCAAGCCACAGCGGCCATCGTCGTCTCTGGCGGCCGCCCAGCCGCCCACTCTTGCCGCGAGTGAACCTTAATGGAAAAGTCCATCTCAAAACTAAACTCAGGACCGATAGAGTCGGCCCTGAGTGCAGCTGCGGGCGCGGCAGCGAGTAGTTGCCCCTCGATGAGCGAGTGTGGACCGCGCGCACCGCGCCACTGGCCAGTCCGCTTGAGTCGGTAGCAAGCAGACATGGCTGAAGCCTTGACGACGACGTCCAGCGGTGGCAAGCCCAGCAGGACCTCCAGCGCGGCCGTCGGCGTCGACACCATGGCCCCTGTCATGCAGAGGCACGCCAGTCTCTGGACCTTGCTTAGCTGAATGCGAGCAGTTTCAATCTCTACCCTGGGCCACCAAACCAGTGCGGCATAGGTAAGCATAGGGCGAACGACTACTGTGTACAGCCAATGCACAACAGTGGCAGTCAGACCCCATTTGGAGCCGACCGCTCTCTTAACCTGCCAGAAGGCGCGAACTCCTTTGGCGGCTTTGCTTGAGACATGCGCCGCCCATGTAAGCTTGGCGTCGAGCGTGACGCCCAAATACTTGACCTGACTTGACAGCTGTAGCTGAGTGTTCCCCAGCTTTGGCAGGCGGAGGCCTTGCAGCTTCCGTCGCCGCGTGAAGAGAACCAATTCGGTCTTGGCCGGTTGAATGGCCAAATCTCGCTCCACGCACCAGCGGTCTGTGGAACGCAACGCTTGCTGTATCAAAGCACAAATTGTGCTGAGACACATGCCACTGACGACAATGGCGCCGTCGTCAGAGTACATCTGAGCGAAAATGCCTTGGCGTTCGAGTGACACCAAAAGACTATCCACCACGAGTGACCACAGAAGGGGCGAGAGGACGCCCCCCTGGGGACAGCCGCGCTGGACGCTGACTACCTTTGAGCAGTCCTCCATGGTGGCGGTGACCAGGCGCTGCTTGAGCATGCTCTCCACCCAGGTGACGAGGGCCGGCGGCGCCGCGCGGCCCTGCAACGCCTGTGAGATCGCTTGGAAGGGGGCATTGTCAAATGCCCCCTCAATATCAAAGAAGGCCGCCATGGCAAACTGCCCGGCCTCCAACGACTGGCTGAGACGGCTGACGAGCGAGTTAAGAGCCGTCTCAGTAGACTTACCCGCTTGGTACGCGTGCTGACACGCGTGCAGCGGACTTCGAGCCAGGACAGTGTCCCGTAGGAACCTGTCGACGAGCCTCTCGAGCGCCTTCAGAAGGAACGACGAGAGGCTGATTGGCCTGAACGACTTTGCATTCGCGTAATCTTCTTTGGCGGGCTTTGGGATGAAGACCACCCTGACTCGACGCCACGCCCTGGGGATGTAGCCCAGAGCGATCGAGGCGCGAAACACGTTGCACAGACTGACTAGCAGGGTGGGCAACCCCTTCTGCAAGAGGGCAGGGAACACCTCATCCTCCCCCGGGGCTTTGAAGGGCGAGAAGGACGAGATCGCCCATTTCACCCTCATTTCTGAGACGATCTGGTGGGCCAGGCGCCAGTCCGGCCGCGCCTGCGGCAGCGGTTCCGGACTGGCCGGCGCCGTTGCTGCGCTGCTGCCAGGAAAGTGGACGGACAGCAGGTGAGAGAGAGCCTCCCCCCTACCAGCCGTGCACTCGCCTGTCGGCAGGCGCAGCATACCCAGACGCACACGCTTGTCCGTAGACAACACCATATACAGCTTCGAAACTGCAGAACTTCCCTCAATGGATGAGCAGAACTCCCTCCATGAAGAGGTCTTTGCTTGGCGTAGTTGGCGCTTGAATTGGCGCTGCACCGCGCGGTATGCCTCCCAGTCCAAAGCGGATTTGGACGCGTAGTAGCGCCTCCAGAGGCGCCTAGCTTCTCGGCGCAGTTCGCCAAGCTGACGAGTCCACCAGGGGACCCGACGCCCAAGGCGCAGCCGCTTCTCTGGACATGCTTCTCTAAACGCAGCGCCGACGTGGCGATACAGCGTTGACAACTCCCCTTCGATGGACTCGGCCGAGTCAAGCTGCTGAGCAGCTGTTGGGCGGCCCCACCGTCTCGTCAGCGACTCCGTGAATCGCTGCCAGTCTGTTGCCCGCCTGTCTCGGTAGAAGACCGGCGGCGGCGGATCTAACGCTAGGCTGAAACAGATTTGCATGTGATCCGAAAAGGACGTCTCATCAGAGACGCGCCAATTCTTCACTTCACACGCAAAGTCTCTAGAACACAGAGTGATGTCCAAGACTTCACGACGAGCGCTGGTCACGAATGTCGGCTTACCACCGACATTGAGCACCTCTAAGTCGACGCTGACCAGGTAGTTGAGGAGAGCGTCGCCCCGGGCATTCGTGTCTGAACTGCCCCACACCGTGTGATGTGAGTTGGCGTCGCAGCCCACTACGAGAGGCAGCTGCTTCGCGCGGCTGAAGGCGACGAGCGCCCCGAACTCTGCCGATGGTGGTAACGTCGGCGAGTCGCTGGGAAGGTAGACTGAGGCGAAGACGACTTTGCGCGACCTGCCCCGCCACTGGAAGTTGACCAGCACCGCTGCGACGTCGCGAGCGCAGAGCTGAGGCAGCGCTGAAACTGAGAGACCATGCCTGACGAAGATACAGGCTCTGGGAACTTGGACACCAGTGGCCCAAAACAAACTTCCCTGTTGTCCAGAGAGACCGCAGATCCTCTTCTCGTAGACCCAGGGCTCTTGGATGAGAGCTAGCATAGGAAATGTATGCGTTTCTGCAAAGCGACGGACAAGCACTCCTGTCGCCGCCTTACAATGCTGCAAGTTAATCTGAGTGACGAGGAGGCGTGACGACGTCATTGAAAGGGCGTCCACGCTGCCTTCGTGTCACCGTTACTTCTCCTCCGACTTCTGCCCAGCAAAGTTGAACAGAACCCTGCTGAGCTCGAAGTACGGACGGAACTGCATGGCCTGAAGAGCCACTACCGACTCGTCGTCCACCCCCAGAATCAGGCGGACGCCCTTGTCAGAGGCGTCTCTGTGGTAGACGCGCCACTGCGCCACCGCCAGCGACGGATTCTGCTTCGACAGACGAGAGAATGGTGTCCGTCTCGGAAGGCTTTCCGGGAACGAACACCACCATCTTCGTCCGCCTCAGCAGGTCCTCCGCTGGCAGGACGCTGAGCTGCTTGTCGCCGAGCCGAAGCCCCGCGACGAACGTCTTGAGCCAGTCGAGCGACTTCTGGTCCGCGCACGTCACCAGGAAGACGCCGCTCTTGAGGCCCGACTCCTCGAACTGGGGCACAATGCCCTCAGCCTCGTCGATCGCCTTGATCGTCTCCGAGCGGATAAACTCCGCCGCCGCTTCGTCCAGGTTGCCTAGCGAGTCACCGCGATAGATGACGCCGACCTGGAGCGCTCGCTTGGCCGCCTCAGCGAAGTTGAGGGATTTCGGCCGCTTCTTCTCCCCTTGGCTGGACGGCGTGCCGGCCGGCCGGGCCCGCTTTTGGACGCCGCCGCCAGGGGGCGCTGCGCTGGAGACGCCGACAGAGCCGGCGTCCGAGACTGAGACGGACGGGGCGGCCTCCGCGCCTACGGCTGCGGAGCTGCCGCCCCGACCGCGAAACTTGCGGCCGCTGCGCTTGCCTCGCGCGCCGGGGCCGCGAGCCGAGCTGCTGGCGACGCTAGAGCGCGTGTCGCCGCCGCCGGAGGCGGCACTGGGACCCTTTTTCAGGGCGAGATTTTCTAGGCTTTCGCCCAAAACTTCGGACGGGGAAGTCCCGCCCACGACTTGACTCTCCGATGAGAGCGAAACCGGGCAGGCTTAGGCTTAGGCCTAGGCATGCGCGCACGCATGCACACGCGCATGCACATGCGCTTTTTCTCCAACGCCGACACCCCCACGGACTCTACATCCTGCCTTCGCAACATCTTCTCCTTCGCAAGCCTGAAATCCGGCTGGCCATGCATGACGTGTGTGGAACGACGACGTACGACTACTGCCATGTTAGTTATGTTCACTGCACCCGTCATCAGTAGCTATGCAGGGTGGAGGGCGGGGAGGGCTGGCTCCCGATTGAGAACATCCTGAGCTTTTTTGCAACAGGGTACAATACCCTGTTGAAATTCGCCCTCAAAGGGCACAAGGGCACAAGGACAAGGGCACAAGGGTAACTTCTGGTTGTGACGTCACACTCAGTGACGTTGGCGAGACAGTGCTTTTCGTGCCGCATGTGCTTGTTGAGCCAGCCTGAGCCTAAGCTAAACCTAAGCTAAGCCTAAACTAAGCCTAAGCTAAGCCTAAGCTATGCCTAAGCTAAGCCTAAGCTAAGCCTAAGCTAAGCCTAAGCTAAGCCTAAGCTAAGCCTAAGCTAAGCCTAAGCCAAGCCTAAGCCAAGCCTAAGCTAAAACTCAGCTAAGTTTCAGCTAAACCTAAGCTAAGCCTAAGCTAAGCCTAAGCTAAGCCTAAGCTAAGCATAAGCTAAGCCTAAGCCAAGCCTAAGCTAAAACTCAGCTAAGTTTCAGCTAAACCTAAGCTAAGCCTAAACTAAGTCTAAGCTAAGCCCAAGACCAAGTTAGAGCAAAGAATATTATTTCGGTGCGCACCTCTCTACTGCCCCTCCCAAAGAGGGTCTGCCTCTGGTGACACCTGGAAATGTGACACCTGGTGACACCTGGAAAGGGTATTCCCCAAGCGCGGTAATGGTTTGGTGCCAAAACGATATACCAACACCTCCAAAGAGTAATATGTCTATTACTGTGGTTGTTTGGTTTAAAATTAAAATTTTGCATATTTGTCTTTGTTTTGGGATAAAAGTTTAACGTTGCAATCAATCGAAGCATATGTATAACTTTACCCATCTAACGCATAGTAGCGGATACGATTTCATCATTGTTTTGGATGGTTGGGGGTGTTGTTCACCACTTTTACATATAAATGTATTGAATCTATAACTGTACAGTACTTTACACACTTACTCATGCGGGTTAGTGGAACGCCTCGCATGTTTGCGATATTCAAAATCGTAGTGGGACACCGTGGGACACAGGGGGATCACCGTATCCTCCGCAGAATAGCGGGTTTTTCTGTATTCAAATTCAACTGCATTGCATCAGAGTCGCGGAAACAAGCAAAACGATGAAACGCAAGATCAAGATCGAAGTTTGGGGCAGGGACGATGTGCGCGAGATCCTACAAGAGGTTCGTCGGAGCATAGCAGTGTAAAGAATCAAAATAATCTACCCGTGCAGGCGGTCAACTTCCGTGTTTTAGCCAAAGTGATCCGACCTACCCATATCAATATTTATCGATTATTCTGGATGTGAAAATATTTTGGTGCGTCGGATCATGTTGACTTCAAGGAATGAAATGTTTGCCATCGAAGGGCAATCAACTTTATTATTGACGTTAATGCCCTCCGACGTAACCACACCAAAATATCGCCATTTTTCGTTTTCGGTATAATGGGGAGAGGCATTTTGGTGCGTTCAATTTGGTCCAATTGTCAAAAGGGGTCTATTCCAGGTCATGCCGAACAACTTTTTCCTTTATAGCAAAGCTCTGTGATAAGCCGTTAGCGCGCCTATTAAACACAAACTTTTTGGCCGATATTTTTAATTGCTAATAACTCATTATCGGTGATGAAGTTTTAGGTTCAGTGACTTGGCATAGACTTCCCATAAGAAACTGTTCAAGGAAATCAAAAAAAAATTGGGGGTTAATTGGGCACTTTTTCGAGATTTACTCTTGGTGGAAACCACCCCAAAAAAACGACTATGTCCGAAAAAACGCATAAAATCGACGATATCTCGAGTTTGGTAGGACGCAGAGACGATTCCTTTGGTACGCAAAATTGCCATCATGGGTCGCTTACACATGCCAAGTTTCATTCCAATTGCCCACGGCACTAGCGAGTGGCGCTCCAAAAACTGGGAGGAGAACACGAAAAAAAAAGACACTTTTCGGAAACATTTTCGGGCGTACCCCCTTAACGCGCAGCAATACTGCAACGCGCTGTGGCACGTACGGTCCCCCGATGAGTGCGCTTCTTTTGACCCATAACGCGCCGAAATCGGTTCAGCCAATCAAAAGTTATGGGCGATCAAAAATCCGAATTCTCGCGCGCGCAAGTCGTCACATATTAGGGTTGTACGCTGACGCGTACACCCTGATTTGCGTGTCACCGTCGCCGCCGCCGCAAGGTGCGCCGCATACAGACAACGCCATCGCACGAGGAATGTTGTATATATTCCGTATATTTTGCACGTATTTATCTATACCAACTTCTACGATTAGCACGTTGCACGTACTCATATTTGAATTGGGCAGTACCGTATTAGCATTTGAACATCGTTTGTTTCCATTTGAACATCGTTAACGCACCGAACGCGTTGTACATGGTATACACTCTGAGTCATCATTAGTCGCTGAAGGACACAAACGAACCAACGGCGATTCGGCGAATGGCGTTACTAATACTAGCTGCATTGTTGTGAAGCTTTCAAATCGCGTTTGCTGAGCAAGCATATCTCCCTTTGGAAGTTGGACAGTTGGGCGTTTGTTTGTATGAGTGAGGCAGCCGTGAGGAGAGGAGGAGCTGCGTAGGGGATGCCCAAGGACTACTACCAGGTGCTGGGCGTGGAGCGAGGCGCGTCCGACGACGACATCAAGAAGGCGTACCGCCGCCTGGCGCTACGCTTCCACCCCGACAAGAACAAAGCCGAGGGTGCCGAAGATCGCTTCAAGGAGATTGCCGAAGCATATGAGGTGCTGTCGGACGCCGACAAAAGGCGCGCGTTCGACCAATTCGGCGAGGAAGGGCTCAAGAACGGCGTGGGACCTACCAGCGCCGGCGGCCCCTCCTTCTCTGGCGCGCGACACTATGAGTTTGCGTAAGTTTTCTCGACGCTAATAATCAAAATAATAGTTAAAACGGTGTATTGCCCGGTATTTACCTAATAATTTAAGGTAAGCGCTTTCGTAGGCCGATTATACCTAACTCAACTTATAAAAAAATGCTTCATTGCGCACACAATGCAAATGCGATTGTTGGATTTACTGGTTAGCAGTGTTGTCGAAAAATCCTTGGCAACCATGTGTAGTAACGCATATGATTGCGTAACCTGCTGTAGGGTACAAGTGGTGTGTCGGTCGTCACAGACGGCGATTGAATTGAATTGAAGCGCTTTGATTTAATTGATTAATTAGTTATTGAATCGTCGCTAGTGTCAGCGCAGTGTGGCTGTGTCGACCCCTGTGAATCAAGCCCGTTGCAGAGGCGACCCGATGCGGGTGTTCCGCGACTTCTTTGGTTCGGACGCTCCGCCGCCCTTCTTCGGCACGCCGTCTGGGAGTCGGGCGCGCTTCTACGGCTTCGACGACGACGGCGACGCCTTTCCCGCGCCCCCTCCCGGCGCCGGCAGCTTCGACGACATGTTCACGAGTCGCGGCCGCATCTTCGGCCCGCGCTTCGGCCTCGTCCGTCCAGAGCCGCTTGTACACGAAGTTTTGGTAAGCGCCCCTGTGGTTGTTGCGTGTGGACCGCTACTATCATCGCGGAAGCCTATTTTCTGGTCCTCACGCATCATTGACCTGCTAGTGAGAGACCTTTGGGTGGGTGTTGGAAAAATAGTGGGGGGAGGGGTGACCCCCCCCCAGTTACAGGTATGCTGATTTGTGACTCGTTTGTGCAGGTCTCGCTGGAGGAGGTCTATCAGGGGGCGACGAAGAAGATGAAGGTGAGCCGGCGCTCGCTGTCTCCCAGCGGCCGGCGCTTCCGCCAGGAGGAGAAGGTGCTGCGAGTGGACATCAAGCCCGGCTACAAGTCGGGCACGCGCATCACCTTCCCCGCCGAGGGAGACCAGACCGAGGCCGGCTCCCGCTCAGACGTCATCTTCGTACTCCGCGACCGCCCGCACGACAAGTTCACGTGAGCCGGCCAGCTACCGCATCTGTAACTGGGGGAGGGGCTACCCCACAATCCCCCCCCCGAAGTGTTTTTACCCTGTCAACCAAAACGATAAAAGGTGAGTAAATGTAAGTGTTTTTCCGTACCTTTGCAGTGTTTGCCGTGCATACCATGAAGTAGATAGCGCTATCTAGACCCTTTTTACCCAAAAAGGACATTTTGGTGAACATTTTTTTTTTCATTCTGGACATGTGCCCCACCCCCTGGCTCCAGAACCCCCCCCCCCCCCTCCGTCGACAGGTCATTCAGCAGGTCACAGATTTGGCTGCACTCCCTGTCCAGTCAACAATTTTTTTTTTTAAACCTTGTTTGCACTTGCAGGCGCGAGGGCGTGGACCTGCGCTACATTCGTCGTCTGACGCTGCGCGAGGCGCTGTGCGGCGCCTCCTTCGAGGTGCCGACGCTCGACACGACGAGCGTGCCCATCCGCCTGTACGGGGTCACGAAGCCCGGCGTCGTGCGCAAGGTCAAGGGCCAGGGCCTGCCGCACCACCGCGACGTCGAGAGGCGGGGCGACCTCCTCGTCCAGTTCGAGGTCGACTTCCCGGAACGACTCAGCCCAGAACAGACAGAGCTGCTGGCCGACATTCTTCCCTGAGCCGCGCCCAAGACGTTGGGCGGCTATGGCAACGTGTCGCATCGCCACACACCCTCACCGGCAGCTACTTTCCCAAGCGTCAGCTTCTGACGACTGGAAAACTCTCGACTTGGTGATAGCTACTGCTCGTGCACTCGCCATGAATATATTGTGATATGACAGTACGATTTGCTGAAGTCGGCAATCACTATATGCCTTAGTATCCAACAAGCTACGGTTTACTAACCTACCCGTTTGGGTTTAGACACGTAGACAGAATGACCTCTGACACCGACCGTCTCATCGACAGTTCGATTCTAACTTTGTCGTCAGCGAATTCCTCCGCGGCTGACAAGCTCGCTGCGTTGTTGATCGTGATTTCGTGAAAGTTTGCTTCGGCATTTTACTTGAATTTGAATTTTTTCATCAATATTAGGCACAACGACTTCTGTCTCCGGAGGACGAGTGTCGGTTGCGTCGTGTCGCCGAGGCTGTAGACGTTGGGGTCGTTGAGGCGGCGTTGCGCTCGTCTGAAAGTCCGAAAACTGTTGATGGCGTCTGGACATTGGTGGCTTTCTGGCTGCGACTGGACGAGGTCGCCCCCCCCCCTCCCCCGGCTGCCTTGTCCCACTACATGGAATGATCCTCGTTTAGAAGAGATTTGGAGACAAGTTCGCGCCTTTGCTGTCTGTTGTCCTAGAGGTTGTTGGCGTGAAGCAGCGGACATTAGCCACGGAAGTGTCGGCTCAACTGGAATTCATCTTGGTGTCTCTTGTGCGTCACGCGACCGACCTCGATGCCAAGCTACTCCAAGCGGCCTGCCACCGACTTTGGGCTGAGAACAGTGAGGAGTGGAACGAGATTTGTATGATTTGACCGCCGGTGTTTGTTAATCGGCATTTCAGGAACCGATGCGGCGCTGGCAGTCACGATCGCTCTGTCGCGGTGCTGCGACCCCAGCGTCTCGGCTGCTATGGTTTCCGGGCTCGTTTCTAAACCGCTCCACCTTCTAAAAGAGGTGTGTATGTGTGTGCGTGTGTGCGTGTGTGTGTGTGTGTGTGTGTGTGTGTGTGTGTGTGTGTGTGTGTGTGTGTGTGTGTGCTTTCGTGCGTGCAACACTTCTTTCACGTCATCCTTATTTTGTGGAAAAGCAACCGTTCCATTGCAGCGAGACACACTGCAAGTCGACAGCGACTATTTGCAGCGAGTGGAGAGCCTGTTGCACGCTGTCGCGGCCACCAATGTCGAACCAAAGGTCGCGTTCCCGGCTGCGGCTGTGGAAAGCCTGCGCATTGCTCTGCGCAGAATCCTGCAGGCAAAATCGCGTTGGTCCATTCGATTTGTTGGGGGCTGCAGCGTAACAGTAACAGGTGACGTCTGCAAATCTTCAGCCGTGACCGCTCGTCGACTGGCAGTTCGGTTGGCGTCCTTGGCTCTGAGTCTCTTCGGTGTGTCTTTTCTGCGGGGTGACACCCAGTCTCTTGACGTCTTCGTCGCCACCGCCTCTGTCGAGCTGCGAGCGACCCTTGAGGACGACGTGGGCGCCATAGTCGAAAGTCGAATGCAAAAGTTCCACAGGGTGGCGTTATTCAGGTGTCGGCAGACGCTGCCGTCGTCGTTGCCGCCTGTCGACTACTGGAGACGGCGCTGGAGCTGGCGGAGAACGGTGCTGCCGAAGTCGACTGGCAGCTGGACGGCGAGTCGGCACTGCACGTCGTCAGACGCGTCCGCGAGCTCGTCGTCTTCCTGCTCGACTTCGCCTACATGGCTGCGACGAATACGGTAATGGGGCTGGAAAAAATTGTTTTAAAAGCAGAAAATAGTTCAGTCGGCCGCAATCGGCAGTGCGATCTATGTGCCGCTTCTGCGTCTGCTGTGCTGCTTTCTGTGCGTCGCTGGACCGGAGCTTGTCGAACGCGAGACTCTGGAACGGGGAATTGAGGCGGCCAACGAGATTTGGTTAGTTCTCCAGTCACTAGCACATCACTTCCCTTGTGAAGCGAAGCGAAAAGCAAGCTTGTTCTAGTTTGGCCTCGCTGGGCACACAGCGGCGCGGAGAGTCCAAGCAGAATGCCGACGGCGGCGAGAACGACGCCTGTCGATTTCTGGCCTCGTTCTACTGCAGCGATGGCGGCGCCGAATTCGCTTCGACATCGAGCGCCGTGCAAGTTCTGGCGGCGCGTCTCAGGTGCCTGCTGTCGAAACAAGCGGCATGCGTCGACGACGACGAGTCGACAGTGGTCGCCGTCAGCGATCTCTTGACCACCGTTCTACAATCTGGACGTGTCGTCAAGAGCAGCAAACCGCTGCTCGAGCTTCGAGACGCATTGGCGTCGTCCATTCGACCTGCTTGGCCCGACGAATCGACTCGCCAATGCCTGACGGATCTTTTGCGGGAGCTGAGTGCGCGATCTCTCCAGTAAGCCACCGTTATATGCCTCCCTCCACACACGTCTAGTTGGTACACCAATAGCTGCGCAGTTCACTTGTTGGTCGCAATGTCATTCATTGGTGAGCGGGTCGGGTCTGTGTCGGTCGCGGTGGAGCGTCGCGTCAGAGCGTCGGCGAGTACTGTAGCACTTCGGCGATGGGTTGCAGGGTCCGCCGTCCATTGCTCGCTGCCGCCAGCCGGCCGCCGGCGCTCTCCTCCGAAGTCTCCGAGCCCGTCGTGTTCGTGTGTCGGTCCGAGCCGGCGCCGCTGTGCCTCGCGTGCCTGAAATTTTTTTTTCGGAATTTGAAATAAAAAATTACGTCCAACGCCAACCGCAGTTCGGCCTCTCGTCTGCGGAGCTCGTGCAGCTCGCGCTCGCGTTGCGACTCGGCCGCCTCGTTCTCGCGCCGCGTCGCGTCTTGGAGGGAGGCCCGCTCCCTGGGGAGGACGGCTCCGCCATTGACGACGACGGCCGGCGACCTCCTGACGGTGTCGTTGTCGAGAACGCCGATCGACACCTTGCCGTTGTAGGCGCGCGGGTGGTAGTCGCTGTCGTAGACGACCACCGTCGACGCCAGCTCCTCCTCCTCCTCAGCGGGATCCTCGCCGTACAAGAGCCGTTCCACCGACTCCGACCTAAAAGAATTGTCCTTCAGAGTTGGACGATTTTTTTAAGTGAACGAACGGACCGCGATAAGACGTCGTCAGCAGCGCGCTTGTGAACGGAATAGCCATTCTCTCGCGGCTGGCCCGCGCCGGCGTGGTGCTGGCCGATGCTGTGCAGGTGGTCCATGGAACGACTGTGCGCCTGCGCCTTGAAGGCGCTCGTGAGAGGCTTCCCCGGGGCCCCCCGGTCGGCCTGGCGCCACGATTCGATCACCTGCAACAAAGTACGAATCCCAACGCGGTGTTGCGACGCGCGACTTCGCAGCGCACGTCTTCCAGGCTCGGCAGACCCAAATCCTGTCGACTTCTTCTCAGCTCGTTCTCTCGCTCTCTGAGCTCCCGTATCTCTTGAGCTATGGCACTTTCGGTCGCGTGCGCACTCCTAGGCGCCCTCACTTCTTCGAAGATCGGTGCGGAATGCACGATCTTTGTCGCCGGCGTCGTCGCCATACTCTGCGCTTCAGCCATTCGTCTGGGGAAGTTCCGCTGGTTCGGTGACGCCGCGTTCTTTACATAGCGGCTCTTGCGTGCCGCCGTCAGCTGGTCGTTTTCGGTAAAAGTCGGCTTGTTCGATTGCCGAGCGTGGGCGAGCTGTGGGGCCGTTTCATCTTGCGGCGAGTTGAGCGCCGAGAGCCCAACGAGTCGAACGGCGTGACTATTGGCGGCGGCGGCGGCTCGGCAGCGCCGGCGCAGCTCCTCGGGCAGATGGATGCCGAGCTGCTGGATGAGCGCCTCGTTCTGGGCGAAGTAGCAGAGGAGCAGACGCGTCTGCTGGCCGCGCGCCCAGTCGCGCTGCCGCTGCTGCTCCAGCCTCTGCGTCTCGCGGTGCGCCAGCTCGCGCCGTCGACTCGACTCGATGTCGCGCGCGATCGCGTCTAGTTCGCGCTCGTTGCCAGCCGCCGACTGTTGCTGTGGCGCCGCCGTCGGCGGCGCCAGACGCAACGCCGCGACGTGCTGCCGGCGCGCATCGTTGTTGCCCCGTTGCGGGTCAACGCTGTCTTGCTCCCATTTGCTTCGAGTCCGTCTCGCGTCTCCGATCGATTCCTGGACGACGGATTCCCGAATGGCGCCTTCTTCGTACCTGTCAAACGCGAGCGGTTGGGCGTCTTACGAGGTAATCTGCGGCACATTGTGGTGCGCGACGCACCACTTTTGAGATTCGCCTCCGTCGCCGCGTTGATGATTCGTCGATGGGAACATGTCGCCGTCGTGGGGCGCGTCTACGCGTCCTTCGAGTCCCCTGGCGGCGCGCAGCGACGTCGAGAGCGCGTCCGAGGACCACCAACGTTGGTAGGGGAAGGGCTTGCGCTGACGAGCCTCGTCGCGCCGCTTGGCCTCTTGCCAGGCGTCGAGCTGCCGGTGGCGCTGCTGGCGGCGCGCGAACGACTCCCAGCGGCCCTTCAGCTGACGCGTCGCTTCCTGCTGACTGCCCGCGCCGCGCCGCTGACTCGACGGCCAGTAGCGCACGACCGGCGCTGAAACGAGACAAATCCGGTCAATGTGAAATACAGCGCCTTATCGACCGACGGAGTACACGCGGCTTCTGCCGAGGGCGCTTGCTCGCATGGCGCTCGGAGCTTTTTTCTAGCGATTTGGACAACGGAGGCCGCTTGCGCGCATGCAGCGAGCCCAAAAGCGGCGCTGCCAACAGAGCTTGACAGGCAGCAACGTTGACTAGCCACGTGATGCAGCGCTATTTTATGCGGCGGCAAGAACTCCGAGCCAACCCAACACTAGCATGAGATTGGGGGGAGGGGTGTCGAGGCTTGTTGTTGACCTGCGACAGCTTCAATGTTTGTCGGCCGCTTTGTGCGCGTGAAAGCGCTTTGCCTAGCGCAGCTCGCTGATGACACCGATTGTAATGGTAATGCGGATGTCGCAGGGATATGTGAAGAACGTACTTTGATATCTGTTGGGGACCCAGTACCTACCTCAGTACATGTACAGCCAAGTCTCCCCCGGGCAAACAACGAGCAATTGGTGCGTCCACACAGAGAAAGCTGTTCGTGAGTCAGCTCATGCATTCTACATACATTAGAGAGCCGAATCTCTGGGGAGGGCGCCAGAGGTCGCTGTCTCCGGCAGATTACGCCCACCTGTCTTCCGGGTGTCGCCGCGCTCCCCTCCCCTTGGATTTCGAAAAAAAAAAACAACCTGGCGCCGACAAGCTGCTGGACGCACTCGAAGTCAGTCACATTATTGCAGCGTGTGGAAAAAGGCGCGATGTCTGGCGGGCGCGTGCGTCTCGGGGACTTCCTGCTGTCGCGGCCGAGTCAAAGGCCTGAAGTCCTGCTCCGCTCAAAGAATGTCAGCCAGCACAATAGCCGAACGGCCTTCCGTTTTGCCTGCGACACCGCTCGCGCGCACGCTCGCCTGTACTAGAATACACCCGTACCTACATACACTGGGCGCGCTGTGAACCGGTGATCGCCCAGCGACCAACCAAACACGCCGCCTGTTCAAATCGTAAAGCCGAGAGGCCTCGGTGACACCGCCAGACGCGCGCCGACACGGCTATGGCCGCGCCGTGTGACACGCGGGCGGCCGCAAACAAAGCGGTTTATTACCTTTTTGTCGGTCGACAGGCTGCCAGCGCATGGCGCCGGCGAACGAGTCGGAGTCGGCGCTCTCGGCGGTCGGCTTCATCGCCTCATTTTCCGAGTCGGATTCGTCGTACTCGGTGTCGGTGCCGTCGTCTTCCGCGCGCTTCTCGTCGTCGTCGCTTCGCTCGCCAGGAATGAAGGGACACCTGCGCAGTCGACGCGGGCCCGCCGACTGGAAAAACCGGCTCGTCGCCGGTAAAGTGGTGACGACCCGCCGACCGGCGCCCGCGCGGCTTCTCCTCGGCAGCGGTCGACGGTGTTCGGCCGAGCTTCGGCGTTTGTTGGCTCTCGTCAGCAGACGGGCGCGCGGCATCTTGAAAAACGGCGTCGGCGCCCACTCGAGGGGGCCGCAGCCGGCTACTGTAAGGGGCGAGGACGCCGCCTCGCCGCACTCGGAGTCGGAAGGGTCAGCGCCGTTGTCGTCGGCCATCTTTCGCGTGCGAAAAAACGAGCGCTAGTACAAGTCGGCAGCTTTGGGAGGGGAGGGGATGCGGGAAGTATACAGCGCTGCACCGAAGTACAATGCGCAGAAGTTTGGGGGGTCGGGTTGCCGGTGAACAGTGCAGCGTCCCACTCGACTGTCGATGGCCATCGAGGGTCGCGCGCTTTCGCTAGACGCGTCCTACATACACTGTACGTGCAGGTGCAGCGTATCGATTGGGACTCTAGTGCTGCTTGGTGAGCACGGTCAAATGAGCTGTTTGTTTTGCATTCGTTCAGATTTCAGCTCAAAAATGAATGCGGCACAGCAATCGCGAGACGTCTCGCTTCGCTGCTTCCGACTAGTCACCAAACCGACACGAAATCTGCGCACGGATTTCTACCTGACGAGTAGCAGCACATCTCATTCTATGCGCGCTGGCTCGCGCACAAGGCGCCGAGGCCCAGCGTGGTCAGCAGCAGCAGCGGCCAGCTGAAGGCGGCCGTGTGGGCGGCGTTGCAGAAGTCGCTGTCGCAGTGGCAGAACTCGTACTCCTTCTCGAAGCTGCCGGCCGGCACTGTGCGGCTTCTCCTTCCCTTTGCGTCGAGACCGAAAGCGGGCTGGGGGACTTACGCATTCCCTGAGGCAGCTCGCTGTAGGAGGAGGGCGCGTCGATGTAGGAGGCGAATTCGCCGGCGGCGGCGCCGCGCGTGCACGCGTCCCCGAGCGGCTCGTCCGAGGCGAAGCTCTCGCGCTCCACGCAGCCCTTCACCCAGCTGGCGTACATCTCCGAGCCGTGCCGCGTCCACTTCGCTGCAGAAATGGACCATCCGCCCGCGCTGGCATTGCGTGCGCTAATAGAGAGGCGCTCACTCTTGAACACGCCGCAGTAGCCGCCAGCCTTGGTCGTACACTTGTTCTTTTCGTCGCAGTCGAACGTGACGCCGTTGGGCTTCTGAAGATCGTCAAGAAACATTGCCGGACTGCACCGACTGCTTCTGGAGAGGACAAACCGCGGCGCAGACATAGCAGTGGAGGGAGTCGCTCAGCTTTGGACCCACCGTCGTCTCTTTCTTTCCTTCAGTGTCGGTTTTCGTTCCATCGCCCACCTGCGTTTTCGCTTCATTTGTTTTGTCGCCTGAAGTGAAGTGTTCCCACTGGCTGGGCTACTACATGTTAGCTGTTGCTTGCTACACTGCATGCTCACCGGTTTGCGCGTCGGCCGTTTTTGCAGGTTTGTTTTGTGCTAAAGAAAACGAGTTTAGAGGGTTTTACACTCACGCTGCTAGCATACTGTAAGGGTAACTAATGCGCGTACGCTATCACTCACCAAGGATGCACACAAGTATGGCAATCAAAAAGAACTTTGACATCGTGTCTACATATAGCAATGCAACGGACCGACATGTACCTATCGTATGCCTTTGACCCCCCCCCCCCTCGACCTTCATACAATTCTTTTCAGACGAGAGACGCGTCAAACAACAATAGTGACCAATATGTTTGGCAGTCGATAAAAGCGAATCTCCTGGCAACAGTGTAACTAACCCTCGCTTTCTTTTGTCAGACAAAACAGTCCAACGAGGCGGACCGCGCTTAGGTTGTCGGTGGGGTTCGGCACAACTCGAGTGCAAAAGTACGCTATACACTATACAGTATACACTGTACACTATACAGTATACACTATACACTATACACTAGGCACACACTGTACACTGTTCGTGTGTGTCGAGTTGCGATTGGGACTGTCATGCCGTCCCCGGTAAGAACGTTCAAGAGATGTGTTCGTTTCATTCGTTTCACATTCGTTCAGTTTCAACTCGACACGGCGAATATGGCACAGCAAGCGAAACGCCTAGCTTTGCTCCTTCCGACGGCGGGCGCGTGATTCACCAATACGAGACACGAATTTTGCGCACAAATAGAGAATGCTAACTGGTATATGGCTCGCGCGTGCTGGCGACAGGCGCTTATTCGAGCCGCTTGCGCGCGTAGAAGGCGCCGAGGCCGAGGGTCGTCAGGAGCAGCGACCAGCTGAAGGTGGCCGTGTGGGCGGCGTTGCAGAAGTCGCTGCTGCAGTGGCAGAACTCGTACTCGTTCTTGAAGCTTCCCGTCGGCACTGCCAATGAAACGCCTCTCAGGCGCCTCATCCGCGAGGGAGGGGAGTTGGAGAGCACTTACCAGCCTTTCCCCGAGGCAGGCCGGTGAACGAGGACGGCTGGCCGATGTAGGAGGCGAACTCGCCGGCCGAGGCGCCGCTCGTGCAGGAGTCCGACTTGAAGTCGTCGAGCTTGGACGAGGCGATGCGCTCTCGCTCCACGCAGCCCTTCACCCACGCGCTGTACGTCTCCGTGCCCGCCACCAGAAACTTCGCTGCACGACACCACCACCCGCTCTGCGAGTTCAGTTCACTTGCCGGGCAAACCCTCACTCGTGAATTTGCCGCAGTAGCCGCCCGCCTTGGTCGTGCACTTGGTCTTCTCGTCGCAGTCGAACGCGTCGAGGTCGTTCGTGACGCCGTCCGGCTTCTAGAGCCGCAGTCCCAAGCGTTGTCGGACTTTACCAAATGTTTCTGGAGCCGACAGACCGAGACGCAGACGTAGCAGTCGACCGGGTCGCTCAGCTTCTCCGTCGTCTTCTCTGCTTCAGTGTCGGTTTTCGTTCCGTCGCCCTCCTGCGGCTTCGCAGCTGAAACGATCCCGCTGGCTGGCGCTAGTGTTAGCTAGGTTGCCTGCTCACTGGTTTGCGCGTCGTCGGTCTCCGCAGCTGAGCTTTGTGCTGAAAACGAACTCAGAGTTTTAATGTTCACATTATGTAGCGGTTTACTCACCAATGATGCACACTAGAATAGCCAGCAGAAAGAACTTTGACATCGTGCTTGAGCACAGAAAAACCATAAAACGGAAAAAGACAAGAACTATCTGGACTGGTCCAGTTGACTTTGGGGACGAGCCTACCTACCTTCCTAAAAATTCTTTTCAGAAGCGTTAAACCACAATACTGACCAATATTTCGTAGTCGACAAAAGCAAATATCCTGGCAACAACGAAACCAGCGCTGCGAATTCAGTTGAAGATTCCTTTGTCAGACTGAATACGTTCCTGTCAATTAAATATGTCTGGGAACAAGGTTGCGTTAGGGTGTTGTCGGATGTCGACCTTGAGATGTTACTGTACACGTCACGTTCTATATGCCGAGAAGCGGAAGTGGATTTTCATTCTTTTTTTTTGGATAGCCGATTCATCTTTTCGAATTGTCTTTTAAATTCCGTAGGCATTTCCTCGTACAAAACGTGATGCGTCAGCGCGAGTACCTGGACAAGGTCGGCGATTTTCTCTTCCGCGTGCATAATAGAGATCTCTAGCAGAGGCAAATTGCGGCTCGACAAAACGCATATGATGTCCATCTTCAGCTCGATAGCAAAAAAAAAACGCGAAGACTCCAACCAAAGTTCAAACTGCGTTCGTTATCGACAACTTGTGGGAGAGGGAGGCACAGAGACACGGTGGATCGCGACGCGCCAAGTTGGAAAATCTTGCATATAAGAGACGCTCAGAGGAGATAGGGACGTGCGAGTGCGCCGAGAACAATGAGAGCTGCGGCGACTGCGGCGGACGCGGCGAGGGGCCGGGCGCCGTTGCAGTAGTTCTCCTTGTTGCACATGCAGAGGAGGCCCGCGGTGCCGCCCACCTCCTGGGACATGTGCTTGTAGACGTCCGTGACCTCTGGGCGCGTGTCGCCGCTGCCCCACTTGCTCTTGTAGACGCACTTGCCGTCGTTCCAGTTCTTCTCGTCCGTCGGCACGTCCTTAGCGCAGAACGACGCCCACGCGCTGTCCTTGCCGCCGTTCGTCAGACCTGCGTGAGCCAGAGTTTGCCCTTAGGGCGTGTCAGACAGCCGGGGGTTTGGGGTGTGAACCTTTCCATTTCATGCACCAGTTGCCGGTGCACTCGCCCGAGCCCGAGCCGCACTCGTAGAAGCGGTCGTCGTAGCGGTCGTGGCCGTCCACGCCGCTCTTCAGGCAGTAGTCGCACTTTACCTCGGCGCTCGCACCTGCACAACACCGCCTATCTCGAGTGTCTCGGCCTACGGAGCGCAGCGAACGCACCGGGGAGAATCGTCGCCAGCGTCGTTGCGAGAAATGCGGCGGCGGCGACTGTCTTCATGTTCGTCGATTTCAATACGGGATGGATTGACTCTCGTGCACTTCTAACTCTGAATGAGTAGAGAGACCAAAAACTGAGTACGATGCTGCTGGTAGTGTTGCCGCAGCGAAGGGCGACCGCGCTGCCGTCACGGGGCCTGGGCGAACAATCGACCGGAGTAAGGGCCGCACCCTTGGCAACGGGACTGTTGTGGTTACTGGAGCTCTTCCCGACTGGCAGCGCTTTTGGCAACGCAGCGACTCTGGGAGCGATGGCGAAATAATAGCGCGGTAAATCAGGGTACCGTACACCAGTTTTCAAGCGGTGCGAGATGCAAATGCAAAGGTGGATCAAGCGCTGAGAGCGAGGAGAATCACAATCGCAGCCAAGCGTAAGCCGACATGAGCTATTCTTGAGCTTGAGTTGCACTTGGGCCGATTGCACACGAAGCACTCCGACGACGGACAAAGGCGTGCGCGCTTCTCCTCGCACATCGCACCCGCTGAGACGTCACAGCCTCGCAGCACCCCGTCTAAATCGACATCACTATATCCCCCTATTGATTGACCGTACCTGGCTAAACAAACCCGCCTTTGCAATTCAACTTGAAACAATGATTAGTGGGAGACTTGCAGGCGATTCGGTCTTCACGGTTCTCTCCAATGTAACACTCCGTTGTCTTGAGAGGGTACTTCTGCCCTGAAAATGGTAAAACACAGTTGAGACTTTGGAGCATCAGTTGTTGCGCCTCAAAAAGCCAAACAAACCATGGACCCATGCAATCAACGCAAACAGCAGTATATGCACTGTCGCTGTCGAACGTCGCATGTTCCAGTTCCTCGTTGCAGCGGTTTTAGTTTCGATAGTTTTTCATCGCCAAATTCTTCGACCCAGTAGGCCACACAGACACAGAGAGGAGCTCGTGTTTAAGACTACACGAGCATCCGCTGCGTTGTTGGCAGGCAGCGTCTCCTAGCGCTGCCTCGCTAGCGCCGCCCGCTGTCGGCCGGCAAAACTCCCAAAACAGCCGCTATATACTTCGGCAGCCCAAAACAGGGTTGAGTGGGTTGCGCTGCTTGCTCACAACCGCAAAATCACTACCGCAAAGTATGTGCCTTCATACAAGCAAGGGCTCAAGGGAGAAAATGCAAGCAACGCGTCCTGTGACGCTCGCAAGTCGCAGTGTGCCACCGATACGTGCGTGTGGGCGTCATGCAAACTTTGTTAACGCTTTGTTGGCGCATTTTGCGTCAGCCCCACATCACAACGTACTCGCCCGAACAGCGAACATGCACACCAATTTCTGGCGGTTCTTAGCAGTCAGAAAGCAACAGGCATGCATATTGCAGAAAGCAGACTGCAAATTCTGAAGGCAGCAGACACTCAGCCAAAGTATTCAGATGATCACAGCAGCCTGTACTTCTCCACCGTATTCCGTATGGGAATAGTAGAGCATTTCGCTCTGCGTTTTCACCTCCTGTCGCTGTGCTTTGCCCCACAGTTTGCTGGCGATTTGAATGGTCTTTGCCCCCTTGAAGAACTTCTTTCGAGCCAATTCCTGTTGCAATGTTGAGGTGTACGTCAAAACATTTTAGTCCGAATTTGAAGAAGTACTTGTCTGTCCCGCTCTTCCTTGTGAGTCGCTCTTGCGAGCACCATTTCTGCAGCAAAAGCCGCGCTCGCGACGCAGAGACCACCTGCTAAGACCGCAAATACCAACTTCAGATGTTGAACCTAAACACCGTTGCACGCTGTACATTCAATGTACACTGCTTGCGCACAATGATGATTGTAGAAGAAGAGCACTATACACTGTAGACGCGATGTACACAGTTCGGTATCCGTCGCATAGTATCCACAAAATTTGCGCGCACAACCTGCAAGGCGAGTCCCGTGCCCTGGGTCTTGCGCTTCTTGCGCTTGTTGACGAGCGTCTGCTCGCAAGTGCTGTTCTCGAAGCTGTACAGCAAGTACTTCCGTCCCAGTCGATTTCCCATCGTCGGCATGCCTGACGGTCAGTCACACGTGTAAGACCGCAACTGAAAACACTCGAAAGAAGACCGAACCCGCAACGGCCGCATAGAGTTTCCTGGCGACCGCGCTGCCCCTCTTCGCGACGAGTCCCGCAAAGGGCCAAGGCTCGTGCGCGTCTCTGACGAAGGCCAAAGAGCAGTGGGTCTTGAGCCAGCCGGGAGCGTTCATCTCTGCGCGAGGCGAGCAGCTTCTCTCGGGTCTGAGGGGTCTATTGGCAGGCCTGTACTCGCCTAGAACGCCGGGCAGCACGAGCTTCTCGTCGGCGTTGGCGACCAGGGCAACCGCGTCGGCCGCCGTCAGACTGTGCGTCTCGCGCATCGGATGCTCGGCCAACGCGGCCCTCATCTCGGCGTAGCGCGCTCCTTTCCCTTCCTGGCCAAAATGGCTTTTGGTGACGGTGTGGTGTACCCCCAGCCAGTACTCTATACGGTACTTGGATTTGCGTGTGCCACGGCCCGATTCCTTCGGAGCCGACGAGTTGGACGTCCCCGTCGCGCACCAATTTGGCGAGCGTCGAGACCGAGTCGAAGCTTGTGGGATCCTCCGAGCTTGACAACATCTTCTTCACCAAGAAACCTGCGCAGGCACAACATACACGCGTGTTGGAAACTATATGTGTATACTTCATGTGCACACCATACCTTCGTACATAGTGTGAATAAATAGACAGAGGAAGCCGACGAGGATCATGAGTAGGTTGGCACTCAAAAAGCCCTCTCCAAAAATCCCGTGGTATTCGTCCAACATCTGAAGGCGGCTGTACGACATCTGAGAATCATCTGAGAAGGGCAAGGAGCGACCATGGAGACGACGTCCCAGAAGGAGGTGGTGTCCACCCTGGCTACGTTCGTGTCACGCGTCAGGCGTCTGTAGATGAAGAGCTTAAGATTGCGAGACGAGAAGAGCAGCAGCGCGATGACGACGAACAGCGTCGCGAAACTCAGCCAGACGAACACGCCGAACATCTCAACGGTGACCCCTCGCAGGTCAAGGGACTTACAAACCAATCAGTGGCGAGCGGTCACCGACTTTGTGAAGGAACGCTTCGGCGGGAACGGAGAGGCGCTCCTGCTGTCGCTTCGTGACGTAGCCCGTCGTGAAGCGGTCGCTGATTATTGGGAAACTGAACTACCAAACTGTGTACATTGGTAGGTACCCCTACGGTACATTTCATGTACAGGAAAGCGCCCACCCCATGTCAAGCGAGGTGAGCCTTTCCGCCGTAAAGAAGAAGCCAGAGAGTGCGGTGTCGGCGGTGCCGTTCACCACCATGCCCAAGACGCCGTCAAACTGCGTTTCGCCTAGAGCCCATCAAAACTGCCTTGATCTCACACGTTTACCGTACCGTAACTACCGTACCGTTCTCGTTTACTCCCACCGCAGCGCCCCACGAGTTCCGGTGGTACTCCTCCGCTTTGGCGAACGGTATAATCTCGTACGTCAGATTCGCCGCTGAGAAAAAAACTCAATGTTCATGTACCCGTATACACATGAGTCACTGGCGGATCCAGGGGTGGGGGAAAGGGGGAATTCCCCCTCCCGAAATCGGAAATCTAGGGGGGAAAAGGGGGGAAAGGGGTAGGCGCTGGGAGAAGAAACACGCCTAGTGGGCCTAGTTTTCAGCATAAAATTGCTTGTAGGTGGTCGAAAACAGCAAAATTTTCGCCTGCGGCGCCGTTTCTATTCGAAAATGGACCGATTAGGTGTCGAAACCACTGCCAAAATGCCGCAACATCCAAAAAGTTCAACAGGGTCCTCCCTTCTGCAAAATTCCTCCCCCCTCCGAAATTTTTTTCTGGATCCGCCAGTGACATGAGTACATAGGTAGTGTTTGAGAAGGTTTGACCAACTGCACAGTACCTCTGATTGCGGTGAAGAGCAGCTCGGCCGTGAATCCTGGCTTGGGGCAGGCGTCGACGTCGTGGTGGGGCAGCTGGTCGGCGCAGGGATAGACCCAGGGCGGCCAGGCGCCGCCGATGACGCGCATTGGCCAGTCGAGCCCTGCCACGCCCCACGTGGGCTGACTCAAATTGCAGCTGCCTCCGTCACCTCCACACCAATAGCTGCCAATCGGTGCCATTCCGAACGGTGTAAGCCGCAGAGGACACCGGAAATCGAGAATGTGCGACGGAACGGAACTGTGGTGCGCCTCATTACGGTTGCTACGCAATCGGCTTTCACGTGCAGAATGTAATTTTTTTAATGGAATCGTGAAGAATGATTGGATTAAAGTGCACATTGTCCGATTAATTAACTGAGCTTGCGGCAGGCTTGGCGGATGCCCAATCGACTCCTGTGCGCCTTTCGGTCGCCACAGAAATTCAATCAAATGTTCGACATTCGACACTTGGCATTTCGTTCCAGCTGAAGCGCGAAAGTACAGGACAATACGACACGCCGAAATCTAAGCGAAGCGATGAATCACAGCGCTAGCGTTTAATCGAGCGGGTTTTGCCAGTAGACACCTGGGCCGAATTACCAAAATTTGTCCCATCTAGAAATCCGCAAACGAAACCATAATTCAGTCTCTTTTTGCCATACAATGTACAGTACCACTTCTCGTCTCAGACCGGCCGCAACACCTGTTCATAGTTACGTCTTAGAACATCTTCGACGTGATCGGCATGCGCCCTGTCGTTCGTCTCCAGCACCATTTTGACCTGAAAGAGAATTTGGGTTGCACAAACGATGCGCCGACAATTTTCTCGGTGTGAAAGTGGAAAAGACTAACGCGCACGCAGAAGACGTCGGTCTTGAGCCAGGCGCGCTCGTGGAAGATGTCCTTGATGGAGGCGCCCAGGCTGGCGACGTGCGCCGTCAGCTCGCTGATGCCGCCCGGCCGGTCGCTGACGGTCACCTCGAAGCGCACCAGTCGGCCGTCGGCCGCGAGGCCGCGCTCGATCGTCCTGCCCAGCACGGTCGTGTCGATGTTGCCGCCGCACAGAGGCAGCACCACGCTGTAGGCGAGCTCGTGCGCGACTGTCACCGGCCTCATGTGACGACGAACCGTTTTCCCCGGAGCTCGGGCAGCTTGTTGTCGAGCAGCGCGGCGACGCCCACAGCGCCGGCGCCCTCGACGACCGCCTTCTCGAGCTCGATGAGTCGGAGAATGGCCAGCGCGATGCTCTGCTCGTTGACCTGGACGACCTTGTCGACGAGGCCGGCGCAGGTCGCCAGCGAGTTGGCGCCAACCAGCGGTACCGCCAGGCCATCGGCGAGCGTCGGCGAGGCGGTGACGCGCTCTGGCCGGCCAGCGGCCAGGGCGCGCGAGAAGCTCGGACACGTCTCCGACTCTACTCCCTGTGCAATGTCAATGTCGGCGCTCTCTCGGTCGCGCATGCTCCGCGTACTGACGATGATCGTGACGTCCGGCCGGAGGTGCTTGATGGCCACCGCGCAGCCGGCGATCAGGCCGCCTCCGCCCACCGGGACGACGAGCGCGTCGAACTGTCGGACCTGGTCCAGTATCTCGAGCGCCATCGTCCCTTGACCGGCCAAGATGTGCGGGTGGTCGTATCTGAGCCGCTGGCCAAGTCGAAAACGGACAGGTCCCGAAATGCAGAAGCCTTACCCATTTATGTACTTCAAGTCGTTTTCCATCGCGAATTGAACGGCTGTACTTCGTGACTAAAGCAGAGCGCGCGTCGCCTCGAGACGTCTAAAAATCGGAGTCGCTCACTTCTTCGAGGTTGGCGCCCTCGACGCGCACGTCGGCGCCGTATTTCTTGCAGAGACTGATTTTCATGAGCGGCGCTAGGGTGGGCATGAAGACGGTGACGGGCACGTTGAGCAGCCGGCCGTGATAGGAGAGCGCCAGCGCGTGGTTGCCTGCTGACGCGGCCACCACGCCGCGTTTGCGCTCCTCCTTCAAGCATTTACTTAAAATATTCCTCTCGCCACCCAACTGAGGGCCTCGAACTCGCCTTGTCCAATTTTAGGAGAGCGTATCTACCGCCTCTCTCTTTAAAGCTGCCCGTCACCTGCAGGTACTCCTTCTTGACGAACACCTCGCAGCCCACCAAATCCGACAGCTGCTGCGAGCGCTAAATAGTCGCGTCTCATGAAACCGCGTGCGTCGTCTAGCGCAAGACGTCAACGGACACTGCAGGACGTGTGGACGATGCCTTCGCGGATGTCGTAGGCGGCGGCGCTGACGTCCTCGAAGTGGACGACGACGGGAGGGGTCGGCTGCGCCTGTTCAGTTTTCACAGCGACACTGGAGCCGCCATTTCCTGTCGACGCTGACGTGGTGGTGTCGGGCGACTGTCGGGCCCGTTTCTGCGTCGTCGCCCGGCCGCCATTCGTCGTCTGATCGACCGAGCCGCGTTTTCGCAGCTTTGGCGACGCTCTGGGCACTGCACTCGTCGCTTTCATCGCGCGGCGGACAGTTTTTTTTTCACTTTTGCAGCGCCGTCGTCTCCACTGCTGCTCGCACTTTGGATCGAGCGGACCACATGGGCAGCAGCAGCGCTGATAAGCCGCGTCTCGAGCGCACTCAGCCCGTGATAGCCGCTCATCCTCGTGCGCAATAACAAATGAACGAGTTCTTGTTTACGGCAGCTGGTGTTGGGAGCGCGCGGCCCGACTATCTATCAGTGGCGCAACGGAGGGTCCGGGTAAACTTGTCGCTTTCGCAGCTGCGGCTGTCAACAATCTCAGTTGCGCACGCATGCGGCGGAGACAACCTTCGGTGCGTGCACACCTTTCTTCGCACGCGCTACTAAAACCTAAAACTGCACTTCCCACAGCGGTCTTCCAATAAACGGTGTATGACTAAACACGCACACGCACCCACACCAAGGTGATCACACGCCGAGCCAGACAGACAGCCGTTGAAAACGCCGCTTCTACGGAAATTCCGAGAGTTAGCAGGCGGGTCTAGAGTGCTGTGTACGACGAGCACGACTCGGTCAGCTGTCTGTCTTGACAGTCAAAGGAGCCTAGAGGGGCGCCTTGATGGCTGCCGGCTTGTTGCTGAAGCCCGTCAGCAGCTTCTTGAGCTCGCCGATCGCCTTCGCCGGGTTCAAGTGCTGTAAGGAGCGCATTCTACCGGTGGACACGATATCGATTGGCATACTTATATTCCAATCTGGCAGAGTGGCATGGGATGCCTCCGCCAGGAGGGCGATTTTTCCAAAAATATTGTCCAAATTGCAACTTTGTGGTCAAAATAGGGTCACTCAGCAGCTTTCTGGTCATTAACACTGGAAAGAACTCAAAGCGACCAACACTTTTCACTTTTATCGTCTTAGAAAGGTTCAAAGTCCTCTAGAAAAAATGCTGTGGGGGGGGGGGGTGGCGGGTGGAAACTTCGTGGGGGAGGGGTGCCCCGAAATTACCGGTAAGGTATGTCGATAGGGGGAGGGGTGTCCGAGTGGGGTACCTTGGGGCAGGTCTTGGTGCAGTTGAGGATGGTGTGGCACTTGAAGGCGGAGAATCCGTCGTGCATGCGCTGGAGACGCTCGTGCGTCGCGTCGTCCCGACTGTCGATGATCCAGCTGGGCAGAGCAGAGTGGCGCTGGGACTGATCAGAGAGAGAGAAGGATCAAAATCAGGTCCACCCACCGGTAGGCCTGCATCAGCACCGCCGGCCCCAAGTACTTGTCGGCGTTCCACCAATAGGAGGGACAGCTAGTAGAGCAGCAGGCGCACAGAATACACTCGTACAAACCGTCCTAACAAAACGATACTAATGTATGGGGGACAAGAAAGGAAGAATCTCCTGAGCCGAGAGCACGCACGAGCTTGTCGCGCTCGGCGGGCGTCTGGTAGAGCTGTTTCTCGCCGATCTTGAGCGGCTCCTTGCGCTGCAGCCAGGGCTCGATCGAGCCGTACTGCGCGTAGAACAGGTTCATGTCCTGAACAAACAGCCTTTCTTCTCCTCTTCCATCCAGAGGCACGAGTCCCACCACACGTGCCCATGGAAATTGTGGACCAGCTGGGGGGGGGGGGGGGGTCGCCAATTTGTCGTAAGAAGAGTCTGAGGAAAACCAAAAGATGGTCTGGAAGACGTTTTCCCTACTTGTAAGAAAAACTGCAAATGTTCGAGAACAATTGGCTTGTGGTGGTTCCCCTGAAAATGAAGGTGGAGGAGTGGGGAGGGGAGGGGTGTCATACTCATCCAGAGGCTTACACGGTCGGTACTTATACTGACATGGGCTCGTACGGTGGCTACGCTAACGGCTACTCTGCCTATCGTTCAACACACACAACTCGTTCAAATTCGATTCAAACTCCGAAACTGACGCCCCAAACTGACCGGCACTAAGTCCTTGACGACGTACATATGCGGCAGCGGATAAATCTTCGTCACCTTGCTCGTGTTCGTGTCGATCTTGCTGCAAAATGGCACCGTTCACGAGACGGTACGGTACCGTAACCAAATCACTGTGTGGAAAAGAACGTAAATGAATGCACGCACCAAATACAGGCGAGGGTGTTCTCTCCGGCGATGTTCATGGAGCACGAGCCGCAAATGCCTAACATTTTGAGGCTGGTACTGGCAGGTTGGCAATTAATCCAAATACCGACCTTCGCGACAGGACCGCCGAAAGGTGAGCGTGGGGTCGACCTCATCCTTGATCTTGATCAACGCGTCCAGCACCATCGCGCCGCAGTCGTTGAGGTCGACCTCGAAGCGTTGCACGTGCGGCTTCGCTCCTGAATTAGCGGGCGCGCCGCGCGCGGCGATCCCAAAGAAGCTGGCAGGAAGGACGAAAGCAAAGCGAAACCGTTGGGGTCCTCGGGATCGTAGCGATAGATGTCAAACTTCTTGAGGCGCGGCGCGGCCGTCGACGCGGCCCGCGCACCCGCCGCCCACCACTGCGTCAACACCCGCCGCGACAGCATCGCTTCTTCCTCTCCTCTTGCTTGATTTACTGGAGACTGGACACTCCTACAACAGTCGGAGAACATAAGCCGATTCACAATGGCGACCCAGAAGTCTCGACAATTCTGCGCTCCGCTCGGTTGCGCTCCTTTCTCGAGCAGTTGCATTCCAGGGTTTTGTAATGGCATTTTCATCGTTTGTTTTGCGACCGCGACTGTCAGTGCCAATGCATACAATTTGGATAGTAGCACAAATGCATGTCATGTCCTTATTGCGACACCTAGTCAAAACCAATCTCAGTTTCGATAAAAAACGAGTTATTAAGTTCTTAACGCATTCAACGAACGAGCAGGTGAATCGACAGATCCATTCGTCCAGCACGACGCTTCACTTATCTACCGACTTTCAGGCGCTGAACTTATTAGCTACTCTGCTTTGTCGCTGCAGACCAGCCAACATGTTTGTCGACAAAAGCGTAATGCAGCTAAAATCGAGTCGTAGCGTCGAGCTTTGCTGCTCCGGTGCGCGCTCCTACCAATTTTTGCGACAGAACGTATGCCTGTCGCTTCACTTCAGAAGGGCTGGCGAGCTGTCGGTCGTCGCTCGACCCCAGTCTGCTGTGCCGTCCGCGCAAGGGAGCCGAGAGCGTCTACGCTTGCTCGGCTGCTGACGACGCGAGGCCCGACGGCATGGCGCTGCCGCCCCTGCCGGCCTGCAAGCAGCCGCTGACGAGCGCAGTTCGGCAGAGCTCGCCCTTGGCCGCCGAGACCGGAAGCGGCTCTGTCGAAAAGTTGCCCAAGGTCAGTGGGGCGCGCGTTGCTGCACATGACAAGTCTCTCGTCAAGCGACACACCGAGTCGGCCCTCGACGTCGACGCGCAATTCAAGGACGCCGACCGTCCACGTGCGTTATTGAGTCGGTACTCGGTAGTGCCGTTCATCGTTATACAGAATCGGGTTCCTTTTCAACATTAAAGCTGTTCGAGCTGCCGACAGCCTCGACGCAACTGAGTTGCTGACGCTGCGGGAGGCGCTGACGACCATGTCGCCGTGCTCGGCCACTCAGCATCAGCCCCAGAAGAAGACGTCGAGCTGCTCTCTGTCGGCGGTCAGGCTTCCGCCGCTGCGGCCCAGTTCCGACTCCTCTGAAGCGGTGCCGTCGCCGCAGCGTTCGGCACGAGACCACGACGAAGCAGACGGCGGCCCTTGATTTTGGTCAAAGTTGCACGTCACCGCAGATAGAAATCAGTTTTCTCGAAGTTTTTAGTGGACATGAAGTACAGTGTACGTACACACACTGGCCGCATGGTACATAAGTCTGTTTTAGCAAATGTAATTCATTCTGCCAAAAGAGAATGTTTTAGATTGATTAGTATGTCACTTCAGTTGGTGGACATTCGGGGGACTCGCCGCAGCAAGAGAGAGAGAGCGCTCGAAACGTAAGAGTTGGTTGGAAGCATTGAGTAATTTTTTCTTCGGTGCCGACCATTTTAGTTCGTTTGTCAAAACAGAACACGGGAGTACACAGGTACAGGACTTGGAGACCGCGCGATAGATGGGGGCAGGGCCTCGACAAGTTTGCGAAGTCTGCAAAGCAGAACCACATACTGCTATTCGGCGACTGTTTCGTTGGCGGGGGCTGCGTCGAAAGGGTCGACTGGGGCAACCGGTGTGGCCGGCTCGACAATTGGGGTGACGGGTTCGGGCGCGTCGCTGACGAGCTGCAGGTGGTCGCCCTCGGTGCGCGTGCAGTGGTAGGTGACGCCGCCCAGGACGAACGTGGCGTCCGGCAGAATGGTGTAGCGGAAGCCGGACGCGTGCACGACGCCGCAAGCTGGAAAGTCGGCACTCGCGATCGGCCGTGACAAGAAGAGCGACGACGCCGACGGCGCGTACACGTCTCGTGGGTGATGAAGTGGCCGCGCCGGAAGGTGCAGCGCTTCCAGACGCTGTTCTCGAAGTAGTAGTTGTTGATGCCGTGCGGCAGGCAGAGATCGTCGTGCGGAAAGGGCACGATCGCGTAGGCGGGGTAGCCGGTCGCGTCGGTCGTGTTCTGCGGCTGGCACCAGTAGATGCGCTGCTCGTGCTCCACTCGGCGTACTCCGTCCGCCATGATAGGCCGCTCGATGAAGCCCGGCCCTTCGTTCTTGGGCGTCTGCAGAATGCAGCCTGCAATCGTAGGCCATTCGCCTCAAGCGTTTCACAAGGAACGCGCCTAGCAGACGCACGGTGCACTTGGACGACGGCGCCGCCGTCTCGTAGCACGCACTTGTACTCAACGTTGCCCTCGCGCCACACGGCCGCTCCCACCGCTACCGGCTGCTCAGCCTTCGTCAGACAGAAAGCTAAAACTCAAGGCAATTTTTAGGCCGCTGGCTGTGCTGCCGTTGGCTACCTCTAACGGGGCCGGGGGGTGACGTGGGAGGCGTGGGAGGCTCCGGCGTCGGCGGCAGGTCGGTGACGGGCGCATCCGTCTCGGTGAAGGTCGTCTCGCCCGGCAACTCGGGGTCGAGCACGCACCGGACCCACACCTCGCCCACGTTGAACGTCTCGCCGATGTTCAAGAACTCAGTGGAACTAATCGAGCAGCCTAAACGACCAACAGTCGGAGATAGGGTCGGCGTCTGCTAGCCAAGCCAACCAATCGGAGTCGGCACGCCGCAGCCACTGACAGCGACGCATCGCTTGACAGTGCCGTAAATCGAGACAAAGGTGTCACCGATGGCATACGTTGTCCCATCGACAACACAACGATCCGGCTCTGAAGTCCACTGAATCTGTTTGCGTGCATGACACATGTTCCATTGGACGTGCGTGCGTGCGTGCGTGCGTGCGTGAGACGTCTTGCGTGACACCCGCATACGCATAGAGCATAAGATAATAACGTTATGCTAGGAAACCGACCTTGTCCAGAAGGGCAAAGAGTAGGCACTTCTGGTTCTGTGACTGAAGTAGACATTGAACAGTGGATAACACGACACCATAGTACACAAATAACCAAAGTAGCGTACCTCCGGTACCTCCTTCAGGCTTGTCTGGTCCTTCATATGTAGGAGGCCTGAGAACGGGCGCGTTGGGATTAAGCTTAACGGCTTCTTTGACGACGTCGATTGCGTCTGTGCCACGACAGTTCAGAGTAGGGTTACAAGAGTCCTTTTCAACAACACAACCTCTCAGGCGGAACTCGCAGATGACTGGCAGAATTTGGTCGCACGCCTCGCTCGTGAGTCGACGCGTGCCCTCGGCATCTATCAACAACGTCATGCAGGGACCGATTCGCGCCGGAAGCTCTCCCCGACGATTGATCGGCTCCCAACCGGCGACGCCTGCACGTCTGGGGCGCTCTTTCAAGACTCGAGTTAAAGAGAGCTTAGCTCTGACCGTTCGGCACGATCCGCAGTAGTTGGCCGCCCGAGAACAGCTCTCCCGTCATCCAGTTCCAGCTCGACGGCAGGCGAACGTCGACCACAGCGCCCTACACTCTCTCGGAAGAGTGTCGACAACTCGGCAGAGTCGACGCCGACTCACGAATTGGTCGCGCGACTTGGCGCCGATCCAGTACTGCTCGTCTTCGGGCAGTTCGAGGTCGGCGACCGCTCCTGCCGCCATCGGGGTGTCGAGGCGCGCCATCCCTCCTTCGGAGCCGTCAGGCAGCCCCTCGACACCGTCGCACACGGCCCAGCCGAGGCTCCAGTCGGCCTCGGTGTCGACCAGGCCGAAACAGCGGCCGTCGTCTTCGCTGAACCTGTGTCCTTCTGCCTCGCAGAACGTCCGCAGCGCAGTCAGCGCCGGCTGACCTACGGGACGACGCTTCATTTGAATCAGTCGACACCGAACGGCTCGCCTTCGCTCTCACCTCTCGCACAGTTGAACGACAGGACCAGAGCTGCCAACAGGAGCCAGTTTCGCTTCGTCGCGTGGGCGTGTCGGCTCATGGTTTCTAGTCGGCAGCGATACACCGATCGTCGCAAAAGAAGTCAATCAGAGCGCCGACGCACGCTACCGCGCGTTCGCTCGACGCAGTGGCTACGCCAGCAGAGACGGATGCGTGCGCGCGCGAGCGCACGCGCGACCGTACAATAAAACACAGCGCAATCGTCTCATCACATCGCCGACACGCGTCGAGCGGCGCGTTTATGCGCACTTCGTAAGTATCGACTGTAAATAACGTCTGTATCTACCGTAAATCTTCCAATAGTGCCCCCGGGGCAAAAAGCGCCATACGATTTGAGTTATACAGGAACACAATTCAAGCAGTAGTGACGTAGAAGTGGTGTGTACACAGCTACGCCATGAATGAATGATATTCCAGGTACTCTGAACTGTTAATCACCTAAGAAATCACCTAAAAAACGCAAAAAAAGGTTCCAACAGTGCCCAAGGGTAGAGTGAGGTTGAAAGTAGTGCCCAGAGGAAATATTGAAAGATTTACGGTACGTAGTTTGCCGCGTTGTTCCTCGTTCGCCTCCTTCCACCAATTGTCATAAGGCATCCGCAGCAGCCTACCGACACAACGCCACCTGGTAATGCACCAAACAATTAGAAATCAAACGATTAAATAGTTTCTCTCAGCTTTCCGGTCTGGGTCCGTCGACACTCGTCAATCGTCAGTCAAGTTCGGGAGGCTCGTGTTCATCGTTAGCTAAAAGAAGCAGTGTGAAGCTCAAAACACATCTAGCGGACAGTGTCGAGGTCGGCGAACGCACGCCTGTCGTCTCTAGGCGGGCGCGCGAGCTCGATGTTGCCGACTAGGTCGCGGACTGCGTCGAATACGTTCCTCGCTGCCGCTGGGATGCCGCCGCCGCCGCCGCCGGCAGCCGCTTCGTCCTGGGCGACAGCCGCGTCCACCTCAGCCTGAAGCGTACGCAGCCATCCGCCGGAGTGCTGGAGAACTGGCAGTGCGGACGGAGGCGCTGACGGGGTCGAAATTGGGCATGAGCGAGCGCAGCAGCGCCGCCAGGAAGCCGTCGTCTCGCTGGGGCCGAGCCGCCTGCTCAGGACGCGCATACGCCTCCCGAGAGTCGACAGGCGGCACGGGGTCGTAGCTGACGACGCTCTGGTGCGCCAAGTCGGCGGGCAGCGCCGCCAGCGCCTCCTTGACCTCGGACAGCACGACGTGGCGGTGCACGTTCGCCGGAACCTTCGCGTACTGACGTCGGCGTCTAAGCCGTGAAAACAGTGTTCGCAAAAACGAAAAAATTAGAAAACCGATTACCGTTTCCGAAAGGCCAAATACGTGGGATGCGTTAAAATGTGGAGCAGAACGCGCTCTCTGACGACTCGCTCGATCCAGGCGACCGTGGGAGGCTCCTTCCACAGCTGCTCGGCGGTGCGGCCCACGTAGAGGCCTATGAGCAGCTTCATGCCGGCGCAATCTCTGAATTGTTCACTAGCTGTTGTGGCTGGATGTCGACAGGGCGACGACACGCACTCGATCTGTTCCTTGGCGCCGAAGGCGGGGCAGCGCGTGAGGTCGTCGTCGGGCTCGACCGAGCACCGATCGAGCAGGGCGGGCAGCAGCGTCGGGAACTTGAAAAGCGCCTCGGCGAGGGCGGCGTCCGCCCGTTCCGCGTCGTCCCCCTTCAGGAAGTGGGCCAACGCCGTCGAGTAGGCAAAGTTGGGCAACTGCGACACGTTCTTCGAGGCCTAGGTCGCCGGTTGGCCGTCTCGTGCAAAGGAGCCTCTCGTGCGGTACCGCTCCTCACCTCGAGAGCGGCGTTGAGCTCGACGAGATAGTCGTACTGGCGGGCCCTCAGCGCGAGCCAATCGATCGACAGCAGCACGCCCATGGGGTCGTCGTCGGGCTCGAGACTGTAGAGCAGCTTCGAGAACTCCAGCGCCGTCCGGACCTGGCCTACAGTGGACGCACACCGCTGATTCGGAGGCAGCGACAGGTTCCGAAAACGAACCCCTGAGAGCGAGGTCGTGAGCGCGCCTGTGCAGCGCGAGAAAGAAGCAGCGATTCTCGCGCTGTCGGTAGTCGAGTCGGCACGCGTACGTCGTCACGTTGAAGAGCGCGTGGAACGCCGCCTCGCACGCGTACAGCGCGCGCTCTGTACAGCAGGACGGACGCATGGGAGTCGGGGCAGCATAAAGTCAGGACAGTGGTCGGGTCGACGGACTAACCGAGCAAGTCGCGCGACTGCTGGAAGTCGTCGGTGAGTCGGAGCGCCTCGCTGAGTTGGATGAGTGTGTCGACGTGGTAGGGAGCGATCGGCAGGACGTTCTGAACTCCAAAAATCGACTGACGCTGCGTCGACATTCGCTCACGGACGCCAAGTAAAAGCACCGCCAGTGCGTCCGGACTGTGGGTGTCCGCTGCCAGCCAGAACAGCTGCTGAGCGTTTTGATAGGTGGAGTTGTGCTGGAACTTGTACCAGCGGACGGTGGACGAGCGCTCCTCCGCCTGGCGCTCGTCGTCGACAACCATTGAAAGTCCTTTGGGTGTACATTGCGATGTCCGTTACGTGAGACTACACAAAGCCACCGGCGTGTGCCTACCACTTCCCCGCAGCGGAGGCCAGTCGTTCTTGGTTCTCACGAGCTTGCCGCCGCCCACAACGGTGCGTCGACCCCGTGACGACGAGCCAGTCGCGCCCTTGCCGAGTTTCTCGCCCAGAATTCGCATAATCTCCGCCTCCGGGTCCAGATGACGGTACTCGACCACGAAGAGGCGTCGCTCCGCCGCGCCCACCGATACGGACGCGCCGGCGGTAGGATGATTCTGCTCGGCAGAGCGTTCGGTCAGAGGAACAGCAAAATCAAAATCGTCATCGTCGACAGCGACAGAGCTCGCACTCTGGCCTTTCTTCCCTTTCTTCTTTTTCTTCTTCTTCTTTTTGGCAGCGGAGGCCGCGATCACGTTATTTGCCACCTTCTCTCCACTGGCGGCTTCTTGTTCCGACGCCGCCTCGTCAGAGCTGCCGACATTGTCGTCGTCGACAGCGGTGGCGAGGGCGGCAAAGCCACCGAATCCGTGGCTATCGGCGCCGTCTTCACTAGGTGACCCTTCCTCGCCACTCCCTTCAGCCGCGGCCGCCTTCAGGTCCTCCTCTTGCTTCTGGCGCAGCTTCAATTTCAGTTGCTTCCCCGACATCGTGCCAGCGAAGGCGAACGACTCGAAAATTGCGCAACAGCCAGTGCTGGCGTTAGTCGTAACAGATTTTGAATTTAATTAAGGCCTATATGCGGTTCAATAATGTACCGTATGAACAACGCGTAATGCGCTCATTCCTGTGGCCACGAATGTGAGAGGGCATGTCCGATCCGTTTGCGTCACCTATGGCAACAACTTCCCACAAGCCTGTTAGGTCATCGGAACTTTACGCTTGGTAAGCGAATACCCATCTCCATCAGCGACATTGAGCGTTGGACGAAGCTGTGGCTTCTGTAGTTACTAAACACCAGTAAAGCAAGGCATTGGTAAAGCGAAGAAAACCGAAGTTGAAATTTTAATTCAAAATTTTTAAATCAAATTCGATACTTTTGCGTATGCAAATTTGGTATTCTTAGGACTTTCCTTAGAGTTTACGGTACTCTGAGCGGTTGGTGCTTGAAGTCTACTTTGAGCGCTAGGACCTAACCATTGTGAATCGCTTATTGTTAACTTGATTGTTTCGCCTACGTACGCGCATGTTGGCGATGCTCAACTCCAGCCGGACAGCAGCCGGACAGCAGCCGGACCCCCTTTTCCCCCCCCAATTTCCTTTTTTTTTTCTCCAAACCAACAATCTCCAAATCTACCCCCCACCCCCACCCCCCCCTTTGTTTTTTCCCCGGCCTTTCTTTTCACCCCCCAGAAAGCCAAGCGCAAAACCGCGGAGGGGTGGGGCCCGGAAGACTCGCCCGTCCTGAAAATGGGGCGGCCCCGTCCGCCCCCCAAAAAACCCCACCGCCTCCCACTAATTTTTAAATAAATAATTTATTTACTTTTTCTTCTTTTTCTTCGAGCCGCCCCGCCCCCACCTGGGCGCAACCGCCCCCTGCGGCCTCCCCCCCCCCTCCCGCCCCCGCTCGCGCCGCCGACCCCACCCCCCCTCCAGCCCTCTTCTCCCCTCCCCCTTCCCCCTCCTCCCCCCTCCCTCCCCTCTTCCTCCCCCCCCCTCCCCTCCGGCGGCCTTGGCCTTCCCACCCGCACCCGCCCCCCCACCCCCCCGTCCCCCCCCCCGCCCTCCGCTGGCCGGGACTGGCGCCGCGGGCGGGCGGCGGCCCGCCCGCCCCCGCCCCGCGCCCCGGCGCCCGCCCCCCGCCGCCCCCCCCCCCGCCCCCCCCGCCCCCCCCCCCACCCCCCCCCCCCCCCCCCCCCCCCCGCCCCCCTCCCCCCACCCCTCCACTTTCCCTCTTTTTTCCCCCCCCCCCACACACACACCCATTTACCCTCCCCTCCAGCCCCCCGCGCGCCCACGCTCCTTCTGTGGGGTCCCGGCCCCCGTCTCTACACCACACCCCCCCACCCCTCTCCCTGCGGCCCGCACCCCCCCCACCCCCCCTCCCGTATCCCCACGAGATGCACGCTCACGCGTGTCAGACCTCCTCTCTCCCACTCCGCCCCCGCGCCCCCCCCGACCCCCACCCCCCCCCCCCCACCCCCCCCCCCCCCCCCCCCCCCCCACACCCCCCCCCCCCCCCCCCCCCCCCCGCCCCCCCCCCCCCCCCCCCCCCCCCCCCCCCACCCCCCCCCCCCCTCCCACCCCCACCCCCCCTCCCCCTCCCTTTCCCTCTCCTCTCTCTTACTCGCTAACTTAACACGCACGCGGTCCCGGTGGCCGCGCCCGCCACGCGCCCGTGCCCCCCCCCCCCCCCCCGCCCCCCCCCCCCCCCCCCCCCCCCCCCCCCCCCCCCCCCACCACTCACCAATCCGTCCCACTCACGCCCCTCTTCCTCTCCTCACTCACATCCCCCCCAGCTCCTCTCTTCTCCTCGTTCCACTCGACCGGCCCCACCACCCCCGCCACCGCCCCCCGCCCGGCCGCCTCCCGGCCGCGGCCTCCTCGCCGCGCTTCCACCCCAGCACCGCCCCGCCGCCCCCCCCCCCCCCCCCCCCCGCCCCCCCCCCCCCCCACCGCCTTCCCCCTCCCTACGCCCCCCCCCTCGCCCCCTCCCCTCGTCCTCCTCCCCCTCCCCCCTCCTCTCCTATTCTCCCTCTATTTCTTCTCTACTCTTCCTCCCGCCCGTCGCCCCCCCCCCCCCCCCCCCCCCCCCCCCCCACCACCCCACCCACCACATTTATTTTTTTTATTTCCTTTTTATCCCATCTTCTTCCTCCCCCCCCCCCCCCACCCCCCCCCTTCCCTCTCCTTCTATTATATGATATTCATATATTTAGCGGTTGTAGTAATCAGTCAAACTTAGATATTCTCAATTTTCAGTGAAATCGAACGCGGTTTCAGTTTTCAAAAAGACGCCATCGCATCACGCATTTTTCGCACGTTTGATCACGATCTGCAGATTTTGAGCAGAGCTCAGCATCAGTGCTCTGAGGTTTTCGATGGACTCCTTCGTTCGGCAAAGTCTTGCCTCTTGAGGTAACGACTTCCTCGAATTCCCCAACGAGACGCGGAGGAGGCGGCGACCGCGGAGGCCACACCCCCCACCACCAAAAAAAAAAAAAACCCAAACCCCCACAAACACCCCCCCCCCCCCGCGCGCGAGTTTCTCTACTGAGTCCCCCAAACCAACCCCCCCCCCCCAGCGCCTACGGCGATCAGCGTACGCTCCGTATCAGTGAATCATTCTCAGGTCGCCTGCCAGCAAGGAACACCAGTTTAACAATAAGAGTACCACCATTCCACCAAAGGCGTATATTCGACCTCAAATCCAATCAAGTGTTTGAGTTTGGATTCGAAGGACTTAGTTGGTTGGAAAGACAAGAAATGCAAGTGCAAGCCGCGCCGACGACGAGTATCGAGACCGTCACGGTCGTCAGGCCGCTGAAGGTGAAGTCGCGGTGCTTGCTTACCTATGTTAGGGCAGTGCACTGCACATGCATGTGTGCTGACTGTTGAATCGGTTGGTGCTTGTGTGAACGTCAGCAACGCAGTTGCCAAATGAGTTGCGTGTCGTGTGTGTGCGTGCGTGCGTGCGTGCGTGTGTGTGTGTCTGTGTGTGTGTGTGTGTGTGTGCGCGCGCGCGCGCGCGTGTGTGTGTGTGTGTGTGTGTGTGCGTTAATGATGGAATGGTAGTCGAATGAGCTTTTGCGTTGCCGGTATGCCTTGCTGATCAAACCGGTCTTAAAGACTACTCACTCTACTCTCAATACGTTCAAAACCAATTCTCTCGCTCTCAACCAGAGCCACTTCCAAGTTCCACGGTAGGAAAGCATAGGGAACTGAGCTGGGAATGGGTGGGGTCAACAAATTCTGATTGGATTTTGTACGCCGAAAGTTCACTTAATTCTTTTTTACGTTGTATTTGGCGCAATCCAACACAGGAGGCGAGACAATGTCAGTCAGATTTGGGAGGTGGCGAAGGGCGGCCAAGCGCAAATGCCACTCTATCACAAACGGTCTTCACCCGTGAGGGAAGGTGGGCCGCCCACCTGGCACGGATTCTGGGCTGCCTCTGTAGCGAGCGCATCATGTGCATGCCAGTGCCACCTAGAATGTGAAAGAACCAACTTACGTGACTCACACGACTAAGTCAACGGTTAGTTGAGTAAGACTAATTGGTTAGAAACTAATGCAAACAATACGAAGGGCCCCATGTGCACGTATGGATGGATTTACAGGCCTTGTACATTGTTTTGTGTATTTTTGCTATGCAAATTTTCGTGTTTTTTTTTTTTAATTACTGTAGCCCGTTACAGTGCAGCGCTAGACTATACTGTGACATGCAGTCGCACTACTTTCAGTTGGTATAATTATACATACCTGTAACTGGGGTGGGGGTTGTGTGGGGTTTACCTCCCCCACAACTCCCCCCCCCTGCAGAATTTGTAGAAAGTTCTTTCAACCTGGCACTACTTTTCAGTGCTATATGAGTGTGACCATAATATAGCCAAATATCACTATTCAGATTTCAGACCCTATATTCGAGTTCGACCCATTTTTACCAAAAAGTTCGCATTTAGACCTAATTTGGTTTCGTCCGAAAGTGTCATCTACCCCCACGTCCATCACCCCCTCTCTATAATAAAACATTCGGCAAAGTTGCGTGTTTTTCCTTCTTTTTCGACGTTGTATGACCCAAAAATACTTTAATGACGCTATTTGGACCATATTTATTACTCATTTAGGGCTAAAAGTACCTATTTACAGGTTATGTTGGTACGTATTTTTTTTGGCTTCTCCCTCTATCCCGGACATTTTACACGGAATGGCTCTAGACCCCTTCTCGACCCTCTACACCCCCACCCCCACTGGCTTCATCTGACCCTACCTATGCCCCCTCCCCCACTCAGCCAGATCTGGTTACAGAGATGGTAATCCACCTCGCTCCTCAGACACCTCGATGTTTTCTTTTATATCGTCCCAAGTAAAGTGAGGTTCTTAAAAAAAATCAAGTACGATCAGCGATACGTCTCTCAAGTTTCCAACCATGCACCTAAATTTGGCTCCAAGGGGGGGGGGTCTCAAGAGCCAATGGAGGGAGGTGATATCGAGAACGAAAAAATTGCACCGACATAGCGTCTGTAAAGATTTGAATTTTCCTTCTTGGGCCCTCTTCCAGGTCACAATATGCTCAAGCTCTCAAGGGAAGGGAACCACGGAGTGATCAGCAACGTTTCGGTAGTAGTACTCAGTAGTAGACAAAACTACCGTAAATCCTCTAATTAGCACCCTAGGGTCTAATTCTTTTGTTCTGACCGCGCAAGAGGGGGGGGGGGGTAATTGTTGGAGGAGTGCATTTTGGAGATGAGCTGAACTGAGAGGCCCCCGACGGAGTAGGACTTTTTTGGGGAATGCTTGAGGGTTTACGGTTTGTCAGCAGAGCTTCACTCTTTTGCCCGTTTTCAGCTTTTAGTAGTGCCTATGTTCTGTCGTCATTGCGAATTCCCTATTCATGCGGTCAATCCCGCCTTAAGGTCCGCTCGTTAAGCAGCGTCGTCGACGACAGTCGGCCGCGTTCTCATCCGACCGACCCTCTCTCTCTCTCTCCTGGCTGCTGTCCCCATCACTGAGGTTCTGGGCAGGGGGGGGGGGAGGAGGATGTGTCGTCTCGCGTCCAGCCGCCTCAGTTACTTTGCGTTGAGCCCCCCACTACTACGGCGGGCGGTGCTGTGGTGCTACTGCTGCTGAGCTGAGCGAAATGGACGGCCGTCGCTCTAGCCGTCCGGCGGTGCGTGACTCGGCCGGCCGTGTGCCGACGGAAGGGGCGACGGGAGAGGGCTCGTTCTCAGGCGCCGGCCGCCGCCGCTTCCGCCGGCGCCCACTCACACGGCAAACGCGCCGCGCGCGCCCACCCATTTTTATCAGCGCATTCCCGTGTCCACCAACCGACGTCGCAGCGCCCACGCTTTTTGACAGCGTTTTTTTTCTGTCTGGGAGGTGGTAGGAGTGCCGACGACACGTGGTTTGAATGGAGGAAGAGAGGAAGACCCTCCTGCTAAAAGGCAGTCCCCAGCCGTGCCAGAATTCGAATCAAGCACTACAGCCGACTACTCGATGTAGACCCGGCGCCGAGCGCCGCGTCTACTGGTGCTCCTCGCCGGTATGTCTGCCTGTATCCCATGCGAATGGACCGCTTTCATGCGCATGCGTCTGTATGCAAGAATGCGGAGTGAGTTTTGTTTGTTTTTTGCAGGTGGTGGCGTTCCTGTGTCTCGTGTTCGCCCTGCTGCTGATGGTGGTGGCGCTGGTGACGACCGGCTGGCTGCGGTCGGGCGACTTCAGTACGGGCCTCTTCGTGGAGTGCATGGCCGAGGGCGGCGACCGCGAGCTCAACTCCCGCAGTCGTCTGCCCCACGCACCCGACGCCGCCCAGTGCCACGGCGCCCGCTCTAGGGGTGCGTATGTCCGGTTCGCGCACGCACGCACGCGCGCCACTTGACTCCGCTGCCGCTCCGAGTGGCCGGTCGGCGCAACCACTCGCCGGCCGGTTGAGACGGCCGGCGGCGCGCGCAGCGCATCATCGCCCCAAAGCAAACAACGGGCCGCCAGTCGGCCGAGCCGAGTGGTTGGCGCCAACCAGCAGCCTATCCCCCCCCCCCGCACACAGCTTCTTCGAGCTAAGCTCCCCGCGTCAAAGGCCAGGGGGGCTGGCGGCCGGCCCTAATAAAGAAGACGACGCCGCCGCCGCCGCCGAGAAATCGGTACATCACGCTTGGCACACACAGCGGCGACCTATGCGAGCAGTTGTGTTGCCTGTGTGAGAAGCGCGCAGGCTACAAAGAGGGTTGGCAACAGATGCAGTGTTGCCAGTCCTAATCGCACGGCAGGCAAGGGGGCAGCGATTTCAGAGCTCAGGCGATGGATTCTCGCTTCAATTGCCGCGTATTTTTGAGCGTGTTCCTGCGGCTAGATGGAAAGTTTCGTACAGTCGACAGTTGGGGAGGGTGGGAGGGGGATGGAGGGAAACACATTTTTCGAGACTGTATAAGCTCGTCGAGGAATTGCTGAGTTACGTGCTCTGCTGAAGTTGCTTTGCCATCAGTTGTGCGCAGAAGACAAACAGTTCGCTTTCCTCCAATTTTCCCATGCACTACTGCCGTTGAGGGGTTGTCGTCCGGTCGTCTTTCGACGAGGACAGCACCCTCTCGGCGTCGGTGGTAGGCAAATGAGCGCTGAATATGCATTGCGCCCCCTGGGCGCCTCTTGTACCTGCGCATTCACACGACAATGGAAACGCGGGGGGGTGACGAATTCGTGATGAGTCGGCGGGCGTTCACTTGACGGCGGCGCGATTCATTGATTCTCAGAGAGGGGGCATTGTCACACGCCGCTGACCTGTGTGAACCGCCATGCATCGCGCCCGCTGACGAGTGGGGGGGGGGGGGTGTCTTACGCACGCACGCACGCACGCACGCACGCACGCGCTGACTAGCCTGTGAGCCTGTGCGCTGCTTCAGTGTACCTGACGATCGTGATCGTGCTGCTGCTGGTGGCGTTCTTGATCGTGCTCGTGGCGACCGGCCTGTCGCTGCTGGGGCTCATGTCGTCAGACTACAGCCGCAAGTACCTCTTCTACAAGATTGCCACTTGGCTCGCACTCCTGGCCGGTCCGTGCTGAGTACCATACATACACGTATCTGCCTTTTCCATCTGGGGGTGAGGGCGAGAGATAGGTGGTGTGTATGGTGGGGTGTAAGAAATTTTTGAAGGGGCGGGGTTGCCAGAAGAGCAAATGGTGCATAAAAATAGAGTTTAAGGAGGTACTTGTTGGTCAAAATAGAGCATAAATTGCGTTATTTATACGTTTTAGGTCCAGAATAGAAAAGGAAGGAAAGAACACCAACTTTATACTTGTACACAGGTTGAAAACTAGAAAAATTCTGGGTGGGGTGGAGGGGGTAATATTGCCGACTGGGTGGGGTACCCCCCCCCCATGACTAGTGTCTGCCTTGTCCCGTGACGCAGTGGTGGTACGTGTGCTGGACTCGCTGCAGTGCTGCTGATGCTGTTGGCGCTGGTGGTGTTCCCGGTCTGCTTCTACGTGGAGATGACGCGCTACGGACGGAGGCACTGGGAGTTCGACTACAGCTACGGCCTGGGCTGGGGCTCGGCGCTGTTCGCGTTCGGCGCCGCGCTGCTGCTGATCTGCGACAAGGAGCACGAGGAGATCTACTACAAGGAGAAGACCGTCTACCACCGCTCCAATCGCGACGAGCCCCACTCCTCGGCCAACAACACCGCCCAGCGTCGCGTATGACGCCCCCGCCCGCCCCTGCCCCGACACCGGACAATCAATCGAAGCACTACTCTTACCCGCGCCTGTATTCCACACGGCGCGCGTGTTGTCATCACACGCTCTATTACGCTACGGTTCGAGTGTAGGCGTCACGTCGCTCCCGCGGGTGTGATAGCGAGGGCGGCCACGCGGCGTTGTATGTAGGCGTTGTCGTGCAGAGTTTGCCTCGCGAGCATAGTGCACAGTACGGTACGGTATGTGGAGGTGGTGGGATTCCGCACCTTGGCAGAACAACTCGGTAGAGTACGGTAGATTCGAGCTCTCCACACTGTCTTCGTTGACCGACAGAATGTAAAATGACGATTTACGCAAACTGATGGGACGTCTGCGAAGTTGTTGAAACGACTGACTTGTGCGGCAGGCACGTTTACCGTGATAATGAGCTCGTTAGCCATACTTGACCGTCGCGCTTTTTCGAGTGCTGTCGAGCGCGACAGTCGACACGAGACTTGACGAGCTCGGCTGACTCTCAGCCAATCTCCAGCCGTAGCTAAGCGGCCGCAACAGACAGCCTCCGTTCGACTCCAGTGCAATGGGGATGCTTGTATCGGCGCGGCTTGGGATACTCCTTGCGTGCAGCGGCTTGTCGTTTATGAAATCGTCGGCCGACACGCCACTGAAGATCGTTCTGGGAGTCCTCGCTCCTGTTGGTCCAGGAAGCCGTGGGGACGTAAGAGCCGCAGCGGCGGTCGAAACGGTCGCCAGGACCGCCTTGAGGCGTGTCAACGCGCATCAGCTGACGCCTGACGCCCACTGGGAGGTCGTGGTGCGGATGACGCCCTGCGACGAGTCCGCCGCCGCGGGACAAGTTGTCGACTTGATCAAGAGACGCAAGGCGACCGTCGTGGCCGCACTGCCATGCGCCGAAGGTAAAGAATGCAGCTGCAAGCGCAATTCGAGCTCGTCGGACAACTTTCGTCATTAGGCGTCGCATCGGCGGCGCTCGGCCACTTCTACAACGTTCCGGTGCTCGTCTGGGCGAATGCGAATCCAAGCTTTGCGGACTCTGCACGATTTCCCACTCTCATAAGCTCCGTGGGCAGTGTCAAGCGGTCAAATTGTTTGTGTCACCTTCAACTTCCTGCCCAATGGTAGGGCTATGTGTCTTTAGATTGGCGTCGACACTAGAGGAAGTAATGCAGTTCTTCGGCTGGCGTCGATACGGCCTTCTGTACGAGAACGTCGACGACGACCACGGACAGCTGTGCCGCTACGTGGGGCCTGCGGTGCGGCGCTTGCCGACGCTCGTCAACGTCCATACGACTGTCGTCACACCGTCGACCAGTCGACCACTTGACGAAGCGGACATTGTCGACTTTGTGGAGGGAATGTCGACGACTAGAGGTGGGGGATGGAGGGGGATGGTGGAGCAATTGCAATCGCGTTCCACCTGTTGTTCAGTGGCGATCGCATGTCTGAGCAACACGACAGAGCTGGTGCGACTTCTCAGCGACACCCAGTCGCGGATCGGCAACGAACGCGTCGTTTGGCTAGTGCCCGCGTTTGCTGTCGACGGAGAGAGCATTGCGCGGCTCGCAAGAGATGAGAAGTTTGCTCGTGGACTGAAGAAAGCGTTGCTTGTAAGTCAAAATACCAGCACGTTCAAGCACGTGGCGACAAGCATTTGTGTATCTCCAATTGTAGATTCACTTTCGTCCCGGCACACCAGCAACGGTCGACCAGTTCAAAGGTTCGATTGCAAATCGCACACCTATGCGACACCAAGGAAACCAGCCGGTCTGTACATGGTAGCCTACTTTCCGATGCTCGCCAACAAAATTGTCGGCAGCTCTAGACAGCCTTCGAGAAGCATCTGCCATTCTTACATGACGCCGTGTACTCGTACGCGGCAGCAGTGAACTGGACTATCGCAAGAGGCGGTCGAATCAGGAACGGTCGGCGAATTCGCAGGGCTCTCCCGAATGTCCATTTCGACGGTTTGTGCGACAGTTTTGGCACATTTTTGGCACCTTTTTTTTGTTTCTGTCGCACCGTGTCTGTGCGAACCTCCTTCTGTTGTATTACTCGTATGTATTTCCCGCAGCAAGTCGGATGTGTCGGCTTTGGCTGAACGCGCTCTCGCCTGCGACCGAGCATTCAACCGCTCGACGCTTTGCAGAAGTAAAGCAATGCACAGCACAGCTGTTTTGCGTCGAGCGTCAGTCAGTGTTGTGCTGCAACCCTGCCAGCTCCAACAAGGCTTTGCATTTTGCATTATGCATTTTGTGGGCCGCCTGTGGTGTGCCGTTCTCATGCTTGGATGGGTCCTGGCCGCCGACGATGAGCCAGCAACCATCTACACTCTGATGGAACGCGTCGAGGCGACTGTGTCGGCCTCGGCTGTCGACATAGTCCGACTGGAAGGACGGCAGAAGTCGTTGGGCAGCGTGGCGAGCAAGATGCGCGCCCGCGAGCGGCCGTTCTCGGGCCTGTTCGACGTGTACGGGGTGCGCCTGCTCGTGCGCACCGTTCGAGAGTGCTACGCGCTTCGGAATGCGCTGCTCGCAGTGCACCGACACGTGCCGCACAAAAGCAAAGGTGCAACGGCGCCAACACTAGCGGATCCACAAGGGGGGGGGAGGGTGGTCTCCCCCTCCTGTCAGCTCAGATTTAGGGGGGAAGGAGGGGGAGAGTTCAGGGAGAGAAGGAGGAAAGAAGGTCGAGCATAGGTACAGTGTGGGCAGATTTTTAAGTTTTCCTTGGATAAAGGCATTCAAAGCGTAAAATTTTCGCCTGCGGCGCTGTGGTTCTATTACAACTCACTATTGTGGGTTGAAAATAGTGCAAAAAAAGCAAATCCCGATGCCAGGGCCACAATTTGACCTTTCGAGGAAACCGCGATGAAAAATTTTTGACATTCTCCCCCCTCTGTCAGAAAATCCTGGATCCGCCAGTGGGCGCCAACCAGCAGCACCGCATGCGCACGACGCCTGCGCGTTCGTCTTTGCAGACTACATCCAGCGGCAGCCAGGATCGAGCGGCTATCGGAGCTTGCACGAGACGCTGCTGATGGGCTCGACTCCACTCGAGGTCCAGATTCGCACGTTGAGCATGCACAGGGCGGCCACGACCGGCTTCGCGTCCCACTCCGCCTACAAGCGGGCTGTGAGCACCGTGTCCGCGTGTAGCACGCTAGCCAGTTGTGAAGCAAGCGGCCTCAAACTACGCTGCTGACGACCTAACCTCGCAGGTGTGTCCGGCGACGTGAGCTTCGGCGGGGACGGCTCGCGTCGGACGTCCTTCGTCGTCAGCGGCCTGGACTCCGACTCTCGATTCGCCCAATTGGCAGTAGTCGACATGAGTCGCGCAGCGGGGAAGGTACTTTTCCGTTTTCCGACACAACTGCGCACATCGTATATTTTGCGTGTTCGACAGCGCGTGACGATGCTGACGTCGAGGCGAGACGTGTGGCGGTCGAGAGGCGGCGGCGCGCCGGACGACGAGCGAGATTGCGACCTGCCGGACGCAGAGGGCTGTTCAAGCCCCAAGAATAAGCCCGTCGACCGATCCAGCCAGGGAGGTGCGAACACACTGCGTTCAAAGCTACAGGAGTGACCATTAAATTCGTCGTCAGTGTTGGTGTACGTCCTACTGGGAGTGGCAGCGTCGTTGGCAGCCGTCGCGGTCGGCACGGTAACAGCCATCAATGTCATCAGGTCAGTCTGTCCGGCATGCTGACGACAAATATTGAAAATGCGAGTTGCGATGAAAACAAACCTTCGGATCAGACACCGCCTGGTGCATCAAGAGATGGCGAAGATGCTGTGGAAAGTGCCGCAACGTGAGCTCGTGAAGCTCAGCGATAAAGAAAAGGTGGTGCAAATTTGCATATCGCGTTTTTGCACTGCTCACTCCTGCGCCTAACATAATACTCTACATCATAATACCGACGCATACACTGTACACACATCGCATGCTCGATTGCTCATACTCTGTAGTGAGTCACAGCAGTCATTTTGCGGTTCGCAGCGTGGTTCGCGCAGCAGCAGTCGCAGCCTCGGCTCTCTGCGCACTGTGAGCGCCTCGATGGACAGCGACATGGAGGCGCAGGCGATCGCCCAGGGCAATCAGAACGTCGCGCAATTCAAAGGTGCGCGCGGGCACAGGGGAAGGGGAAGTCGCAGCTCCCCTTCCATTCAATCGCGCGCCGTAGGCCTGATCGTCTGGTGCAAGCGGCACAACACGAACATGGTCTTCAGCGAGGACAACGACCATCTGCACATGAAGGCGGTACGCGACTCGGGCGACAGCGGTGGTTCGGTCCTCATGTCGACAATGTGCACACTCAGATGAGCGCGCTCAATCACGAGGCGGTCAACCAGTTCGTCGGCCTCTGCATCGACGGAGCGAAGCCCGTCTCCGTCTGGAAGTATTGGCCCAAAGGCAGTCTCGATGTCGGCTCCGTCACGCGCTCCAAAGCGAACTCGACGTGCACCTTGGGAAATTACTCTAGGACGTCGTGAGCAATCCGAACGTCAAGCTGGACTCGCACTTCAAGTACTCGCTCATCAAGGATTTGGCATCCGTGAGGCGCTTCGCGGCCGCTCCTGTCACACCACCACCTATGCGTACCGTGTGTGTTGCCAATTGCTCCAGGGCATGGAGTACTTGCACGACGACAGTCCAGTAAAGACGCACGGCCGCCTCTCGTCGATGAACTGCGTCATAGACAACCGGTGGGTGCTCAAGATCACCGACTACGGACTCTTCAAACTGCGCTCCAACGTCACCGATCCGGAAAGTGGGCTTCTCTGCTCATTGGAGATATTGTCTGTTAGAAAATATGGCAGCGCTGGGCTTAGAGCAACTCTGGGTGGCGCCGGAACTACTTCGCATGAAGTCACATGCTCCGCTGGAGGGCACGCAGAAAGGAGACGTGTACAGCTTCGCGCTTGTGCTGGTCGAAATTCTAACCAGAGACCGACCCTACGCTTCCACCACCTCCCCGGAAGAGGGTACTGACCGTCAAACGCACAATATTTGGACAGTGGAGAACTGAACCGCAGAAATCGTGGCCAACGTGACGGCGGGAAAGACGCCGCCGTTCCGGCCGCAGTTCGACGCCCGCGCGCTGGGCGGTGACGCGGACGCCGGCATGACGCAACTGGTGCAGAACTGCTGGCGAGAGGAACCGGAGCTCAGGCCCGATTTCAAGCAGGTTCTCCGTCTCTCGCAAAAACTCAGCGCACTCAGTCTTCTTGCATGGCCAGGTGAAGGCGGTGCTGCGCCAGATGTCGCGCGGTCAGTCGGGCAACCTCATGGACCACGTGCTCAAGATGATGGAGAAGTACGCCGGCAGTCTGGAGCAGACCGTGCACGAGCGCACGCGACAGCTCAACGAGGAGATGGGCAAGGCCGACTCGCTCCTCTACCGCATGCTGCCCAGGCATTCCCATCGACACCGACCAATCAGCGCTTCGGTCCTCGTCGTTTTAGAATGGTAGCCGACAAGCTGAAGGCCGGTCAACCGGTGGAGCCGGAGGAGTTCGAATGCGTCTCCATTTTCTTTTCCGACGTGGTACACGATCTCAGTAGGCGCTGTGTCGGTTTGTCGAAAGTGCAGGCGTCGAATGTCGCGACCACAGGTCGGCTTCACGAGCCTGTCGTCGCGCAGCACGCCCATGCAGACGGTGGTGCTGCTCAACGAGCTCTACACGCTCTTCGACGACATCATCGCCCGTCACGACGTCTACAAGGTGCGCCCTCTCACTGTTTCGTCCTCCCACCGACAGACTGGACGACAGTCGACAGTCGCCGCAGGTGGAGACGATCGGGGACGGCTACGTGTGCAGCAGCGGCCTGCCGCGACGCAACGGCACGGAGCACGCGAGCGAGATCGCGCTCATGGCGCTCGAGTTCATGAGCTCCCTCGAGGACTTCTACATTCCGCATCTGCCCGACGAGAAACTCCGACTGCGCATCGGCATACACACGGGTCTGCACCGGTTCGAACCGGTCCGCGCAGTCGGTGCCACTTGCGATTCCGGTTCAGGACCTTGCGTTGCCGGCGTCGTCGGCAGTACGATGCCGCGCTACTGCCTCTTCGGCGACACCGTCAACGTCGCCAGTCGCCTCGAGAGCACCGGCCGCGGTGAGCAGCTGAGCGCTGACACTGTCAACTCACGTGTCGAACACGACTTTCAGCGACCTCAATCCAAATCAGCGAAGAAACGAATCGCTTTCTCACGGAAGTCGTGGGCGGATTCGTGACGAAACCGCGAGGAGAAATCGTCATCAAGGTTGTCGTCGCATCGCATACAATCCGGATATCGCGGACGCTCGATACCGATTCTAGGGACGCGGCGTGGTATTCACGTATTGGCTGGTGGGCGTCGTGTCGACTGCGACTCAGAAATTGGAGGCTGGCGACGTCAGAGGAGACAGCAGGTCGACACGCGGCCGACGGTTGGTCAGCTCGACCAAACCGCTAAAAGGCTGCAAATGTCACAAAATGTTCAGGTCAAATTCGGCGAGGGTGCAAGCGCCTCGAGAGGAGCAAGCGCCCTTATCGGCTGACGATGCAGAGTCGACGGCGGGGAGCAGCCAGGCCGAGCGAGCGTCGACAGAGGAGCTGAACGAGAGCGGGCAACAGGCCGGCACTGAGGCTGAGGCTGTGCCTGCGAGCGAGAGCGCTGAGCCGTCGGCAGGCGTGAGACCGGGCTCGAGTAGCTCGAGCGGCTACGTCGGCGGCAGCACTGACCGGGTTGCCACCAATCAGCAAGGAGTCGATGCAACCTCCAACCCAAACCCACAGCCGACAGTGCATTTCGTCACCTGACCAAGCTGATTCGCTGGTCAATGTCAGGCGATCTCCAACGCCACTCCACTCACGTGTGGCATTCACATGGCGGCGGCCGCGTGACAGAGTGACACGTGTGGCAGGCCATCGCACCAAAGATGTTGACATTGCGCACGCATTACAACGCGAGAACGCTAACCCAGAGCAATCGGTTCGTACTACCAGTACCATGCGGGTAGGCTGCGCTGCCTCGTCTCAGAAGAGACTGCTTCGTGAAAATACGCCCAAAGTACATTTTCATGGACAAGGACGAATCGCACGAAAAAGACCCCGCCCATAGGATTCTCTGCGGTCGAGTTCACGTCGAGGCCAGTGTTCTCGACTTGTACCTTCTCGAACGAGCGAGCGACTCTCACCGTCTTCGCCGATTCAGACTCTCGCTCGATTTTTTCTCGGCATTGAAATCGCCAGACTTCCACTCCTCATGGTTTTTCTCATGTACACCAGCTTGCAAGCAGGGTGAGTGGACTCGTTCTCGTGCGGGAGGCGTCGTCGAGAGCCGAGGACTGCCTGGCCCGAGTTCTCAGTCTGTACGCGGAGCCGACGCTGGGCGAGTTGGTGCGCGGATGTCGACTCGTCGCACACGGCGCCGTGACGGGCGGCTTCGCGCGCGCCATCCGCACGCGGAGCAGCAACTGGCTCCTGCCCAAATACGCCTCCCTGGTCGGCAGGCCTTCTTGCGTCCACCCCCACCCCCCGAATAGCACTCGGCACGTTTAGCTGGTCGACATCATCGAGCTCGTCTACATCGTCGCCTTCACTGTGCCGTACGAATTGTAAGCTACTGGGGTTGTGGGACGCGCATTTTCTTGACAAGAAAAAAGATAAAAAATCGTGTTCAGTCAGCACGTCTACGGAGTGTGGGCCGTGCTGAGTTGGCTGCTCTGCGGCGTGTTGCTGGTCGGCGCCCTGCTCGAGACGGTGACACTCGCCAGGTGCTACGGAATCTTTTACGACAGACAGCTGTCCAGCTTAGGCGGCGGCTGAGGCACGCTCCTATTGTCTCGTGTACAGTCACATTTTTTTCTACAACCAATCGGTGCCTAGTCTGCAACTGCAGTGTCAGGCATGGACAGCACATTTGAAACGCGCGAATAAAGCCCTACGGAAGAATTATCACTACAGAACTTGTACCTTACGAAGGAACGGCGCCCAGTGCCGCTCGTAGACGCGGTCGAGTTCGACTGTCGACGCGAATCCTCGTCTGAGACTCTCCAGCGAGAGTCGACAAACCACTTCTTTGTCTGTCACTCCAAATGCAGCACAGAAGCTGACGAACTCGGCCGTCAGCGTCGTGTCGAACACTCCTTTGTCGTCAGTCTATGAACAGGTGTCCATATAGCACGAAGCAACGTGGAAAGTTAGCAAGGTCACCGAAAGACAAATTCCTATTCGCTGGTTACTCGACCGTTCATCTCCCTGATTCGACCATGGAACATTGAGCGTGAGATCCTGCTTGCGACGTTCGTAGAGTTGACACAGCAGTTTGTGGTCTAGCGGCGAATCGATCGTGCCGCACAATCGATTACTCGTCGTACAAACCTCTGAACGATGCGCGTGTGTTCAGAACAAGCGTCCAGATTCTGAACCAACCGACGGCGCAATTTGGATTCCCGACTTCTAGGCGGTCCAGATCCAGGAACGTGGCGTGGCCTACTCGCTCAGGTCGTAAGGCGAGCAACGTGTCATCGACATGCGTCTCGCACTGACGTCGTCGACATTAAATTTGCCAAATGTCAAAAACTACTAGGCAATTGAACGGGCACCTCAGCGACGTGGAGTGCAAGGCTGAGGCCGAGCTGGCGCGCCCTCTGTAGCGGCCCGACCAAATGGCGAGCGTCCATGTGAGGGGGGCCGCATAAGTCGACACCGACGACGTGTTCGGGATAGCGGCTGGCCAAGTCAATCACTTCAGCAGCCGTTGACGGACTGTCTCTCCTGTCGATCGAGACTAACAGCTTGACGACAATGTCGGCAGGGTCCCAGCACCCGATGCCGTCAATCACTGCCTAACAGGGCTGCCGCAGGGGTATATCACTTGGTAAATAGTCTCATGTCGGGTTTTTTGTTGTTGTTTTTGAAAGATGGGGTAATAATTGTCTGCTACGACAGCCCTGTATGTAGTCTTGTTTCGCGGCATAGCTAGATGAGGCGGACGACGAAGCGTCGTCATTCGACTTTGGTAACGCTTTCGGTGTGGTTCGCAGCTCCAGATAGCGAACGTTATCATCATACAAAAACTCCTCCACTACTTCTTTCGTCACCTGCAATGTAAGCAATTCCCCAGTCTGATAACAAAAGCAAACAGTGTACCCACCATAGTGACATCTTCGCACGTTGTGACAAGTTGACAAACCGCATTGAACCGCTGAAACGCCCTGCAAAGCAAACATCTAACCGAGATCGACTCGCCAAACTGTGACGCAGTTTACGAACGCTCGATAATTTCGATCGCTGTCGCCCAACAGAAAAGAAGAGCGCACGAAATGTACTCCCTTCTTTTGTGCCAATTTTCGCAAGGTCGCGCCACTGACAGATCCGTTCAAGTGCGCGTGTAGCTCCTAAAACAATCATAAATGTGATCTGTTGCACTGGTTTCGTGTTCATACCGCTTTCGGCATTTTGCGAATAAATTCTTCCATTTCTCATTGAATTCCTCGCGATAAGAAAATTTTGAAAATTTATGCTAACGGTACATTGACACATCTACAGTAAGACAATTTAACAGCGCAAGATACGCAAATTTAGCACATTCAAAAATATTTTGTACATGTAAATTTCGTCGAATGAAGTACTGAATTAGAATCATCGTTGACGAAAAACATTACAGTAGGCGTTGGCCTGTGGTCAAGTGAGTACAACATTTGGGTCCTGTCATACCATATCGAGTGTCGAACTGCTGCTGTTTCTGTTTAGCCTCGATTATTGTACCCATGTAAAATGCGGCTGTTTGTTGTGTAATTTTCCTTTTCATACGTGCATATTGGCTCGCATCGCAGACGAAAGCATCTATTATCTACAATGTATGGCGCGATTGTCACATTGCCCTCTGTGGTAGTGGAGTGCTTGAGTGACTGCGGTCGGAAGCCGTCGATGCATAGCATAGCGTTTGTATTCAAACAACCCATGTGTATCCAACGCTGACCATTTGTTAACGGAGGCATGGCAAGAAAGTGCTAGTTAATCATGAGCCACTCTCGAACAACAGTGCAGTGCAGCAGTGCGCAAGCACCCTTTGCCAGCCAGTGACAGCGTAGCCCAGAACAAGTCAATCTTATTGGATCCGCTAGGTGAACAGACAGACAGACACCATTTCAGTGGAAGCTAGAGTGTCGTACGTAAAAGTGCATGCACATTGTAGTGGTTACGTATGTATACGTTAGGTTGACTTGTACGGTCGTCATTGGCTTGTTGGCTGGCACTGGACAGAATTCACGCACTGACACGTAGGCGCATATTACGGTATTTAGTCTTTGGTACATACAATACAACATGTTTGTCGATTGCGATTACATACACATATTTTACAGATAATAGCGCTCCAGATTAAAGTTTCTCGTTCGTCGACAGTTTTACTATGAGGTCCACCTTAACTCTTGACCATTGTTTGTGTACAGATTAACGTTTGGTTGTGGTTGCTCACCCTACTTTTAAACGCACAACGCTTGTGTTACTGCTGACATTGCAGAGCGATTTTGGAAAACTTTTGAGAATCGGGGAGGCTGAGGCGGCAGCAGTTGAAATCGCAACATTCTTCCTTCGCTCGTTCTTAGCGGATCGATAGCGCAACCATGGCGTAAGTGACGGCGTTTTGCGACGTTGCTCCTTAGGAATGTGGCGGAATTCTAGGGAGGAGGAAGGGAAGAAGCGCCGCGAGGAGGAGCTGGCGACAGCGATTCTCAAGGAGAAGACCAAGCCCAATCGACTCATGGTCGATCAGGCGTCGAACGACGACAATTCCGTCGTCAGTCTGTCGCAGGTATGCGCTTCTGCGCAGGTATTCAAAGCGTGTTTGTTTTGGCGAAGCACCGACAAACGGGTTCAGGCAAAGATGGACGAGCTGAACCTGTTTCGCGGCGACACGGTGATGCTGAAGGGCAAGCGGCGCAAGGAGACGGTCGCCATTGTGCTGCCGGACGACACGTGCACCAACGAGAAGATCCGCATGAATCGCGTCGTCCGCAACAACCTGCGCGTCCATCTGGGCGATGTCGTCAGGTCGACTCCTTGTGACACGTCATCGTAAGGGTGACTGAGCACTCGTGTTCCGTTTCAGTGTCACCGCCGCTCCCGACATCGGCTACGGCGCGCGCGTGCACATCCTGCCGATCGACGACACCATTGAAGGCCTGACGGGGTTGGCAAACTTCTCTCGTCCATAACTGGAGAAGGCTTACTTGTCTTTCCTTCCAGGAATATCTTCGAAGTCTTTCTCAAGCCCTACTTCGTCGAGAGCTACCGGCCGCTGCACAAGGGCGACACCTTCACCGTGCAGGGCGCCATGAGGGCCGTCGAGTTCAAGGTACTCTCGCTTCCGTTCTGTACCCCCCCCCCCTTCTCTGCAGAACGCTAAGAATTTCTGTACTTACAGGTGGTGGAGACGGACCCGACTCCCGCTTGCATCGTCGCGCCCGACACGGTGATCCACACGGAGGGGGAGCCCATCAAGAGAGAGGTGGGTGGGAGGTGTAATTTCCGTCGACAGTTTCGTCTATTTTTGCAGGAAGAAGAGGAGGGGGCGCACGACGTGGGCTACGACGACATCGGGGGCGCTCGCAAGCAGCTGGCCCAGATCAAGGAGATGATCGAGCTGCCGCTCCGCCACCCGCAGCTCTTCAAGTCCATCGGCATCAAGGCGAGACACCCAACCACTGCAGGGGGTGTGACAGCGACGAAAATACGCGTTTTTTTCAGCCGCCGCGCGGAATTCTGCTATTCGGACCGCCTGGGTGCGGCAAGACGCTCATCGCGCGCGCCGTCGCCAACGAGACGGGCGCATTCTTCTTCTTGCTCAACGGTCCGCTAGCGGTTGCTTTGCTTCTGACGTTTCTTAATTTTTAAAGAGTTGTTTTACTTTTTATGGAGCAATTTGCAGTTTGCGTGGTCAGCTCGGTTAGGGTCATGGTTTCATGTTTGTCCAGCGGACTTCAGCTCGCCGGTTCGATTCCGGCTAACAGTTGGGAGGAATAAGAAGGCGGCTGCCAGCTCCAATCTCGAGTAGCCGTCGATACAATCCTCCAAAATAGACTGCCATTAGCGCTTCGCTCGAACAGACCGTTGCCTACAATTTGCTAGGGCAACGGCTTACAATAGCGGAGACAATTGTTTTTCACAAATCTGCTTTATAATTGAATTTATTTCTCTTTTGTGCGGATATTTCAGCAAGTACATGGCTGTTAGTCCAGTCATAGGTCTCCTCGGAAATTTTGGGGGAGGGGGCTGCTTGCCCGCCAATTTCGTTTTCCGAAGGGGGGGGGGGCGGCAAAATTCGAGATTTTCGTACAATGGAGGATGCAGTGTTTTTTTTTGCAGAATTGTCTAAATTTTGTGCTCTGGGCTAATCGGGCAACGGTGAAAAATGTGGGCAATTCTTCAGGTCCGGAGATCATGAGCAAGCTGGCGGGCGAGTCGGAGTCGAATCTGCGCAAGGCGTTCGAGGAATGCGAGAAGAATTCGCCCGCCATCCTCTTCATCGACGAAATTGACGCGATCGCTCCTAAGCGAGAGAAGGTCTTTCCGCCTTTTTCGGTTCGCTTGCGTCACTCGATTTAGTTTGCGCTCGTTGCAGACGCACGGCGAGGTGGAGCGGCGCATCGTCTCGCAGCTGCTGACGCTGATGGACGGCCTCAAGCAGCGCTCGCACGTCGTCGTCATCGCGGCCACCAATCGGCCCAACGCCATCGACGCCGCCCTCCGTCGCTTCGGCCGCTTCGACCGCGAGATCGACATCGGCATCCCAGACGCCATCGGCCGTCTCGAAATCCTGCGCATTCACACCAAGAAGATGAAGATCGCCGACGAAGTCAACCTGGAGCAGGTGCCCGGTGTCTAGCCTGTTTTGGGAAAATCCAAACGTGACGAATGGCTGGCGTAGATTGCGAACGAGTGCCACGGATACGTGGGCGCGGACCTGGCGAGTCTGTGCTCTGAGGCGGCGCTGCAGCAGATCCGCGAGAAGATGGAGCTGATCGACCTCGAGGACGAGACCATCGACGCCGAGGTGCTCAACTCGCTCGCCGTCACCATGGACAACTTCAGGGTGCGGTCGTCTGTGCCTGTCGTCGAGTCGCGTCGAGCAGCTAGCTCGGAGTGGTCTTTGCAGTTCGCCATGGGCAAGAGCAGTCCGTCGGCGCTGCGCGAGACGGTCGTGGAGACGCCGAACGTCAGCTGGAACGACATCGGCGGCCTCGAGGCGGTCAAGCGCGAGCTCCGCGAGCTCGTCCAGGTCGGCTTCGGTCGGGTCTCGACTGGAATTTCCAGCCTCCAGTCGCCTCTCGCGGTTCCAGTACCCGGTGGAGCACCCCGAGAAGTACCTCAAGTTCGGCATGCAGCCGTCTCGCGGCGTCCTCTTCTACGGGCCTCCCGGCTGCGGCAAGACGATGCTGGCCAAGGCCATCGCGCACGAGTGCCAGGCCAACTTCATCTCTATCAAGGGACCAGAACTGCTGACCATGTGGTTCGGAGAGAGCGAGGCCAACGTCCGCGACGTCTTCGACAAGGTACACCCCGTGCCTGTGCACTCCCCCCCCCCCTCCCAACTGATGGCTGACCCCCGCCGCCCTTGCAGGCCCGCGCGGCGGCGCCTTGCGTCCTGTTCTTCGACGAGCTCGATTCGATCGCCAAGTCGCGCGGTGGCAGCGTCGGCGACGCCGGTACGCCCCCCCCCCCTCTCTTCCGTTCTTGTGCCAACCCACCGGCCACGCCCGGGTGATTGGCACATCGATTTAGGCGGCGCCGCGGACCGCGTGATCAACCAGATCCTCACCGAGATGGACGGCATGTCGGCCAAGAAGAACGTCTTCATCATCGGCGCCACCAACAGGTAGTGAGGGCGGCGGCAGGCTCCTGCTGTTGTTGAAACGACAAAGACGGCTGCAGCTGCAGCTGTATCTGCTTACCTTCCTTGGCCTCGGTCTGGCGGGATGGCTTTGGCGGGGGGCGGGGTGGGGGGGGGGGGGGGTGGCTGGGTCATTCGCGCCTGCTATCCCTCGGGTAGAGGGATAGCATCCCGCCTGCTATCCCTGCTATCCCTCGGGACCGATGTCGGTCAAGGGTGAGGAGTGAGGAGCCGGTCACGGCACTCGATCCGTCATCCCGACACGCCAGGGTGCCGGCGCCTGGAGAGCTGGCACTGCGGAGGGCCGTTGCCAGCCTGAGAGCATCTGTCCTAAGGGTGGGGGGGGGGGTGCCTGACTCCACCTTCTGCCTACCTACTGCCAGCCCTCCTTTCTCATGCTGGGCTTGGGACCAAGCAATGGCGGAGTTGCAGGACGGATGACTGCCACTTGCAGGCCCGACTTCATCGACACGGCGATTCTGCGTCCTGGCCGTCTGGACCAGCTGATCTACATCCCGCTGCCGGACGAGAACAGTCGCGTGCAGTGCCTGAAGGCGAAGCTGCGCAAGACGCCCATGGACGACTCCGTGGACCTGGCCTTCCTGGCCCGCTCGACGGTCGGCTTCTCGGGCGCCGACCTGACGGAGATCTGCCAGCGCGCCTGCAAGCTCGCCATTCGCGAGTCCATCGAGAAGGAGATCGCCCTTGAGCGCGACCGACAACAGCGCCGACAGAAGGGGGAGGAGCTCATGGTGGGTTGGGCGCCTTTGCTCGCTGGCTGGGAGTTTGCTGGCACACGCGTCCATTGTGGCTGGGGGGTGGGGTATGTACCCCTGACGGCTCAATCCCGAAATTTCGGAGACCCCCTGCCCTTCATTTTCTGAACCTGACGCCAAATTTCTTTCTAAAAACGGCTTGCAGGTCACATTTGCAGCCTTTAGCCAGAAGTACAGGTTTTGGTGAATTTCGATGCCCAAAAAATCCGTCCGAAAATCTCAAATTACTCCCCCCCCCCTGTCTGAAGTACTCTACTGTATGTGTGCTCCGCGTGATGACAGGAAGAGGAGGAGGAGACGGACCCGGTGCCCGAGATCCGGCGGGACCACTTCGAGGAGGCGATGAAGTTCGCCCGCCGCTCCGTCACCGACAACGACATTCGCAAGTACGAGCTCTTCGCCCAGACTCTGCAGCAGCAGCGCGGATTCGGCTCCAACTTCCGGTGAGCGCGATGCTTTTATCTTGTGAATTGAAGGTTTTGGGAAACGTGCGCGTGGTGCTCCGGTGGAACCCCCGCTTACAAATCGAAAGGTGCGCGGTTTGAATCCGAACTGCGCGTGATGCAAGAAATGGTATCTACCGCCCTCGCGTCGGCACTGTTGTGTTGGTCACGTGCGTTGGCGGCTCGTCAACCCTTGCTAGAGAGTTCGCGCCGGCTAAAATCGTTGGTGTCGACCTCGGTATTGCCACGGGTCGGCTCTCGGCAACGGTCGGCCACAAATTTTTGGATAGAAAGTTGACAAAGCCATTTAAAGAATCCCAGTCTCGTTTGAGTGGACTACATACACTCGACTGTCGATTCAGTTTCCCGGGTCAGCAGCCTCAGCAGGGCGGCGGTGGTGGCGGCGCGGGCGGCGGCGGCGGAGGCGGAGGCCAGCCGGCAGCTGACGACGCCGACGACCTCTACGACTGAGCGCCGACGCGTGTCGGCCAGCCGATCAGCCGACGACCCATTCTAGCGTGTTCCGTGTTACTGCTGCTGCCGCATCTCGCTCGTCTGTGGGGGTTCCCTCGAGTTCGTCCTCGTGTGTTTTCCTTTAACGGTTCTCGTTAGGCTGTTGCCAACTCCCGTCCGTCCTGATCCTTCGTTTGGCGCAGCGCCCCAGGCGCTGCGGTCGAGGCAGCAGGAACGAGAAAGTAGCGGCATGCATGCACAAACTCACCTAAACACAGTCTCCTGTACTCGTCTTACACACAAATTCACTGAAATACTTGTAAGTTGTATTGCAGTAGGGTGAGATGCGTTGTGAGGCGAGGAAAGTGGTATGGTAATGTGACTGAAATTAAATCAAAAAATCGAAGAAAATAAATCAATGAATGTTTAAGTTTGTCGTTGGCGCTTTCTGTGGGTGGCCAATGGTTTTGTAGTTCTCGACTGCTGCCGCTCGTGACGAGTGGTAGTCAGCTTTGCGATGTTCACCGTGTTGACTCAAACCCCCAAACAGTACAAATCGCTGCTAACGCAAGCACAACGGTTGGTTGGTTGTACGATAATCATACAGAATTATTACGCATCCAGTGCTTACACATGAAACAATTATGCAAATTAGATTTTTTTGTGGCTACAGTACTGCAATTGTTACTGTAGTACAGTATGTACAACCGGTATGCAAATAACATATTTAAACAATTTGTTTGCTGAATTTTTCATTCAGAAAGCCGGTTTCGGTTTGCGGTTTCGGAAAGCCTGGAGAATCGAGGAGGCGAGCGGCAGCAGTTGAACTCGCAGCATTCTTCGCCAATCTTAGCGGACCGATAGTGCAATCATGGCGTAAGTGATGTTGCTATCTTCGATATTCCCTTTGAGGAATGTCTTGAAATAATTCTAGGGAGGAAGAGGGGAAGAAGCGTCGCGAGGAGGAGCTGGCGACGGCGATTCTCAAGAAGAAGACCAAGCCCAATCGGCTCATGGTCGACGAGGCGTCCAACAACGACAATTCGGTCGTCAGTCTGTCGCAGGTGAGCGCGTCGGTCGTCGAAACGTGTTTGGCGAAGCACCGACAAACGGGTTCAGGCGAAGATGGACGAGCTGAAGCTGTCTCGCGGCGATGCGGTGATGCTGAAGGGCAAGCGGCGCAAGGAGACCGTCGCGAAGGTGCTGCCAGACGACACGTGCACCAACGAGAAGATCCGCATGAACTGCGTCGTCCGCTACAACCTGTTCGTGCATCTAGGCGATGTCGTCAGGTCGAAATCTTGTGACACGTCATCTTAGGGATGACTGAGCGCTCGCGCGTAATCCGTTTCAGTGTCACCGCTGCTCCTGACATCAGCCATGGCCATCGCGTGGAGATCCTCCCGATCGCCGACACCATTGAGGGCTTCCAGGGGTTGGTTCGCTCTGTCCGCCATCCAGAGGTGTAACTGACCATCGAAGCGGGGGCGGGGGGGGGGACCTACACGACCAAATTTGATGCAAATTCTCGTTTTCCAGCCTCAATAATTACCTAGAAAATGCTTCGTATGTGCTGAAAAGACAGCTCTTCAGGTAAAATGTGTTGAATTTTTGGCCAAAAACGCGCTCGAGCGAGAGACAACTCCGGTAGTCTGTAAATGCGTGAAGTACAGCGCGACCGTCGAAATTGTTATATTCGAACAATAAATACTGCTCACAGGCGCGAAAAACACCTCCCGGGGCATGGAGAGCGCATTTCGCATAGTATGTAAATCCTGCAGTCAGTGCAGGTTGGACCAGAGCTTGGGGGGTCCTATTTTTCGCACAGGATTGCTTAAAGCTGGGGGGGGGGACCTGTACGTACTCGCTACCCAGTTACACCTATGCCGCCAGCGCCATCATGTCCGCCATGTTGGATAATTGCTGCCTATCTTTTCAGGAATATCCTCGAAGTCTTTCTCAAGCCCTACTTCCTTGAGAGCTATCGGCCGCTGCACAAGGGCGACACCTTTACCTGCTTCACCGTGCAGGGCGACATGAGGGCCGTCGAGTTCAAGGTACTGTCGCTTGCCCCCCCCCCCTTCTTGTCAAAACGCTAAGAATTTCTGTACTTTCAGGTGGTGGAGACCGACCCGACTCCCGCTTGCATCGTCGCGCCCGAGACGGAGATCGACACGGAAGGGGAGCCTATCAAGAGAGAGGTGGGTGGGGGGGGGGGAGGCAGTTTCCTTCGTCGACCGTTTCGGTGCAGGGGGAGGAGGCGCACGACGACGTGGGCTACGACGACATCGGGGGCGCTCGCAAGCAGCTGGCCCAGATCAAGGAGATAATCGAGCTGTCGCTCCGCCACCCGCAGCTCTTCAAGTCCATCGGCATCAAGGCGAGACACCCAACCACTTAAGGGGTGTGACCACGACGAAAATACGCGTTTTTCAGCCGCCGCGCGGAATCCTGCTGTTTGGACCGCCCGGCTGCGGCAAGACGCTCATCGCGCGCGCCATCGCCAACGAGACGGACGCAGCCTTCTTCGTGTTCACCGGTCCGTCCTCCACGGTTGCCTCTGACATTTCTTGCAGGGTTGTAAAATTGGAAAAAAAAGTTGGATTTTGTTAATTAATAAAAAATTCTTTGTTTTTGGGCAAAGCGTAGCTCTTGAGTCGCAAAAGCCGTTTAATTGGTGTTTAGATGGTACAATTAGTAGTTCTTCATGCATTCACTTGGTTCGTAGATGGTAGTACGAAAACCGAGCTCTTTTTTGGGGTCCACAACATAGTGCAGTGCAGTACCATACACTACACGACCATTTAGAGGAAGCGGATTTGTCAACATTTGACCAAAACGTTGCCCCCAATACGCTTCTAGAGGGCTTTATGGACTATTACTTTACGCGCTATTAGGTGTGAGGGCGATTATTCTTTCTGTCGCTTAATATTACAGCCGTTGCCCCTTGAAATACTCATTTCGCCCCCTGCTGACATCCACTTTCTGTCCTCTAAAAATTCACGGTTTGGTGGCAGTTTAAGTGGCTGGGAGGTAATTATGGACTTTCGGACAATGGTGGAGACAATTTTTTAGAATTGCTTGTAAAAATTTTGTATATGGTACCTATTTTTCTTGGCGCTTGGCGTAGGTGCGTTGGGTTAGTCGGTGAAATGTGGACAGTTCTTCAGGTCCGGATATCATTAGCCAGCTGGCTGAGGCCGAGTTGGATCTGCACGAGGTGTTCGAGCAGTGCGAGAAGGACTCGCCCGCCCTCCTCTTCATCGACGAAATTGACGCGATCCCGCCGAAGCGAGAAAAGGTCCTTTCGCCTTTTTCGGTTCGCTGAGGTCCCGCTAATTGGCTTGTGCTGGTTGTTGCAGGAGGTGGAGCGGTGCATCCTCTCGCAGCTGCTGACTCTGATGAACCGCCTCAAGCACTCGCAGTCGCGCGTGGTCGTCATCGCGACGACGAATCGGCCCAACGCCATCGACGCCGCCCTCCGTCGGTGCGGCCGCTTCGACCGCGAGATCCACATCGGCATCCCAGACGCTATCGGCCGTCTCGAAATCCTCCGCATTCACACGAAGAAGATGAAGATCGCCGACGACGTCAACTTGGAGCAGGTGCCCAGTGTCTAGCCTGTTTTGGGAAAATCCAAAAGTGACGAATGCCTGTCCTAGATCGCAAACGAGTGCCACGGCTACGTGGGCGCGGACCTGGCGAGTCTGTGCTCTGAGGCGGCGCTGCAGCAGATCCGCGAGAAGATGGAGCTGATCGACCTCGAGGACGAGACCATCGACGCGGAGGTGCTCAACTCGCTCGCCGTCACCATGGACAACTTCAGGGTGCGGTCGTCTGTGCCTGTCGTCGAGTCGCGTCGAGCAGCTATCTCGGAGTGGTCGTTGCAGTTCGCCATGGGCAAGAGCAGTCCGTCGGCGCTGCGCGAGACGGTCGTGGAGACGCCGAACGTCAGCTGGAACGACATCGGCGGCCTCGAGGCCGTCAAGCGCGAGCTTCGCTCCGTCACCGACAAGGACATCCCCAAGTACGAGCTCTAGTAGAGTACGCAAGTACGTACGAGTACGAGTGCGCGGATTCGGATACGATGGAGAACACGATGTCTCTATATATCGTGAAGATTAGCTGACCTTGTGAAACGTGGCCGTGGTGCTCTGGTGGAACCTCGGCTTATAAATCAAAAGGTGCACGGTTTGAACTCGGTTTGAACTGAATCCGAACTCTGTGTCTATAAATGTAAGAGAGAATGGAATCCCGCGTACCCTATGCGTTGGAGCGGCTCGTTTCGCTTGCAATGCAGTTCGCGCCAGCTAAAGTCGGTGTGGACGGGTCGGCTCTCAGCCACAAATTTTTTCTACAGAATTATCCATTTAACAATCCTCGTTTTGTTTGAGTGGACTCGATGATACTCGCTCGACTGTCGATTCAGTTTCCCGGGTCAGCAGCCTCAGCAGGGCGGCGGGGGCGGAGGCGGCCAGTCGGCAGCTAAGGACGCTAACGACCTCGACCTCTCTTATGAGTGCGTTGCTGACCGATAATATTTATCTGTCAAACTGTCACGCGATTAAAAGCGCCATCGCCTGTCGCCCAGATCAATCTACCTATTCTAGCGTGTTCCGTATTACTCCTGCCGTATCTCGCTCGTCTGTTTGGGTTCGCTCGAGTTCTTCGTCGCGTGTTCCCTTTTTTTGTTTTCCCTTGTTAGGCTGTTGCAACCACCCGTCGGTCCCAACCCTTTGTTTGGCGCAGCTTCCCAGGCGCTTCGGTCGAGGCAGAAACGAAAGTAGCGACGTCCACGCACAACTCGCGTAAACACACTGTACTCGTTGTTACACCAATTCAAATGCAGTGCATGCAATGGTCGTGCATTGGAGGAGGCTAAGATGCGTTGTGAGGTGAGAAAACATACGGTAATGTTATTAAAATGAAACATTCGAATAAATCAAAATTAAAAGCGACTACTGGCTGCCTGATGGAAGTGCGCAGAGAGGTGCAACAGAGGAGCGGGCCGTTTCGGCAGTCGGCGCGGTGCACACTACGGTAGTAATCGACAAGTTCCGCATAGTGGTGTCAATTCTAGAACTCGCATATTTGCATAGTTTGTTATCTCTGCTTAGTGGTAGTTCTTGGCTGCTGCCGCGCTAGATGTGTGGCAGTCAGACAGATTTGCGTTGTTCGCTGTGTGCGCTGTGTGTACCACCCAGCAACACAAATTGCGGCTAACACGAGTATTTTATTTTGTTGTACGACGCGTACAAAACTACTACGACTACGATTGCCAAAGTACCTACAAGCGCAGTAATTATGCAAATTTTTAATTTTGTATAACAATTGCGGCTGCAGCTTCTTCACTGAACCGTGGGCGGACTCAGACTTGGAAGGAGAGGAACTTTCGATTGAGTAGGGCGGGGTGCGGTCTGCCGAGCAGCAGTTTCTCGTCCCGTTCCGCGATGCTCTCCATAATTTCGACTGTCGCCGAGTTTCCTATGCCTAAATGCACTTGTGTAATTTGCGCATACCGTTATACGGATGCGTTCTTGAGAAAGTTTCGTCGCGCACATTTTGCGTTGAACTCGAGCTTGTCGGTGCGCACAAAGAGCGCCCTGCTGAGCGGCGAGTAGACGTTGTCCTGCTGGAAGACGGCCCGCACGCAGAACATGTAGAACCTAGGGTGCACAGCACAGCGCTGATGGCAGCCGCTTGTTTAGATGGAATGGAGCGACGGACCAGTCGTATTTGAGGTCGCTAAAGATGACCGAGCGGTCGTGACGCACGTCCAGCTTTTTCCAGTTCGACAGACGCGCCTTGTAATCTTCCGTATAGTAGACGACGTAGTACTAAAATTGAACGGACCGCACATTTTTGGCTTCTACTGAGCCAAGCAAAGCAGTGAGCGCACCTGTACGTCGTCGGGCCGCTTGAAGGGCCGCTCCCACGACAACCGGACGATATTGGGACCCATCTTGTCGGCGATCAGATGCTGGGGACTCATCTCTGGTTCTGAACGGTTCATCAGCTACCATTGTACAATTGTATGACGAACGTGACGGTTTTGTTTCTATGCAAATTTTCGTGGTTGAATCCGTAAAAGATTTTAATTCTGTTGCAGCGGCTACAGTATTGCAGTGATTGCAGTGGTACAGTTCGTACAATCGGTATGCAAATAGTATCATAACAGCAATTCAAACAGTATGGTCAATTGATTGGTGGCATGGCGTCTACTACTACAGTACTCTTAGGTGCTAGCTGTGTTTCAGACCCGCCTGTGTACTGGACGAGTTGAACCGGTTTGGAGACGCCGAACTGGTTGACGGCGCGTATTCGGAATTCGTAGAGAGAGCACGAGGTGAGACTGCCGATCTCGTAGTGGCACGCGATCACGCCCTTGACGAAGCGCCACGGCTCCGACGACTCGTGTCTGCAGCAGAGGCGGCGCGTTGGCGGCGCTCAACACCCGTCGGCGGCGCCAGCGCCCCCCCCCCCGCTACTTGATGCGGTAGCGAATCTCGTAGCTGACGTCGGTGGTCTGACTGAAGGCGGGATTCCATGCGAGTCGGACGCTGTCTGCGGACGAGCTGACGACCACGCCTTCCGTCGGCGGGTCGGGCGCCTGTCGGGCGAACATGTAGTTGCGGTCGAGCACTGAACCGGTCTCGGGAATTCGCCAGGCGTCACGAGACTCTACTTGCAGCAACTACATTGAGCAACTCACAGCTGGGACGTCTAGTTTTCTTCTTCTTGCGACCTCTTCTAGCCGAGGCGGCCACTGGCCTGTCGATGTTCTGGAAAACGAACGCCTTCGCCAGCTGCGTCAGTAAACCGGCCATTTGACGCCGACGACGTCTCATTCTCGCCTAGAGTGTCGCTACATTTGCGTGTTTCTGCAAAAGTTGCTTGTGGATGGCTGGCTGACCTCTCGAATCAGGTACCATGGGTTTGCCGTCTGCATTTTGCGGCCCAAGTAGTGTATCTCCTCCAGGTAGAAGCTGCCGATGGTGTCCATGCACATGGTGCCGAGGACGACGCCGACGAGTATGAGCAGGAGGCAGAGGGGCCAGTTGGCCGGCTCGGGTCGGTAGTCGCCGAAGCCGATGGTGAGGATGCTGACGAACGTGAAGTAGAGCGCCTCGTCGAAGCGCCAGTTCGACTCGCGCCGCTGGACGAGCCAGGCGACGAGCAGGCAGTAGGCGCCCAGCGCCGAGAACATCAGCACGAGCGGGAAGCGCAGCAGGCGGACGCGCTCCAGCTCGGCCTCGATGTCGACCTCGATGTCGGCCAGGATCGCCTCGCTCTCCTCCGAAGACTGGCGATCGCGGCGTCGATGGCGTCGGTAGCGCCAGCGCCAGAACTGCAGGTGTGCCCAGAAGAATGCCTCCGAGATGAACTTCGCGACGTTGGCGACCGTCAGCAGCGTCAGCGGGATGCCCACCATACAGTAGAAGACGCACACGAGTCGGCCCACAGACGTCATGGGCACGATGAAGCCGTAACCTAGAGGGGCCGTTTCGAAAGCAGGTCTCGTCAGACTGCCCCTGACCGCCCTTGACTCGCTCCTTACCGATGGACGTGAGCATGGTGGCGGTGAAGAAGAGCGACGTGGCGAAGTCCCATTCGGTGGGCCGTTCGGAGCTGCTGAAGTCCTTCGGCCGGAGGTCGTAGGTCCGATAGACGGAGTGCACGTACGCGTCCCAGCTCACCGTGCTCTTCGCCTTCACCCGCTCAAGCGTCGACTCGTCTTGCTGCAAGTGTGCAAGCACTGGTGAGTGGTCGGGTTTGCTGGCTGGCCGTGCGACCCACCGGCTCTTCATGCATGAGGCGCCAGAGGTCGTCGAGGTAGCGGTCGGCCGTGTGCGCGATGTTGGCCCGGTGCTCGGCGGTGACGCGGTTGAGGTTCTCAGCCTCGAGCCACTGGAAGAGATAGGCGCCTGCCACCAGGTACATCATGGTCACCAGGGGCAGCACGACGTGCGGCGTCCACCACTTGGCCATCTTGCGAAGTCTGGCCCGGTTCCGCTTGCGTCTAGAGCGAGGTGCCAACAGTCCATTACATTCCAACGCACATATGAGAATAGGTACTCGGGGTGAGCAACCCACGCCACTCAGTCAACACAAACGACAGCTGTAGGAGGACGACGGCTGTTCGGGTGCGTGCGGCTGCGTCACGAACAACAGGCGCACTAGACACAGACTTGACGCGCCCGTAGTTCTGTCTGGCGGAGCTGAGCTGCTGCTTCTGCTGCTCGATGTCCTTGAAGGTGACGCGTCGCTCGCGCTGCCGCAGCGACGCCGCCCGCTCGATGGGCGGCGAGGAGGGCGTCGACAGCGACTCCGCCTCCTCCCTAGACGAGCGCCGGAACGGCCACAAATGGAGCCGACCCAAAATCGGGCCTAGCTGTCCCCAGAGAGCCATTTTGCGCGCTGTTCTTGAATGATAGGTGGCGGGCGCAAGGGAGACCGAGGAGCCCGACCGAGAACAAAGAAACTTTGTTTTGGCGCGAAAGGGCCGGGCGGAGTCGGCGCGCTCGAAAGAAAAGTCAATTTCAATTCGGTTTTCAGTAACCGTGCGGTAGCCGCGACACGTGTACCCTTGGACTCCAAGCATCGATCTTCTGGAGCTGAGCGTCATCGTTCCACATGAGCAACGTAGCTAACTTGCACGGGACGATGCGTCGCTCTGTAGCACGAGAGTTTGTCCCTTCTGCGAACAACGGCAGAAGGGGATCGGTATCCACATTTCTCAATTTCACAGAACTTTGCAAAACGCTTACAATTCGGTCAACACACACACACACTTAAATGTATTTCCGGTTTGTTCTCGCCACGCCAGTGGTATTCACTGCCATTATGAAATTTTGCATGGTAGGTATTGACCTCCCTAGTGGAGCATGCGACTTTTGTGTACCTTTCACTTGCTCGCATTTTGCAACGCATGATATGCAGTGCCATGCAGGGTTTGCAAAAACTACATTGAAAGGACAAGAAGAGCGTTGTCTGTTGAAAAGCACATGGTTTTCTCGTTGCCCTCTATGGTATGTAGTCCTCCGTTTCTTCAGACTGCAACGGAAGCGGATGCTACGATACCCATTCAAATTGTGGCTTTCCTTCGCAAGAATATTTCCGATACCGTAACCCAACTTTTGCATGTATAGCGCAGGGGTCGTTCGCCACGAGAGTCGCGAGGCCGAGGTCACTGTCTGTTATCGCGCGCAGGCGGGGGAGAAGAAGTCAAGTGAATACGCGCGAACGAACTGCGCGAGCTCTGTGTCTGTCTTATCAGCTGTTGCGACCGCCCGGCTATGCTCGGAGTGCGCACGCAAATTCTGCGCTGCTGACACTCCGCAGAGAGAGAAAGTGCTGCGCTGCTGTGTGTGTCTCGTCGCGTCCTCGTCACGTACCTGACGACAACGCGACGCTGGCGGTGGCCGACCGACGGCTGAACTAACGATCGTACGGCCCGCAAAGGGATTCAGCCCTGTTGCGAGAGGCCGCCCCCTCCTACTCGCCTGTGTCTTCGCTTCCGTCGGAAACCAGCCGCGTGTGCTGTGCTGTGAATGAAACGTGTCGTCCTCCTGTGCTCTTCGCTCGTCCAAAGCCGCTCGAGTTTCAGTGAGACGATGGCGCTCTACCCCTACCCGCGCCACCCGAGCGCCGCTCCTTTCCCGGCGCCCGTCGAGTTGCTGACCGGAAGCGCCTCGGGCGGCGTCAGCGCCTTCGAGCCCTGGCGGTCGGCAGCAGGGTCGGCAGCGCTGCCGAGCCACCGACTGGTCAGTCCGCACATCGCGGTCGCCTGGCCCTGCATCGGCGCCCTGCCGCAGCTGACCCTAGCCGCGGCCACCTTCTACGGTCCGCCTCCTCTGCTGCCGCCGTCGTCGTCGTCGTCGGCGCCGCCACCGCTGCCGTGCACTCCGCCCAAGAAGCGCCAGCCGCTGCCCGCGGTGGAGGCGGTGCTCTTCGAGAAGGACAGCGACTCCGCGTCCAGGCAGTCGACCGAGTCGGGCTACGGCTCTCTGGCCAGCTCCCCCGCCCGCGACTGCGCCTTCAACGCCTCCATCATTGTCGGCGGTGGCAAACCCTCCGGACCTCCGAGCTGTTCCGCCGACACCGGTCCCAAGGCCGCCTCTACCCCTACCGCTGCCGCCGCCACCGCCCCCCTGGACGACATGCCGGTCTTGGAGCGTCAGAGTCCGCTGCTCTCCGAGCCCTCGACCGCTGCTGTCGGCGTCGCGCCGACTGCAGTTTTGGAGACGGCGAGCGCGGTGCAGGAACCGACCAAGGGTGATGTCGTCGACACCGACCGGAAGTCAATTGACGATGCGACTCCCGAGCCAGCGGCGGTGACGTCTGCCGAGAGCGGCGCGCAGCTGAGCTGCGAGTGGCACCGCTGCGCGGCCGTCTTCGACTCGGCCAACGAGCGCATCGACCACCTCATCGAGGTCGGCTGCCTTCTCAACATCTCTTCTTCCATTCCCCACTTGCTCAACTTGACGATTCGTTACAGGCGCACGCACAGCGTCTCAAGCCCGTCGACTCGCCCACCAGGAGCGCCTCAGCTTCCACTTCCACTCAGAAGAGTACGTTGTCTGTCATGCGTCGCGTTAAATACTGTCAAAATGAAACAATAATTTTGAAGCCTTGAATTTTCGAAAGCCTAGGTAGGCGGAACCCCTTCGGCAAGTTCTCCTGACAAGCAGGAGTGGACCGCCGCGTCTCTCAGGCAATGAGACGTGAATTTCTTGCCCTAGGAGACAAAATGCTCATTGGTGATGTAGCGGGCGTTGGTTGAACGGTTGAACTCCCGACCGCGGTAGAGTGAGACGACGCCGTACCACTGAGCTACTCGCTCTCTAAATTTGCAGGGGTGGGGGTGGATCAGTGTCAGATGGCTTTGTCGAATCACGTCGGCATGATGTAGGGTTGTCGTCGAGTCGTCGGTTCAAGTGCCGCGTGGCGGGCTGCGGCGCGGCGAAGGGTCGCGGCTCGGAGCGGGAGCGCTTCGACTGGCTCCTCGAGCACCTCCGACTCCGACACGCAGCCCGCGCCCGGCCCTACCGCTGTCGCATGGACGGATGCCACATGAGGTCGGTCTGCCACCACCATTCTACGTCGCGAACGCCTGTGCACTGCCAAACCACCTGCGCTTGCCACGCCTCTACAGTAAGACGGCTCTGTCTATCCTTATTCCTTATCTACGCCGGTTGGCGGGGTTGGCTTTCTCGTGTCGACATGTGGTGTGGTGCAGTACCACGTGACGTGACCCATAATAGGTGCCCTCGGAAATTGGGGATGCGTAACATAAAATTCAAAATTATGCAAAAAAAAACCTTGCAAAGAACCAGAAGGACATTGCGCAAACCTGAAAAAAATCCAGAAATTAACGAATTAAAACGCAGTTTTCGAAGAGGGGGCAAATCGTTTCTTTTATTTTTGGGACGGAGCTATATACGTCGAAATTGCAGAAAAGGTATGCCAGAGGAGGGGTCATCTCGAGAGGCTTTAGGGTCCCCAAGATGAGGGGTATCCCTCCCCCCCCCCCTCCGATACCCCGCCATGGACAGGTATGACTCGGCCGCATCCGCTACAGATTCACGACTCAATCGGCGCTGAACACGCATCTGGTCGACCACTCGGCGTCGCGCGTGCCGCTGTCGACGCAGACCTCCTCCTCGTCGTCGTCGTCCTCGTCGGCGACATGCCTGTCGGCAGGCGATGTCGTCTGCGCCGTCGGCAGCGGCGTCGAGCCTGGCGGCCGTCGCAAGCGCAAAGTTTGGGGCCGCTTTCGGTCCGTCTACGGCGGAGAGCTGGCGATCGGCGGCGGTGGTCAGTCGGTGCTGCCTAATCCGGGCCTATTCCGCCTCACTTCCGCCTATTTCCAGACCGCAGTCCCGACGCGGTCGACGAGCGACTGTTGCACAAGATCACGCGAGAGATGCAGCGCTGGGTGCGGAGACGCTCCAGCGCCGTCTCCAGCTCGGCAGAGGCTACACGCAGCCAATCCGTGTGTTGCTCGCTCCTGTCACGCACGCACGCACGCACGCACGCACACACACCAGAAAAGTGAAATATTACGGTTGCTGTTGGATTAAGGACAACACTAGGAGGCCGTCAATAGCCCATATAGCATACCCAGCTCTCCTTCCTGTCTAGAGCCGCATAATTATCCACACACATTCGGCAGAACGCCATCTGTAATCTGACATGGAAATCCTCGTTAGTGGATCCGTCGAGAATCGAACCCAGAGCGGTGCGCGCAAGAGGCCGACTCTCTACCACTAGGCCATGCGTTGCGTGAAATATTACTGTAGTGAATGTTGAGGCCGTGGACGCTCGCCGCCGCGTGCGAGCCGCCCTGTCGGACCGCTGTCGGCGTCGGCTGCAGCTGCAACAGTCCTCTCTACCGTAAAATAAAACCACACGTCGTTGGAGGCGACGCGCGCCTCTCCTCACAAACAAGTCACCACCGCGTCCCACGTCTTTGTATACGGCTCAGAATATGGTACACAATACGGCTACGCTACGCACTAGAGCAAGTCTACTGTAGTTCTGCGCGTCGACAAACACATCGTTCGCCACATAGGTGTACGGTAGCCTCACCACGCAATTGGTCTGTAATGCAGTGCGAGTTTCCGTGTGCGTGCATGCGTGTTGTGCATTTGTGTCATTCGCTCTTTCATCGTTCATCTTTGTACACTGGCTAAACGCTGTTGCTCTTGGATTTGTTGTCATGTCCGTTTGTTTCTGTCATGTCGAAATGCTTGCCGACAGTCGAATCATACCTGTAGCCAGGGGGCACTAGTTTTCAAACACCAACCCCGACCCCCAGAATTTTCCCAAGTGATTTTAGGTGAAAAATCGTCGCCTACCCCCCAACTTTTGCTCCAGTTCCCACGTGTCATTTACCTCCCCCCACTCTAACACCCGGTAACAGGTATGAGTCGAATTGTAGTACTCAGAGGCTGGCAAGCATTCCCACCGTGCTAGGAAACCGCGAGAGCGGGCGGCGCGTGACCTGCCGCGGTGAGTCGGCCAATTAGCGACGGGCGGAGAAGAGGCGCGCGTTGATTGGAGCCGCCAGCCATTAGGTACGGAGTTGTTATTGCCTCTGTCTGGACGAACCCTGCGCGGGGGTTAGGGACCGGCATTTTTCCGCAGCGTTCTCCTGTCGTCTTGTCGTGGTGCTGCCGACTGCGAGGCCATCCCCCCCCCCCACGCTCCTGTTCGTTTTTGCGTACGACCTCTCACACGATGAATTGTACAAACCTTCTGCCTTTTTGTCTCTCTCGCTCTCTCGTTTGTTGTTGTTTGTTTGGTCTGCTCGGCCGAGGTACGCGTGCGTGCGTGCGTGCGGTGGACGTTGCTCACGGTCTGTTGTTCCTCGATCGAATCGTCGTCGGCACAACTGAGTGGCGCGCCCTTCGCGCGCTGACCACAAACCGACGAGCGACACGACAACACAGAGAGAGAGAGAGAGGGGGGAGAGGGCGAGTGATAGACAGAGAGGCGACGCGAAAATACTCGCGCGTCGCGGCCGGACCCCCACTGCCGCCGGGTACGGGGAGGGGGCCCGTGTTCTGGGAGGGGGTTGGGGGGGACTGACTGAGTGACACTGGACGAGGACGAGGATGACGACGAGGGCAGGCAGCACTGCCTCCTTTGGCCGGACAGATCTCTCGCTGGCGGCGACGTCTTTTCACAGCACGAGGACGGGACGAACACAGACGACGACGAACGACGACGACTGAGCGCGCCGCTAGAGGCCGACGCCGGCCGTGGGCGCCGTCACCGGCCACTCCTCCACCTGGGACAGGTCCACCCGCAGATCCGCCTTCGGCACCTGAAGATCTTTTAGCTCCATCCACAAACCGCAGCCACCCAGCCCCGCGCACGAACGCACCGTCGTCCAGCGAGTGGGGTCGAACACCAGGTAGCCCGCCCCTGCCGCCGCCGCCACAGCCCCTCCTCCTCCTGCCGACTGGTCGGGTCGCCGACACACCCACGTCCGGTCCACCTTGTGATATCGCCATCCGCGTTGAAATCTGCAGAAACAAAATCTACTCTCAATGGGCTGGGGAAGCGGGGGGGGGCAAGAAGCGTACAGAGTGCGGGCCGCCTCCAACTGCGCCGCCTCGCGGGGCGCGGTGTAGAAGAGGTAGAAGAAGGCGTCGTCGGGCCAGCGCGACGCGCCCCCCGCGCGCTGCGACTCGGCCAGCCGGGCGCGCGTCCCCTCCTCGGCCGCGTACTCCGCGACCGTCGAACTCGACTCCAGCTGGCGCAGCGACTTCGGACCGCACTCCCACCAGGGGCCCCCGAAAGTCTTGCTCAGCTGCTCGCTGCAATCGTCGGCGCGGCGTCGTCACGCGGCTGGCGGCGTATACCACCCACCCCCACCCCTGCGAAATTGTCGGGAAGCCATAAAAATGCGACTCTCTGCAAAATCAGTTAATGCACCCACAACTCATTGCAGTCAATTTTGACGAAAAACGGCTCGAGAGTGTGAAGGCATGCCGCCCAATTTTCGGATGCGTCGAAAAAAATTAGTACCATTTCGACGGGGGTAAACATCGAAAATTGCTGTTTTCCGGGTGACATTGCAGAGATTCAGCCCCTCAGATTCAGCGAAGAGAAATCCTGGCCACGACACTGGGTCTCATCGTTGCCAGACGCGCGCAGGCAGAGCAGCAGCCCCACCTGTGCTGTGTGTTGAGGTCGAGTCCGAGGGAAGTGAGGTCCTGTCCCAGGGTGAGGGCCACGACGCGCTGGTCCGCCTGGCCGATGGAGCGCAGAGACGCCAGCAGGCCCGCCATGCCGAACTGGTCGTCCAGCATCCCCGGCGGGATGTTCCGCACCGTCCCTGAGGAGAAACACACCATTACCATTTGTTGTGGGCCGCTTCTAGGATCGCGAGGGCCTCTCTCTAACCACAATCGACAGCTGCTAGTGAGAGATGAGACCCAGTCAGCCCGATCCTGGGGGGGGGGGGGTGGGTCCCCTGGGTGACCGTCCGTGCCATGTCGACGTCGGACGTCGACGCGCGCGCGCGCAACTCACCGTCGGCGCATGTGAGAATTCCCTTGTGCGACTCGGACTGCAGCTGCGAGGGCGACGTCGTCTCCCCGCCTCCCCCTCCTCCTGACGCCCCAATTGTCGCCGCTCTCACAGGAGGTGTGCCTTGTTGTTGTTGATGATTTGTCGACGGCGCCTAAATGGTACAAATGACTGTCTCTGAGTTGTTTTTTGTTGCGAATTATCAGTTGCGCATTGCATTTTCAGTGAACGAACGTGGAATTCAGGTTAGGGGGTCGATTAAATCGAATTTCACGGATTGCGAAGCTGATTCTCTGCCGCATGTCCGGCTCAACATGAGCAGTGGAGTGGTCAAATGAACCAAAAACAACAGTCACCCACGTCAACGGGTCCGACGACGGAAGGCGTCGCCGAGTCGTCGACGGTCGCTTCTGCGCTCGGCAGTGCGGGGAAGTCTTCGCTCTGTATTCGGAACTCGGGCTTTCGCGGGGGCGCCAATGATGACTCCGCCTCGCTTTGTACTGGCCAGCCTGCGTGCGTGATGACCACGAATAGCCATTCGTTGTCTGTCCACAGAAAAAGAAAAAGCGAAACGAACCGTAGTTGGGCGCTTTGGGGAGGGATCCGTCGCCGAAGCCGCCGACGACGTAGCCGTTGGGGGCGCCGAACGGCGAAGAGGTGGTCGTCGTCGTGAGACCGTTGGGTCGGATCACAGTGCGCCGGACGACGGGCGGCATCGACAGCTGCGACAGCGAGAAAGGCGCTGCCGCCGCCGACGCCGCCGCAGAGCCGGCCGCGGAAGTAGATGACCCGTCCGGGGGAGCGCGAGCTGCAGACGACGAGCACGCAAGTCAAAATGGCGGGGCGCGCGCAGGCGAGAACGCCGCCTGGAACGGACCGTCGGGAAAGAACATGTTGGCAGCGGAGGAGAAGGACGAGGAGGTCGTGTTGTTGCTCGTGAGCACGCCGCCGCCGCCACCGCTCATCGCCGGCGCGCGCGATCGGCGGCCGCGGAAGGGAGAGAAGACGACGCGACTTGACGACGAGACTGTACACCTGACGAAGACGGATAGTTCGGCAGCAAGTCGAAGAGATTACACGGAGAGGCCTGCTAGGAAGAGTCTCTGACAGCCGATGACAACGGGACCTCCTTGAGTACTGGCGTTTGGTGCATTCGCTCAAGCTTTGCTAACGTCCATACGCGAGAACGCCGATCTGTTTTTCGCGAAAGAACAAATGGAGCCACACCGTCATTTTTTCGTACCGTAACCCTCGGAATCTTCGCGAAGATGCAAATATTACAAAGACACGAACAATACTTTTAAAAAGTGCGCGTTTAGGCGTTACGACAGAGCTACGTGTTTCGCCGAATAAAATTACTGGAGAGTTGTTTCAGCGGTTTTCTTCTGTTTACTTCTTGGTGTTTACAGAACTCTTGAATTTGGAATATTATTAATGCGTGCGCCCAAATTACTGAATGCGTGCACCCCGATTACTGAATAAGTGCACCCCGATTTATGAACGCGTGCACCCCGATTTATTAATGAGTGCACCCCTTCAGATTTATGAATGGGTGCACCCAAAATTTATGAATGCGTGCACCCAAGTCGGCATTCCATGGGATGGTGCGCTCCTTCATTTGCATGTGATCTGTTATCGACCAGAGCTGACTGTTGGATTGGGTTGCTGCCAAAAGTGACGCAGTCAAACGTGACCGATGACCTCCAATCTTAACGTTCAAACCATCTATACTACGGCAACATGCTGGAATCGCAGCGGGGCCTTCCTTCTTCTTTGTTTCAATACCTGCCTTCCTTCCATCCATCCCCTCTCTCTGGTCACCATCCGTCATTCGCCTTGCTCTTCCGGCTTTGATCGCCCCATGTCGGCATCGTGGGCGTTCGTCTGGCGCCTCACGGGCTCCTCCACTGTTGGCGTTGACGCCGTCAAAGCAGCGTTCTTGGAGTTGTGTTTTGCTAGAGTACTGCTTCATCAACGACGACGCCCCATGCGGCATCGCCTTCGACGCATCTTCACAGCGGTCCTTCGTTCTGCTCGCCGCCCGTCGTCTTCTCTGCCGTCTCGCGTACACAGGCCTACTCGCTGTCGACGCTGCGTAGCAGGGGTACCCTGTTGTCGTCCTGGGCACCTTGGACTCGCACAAGCGCTTCACGGCCGTCGCGATGGGGGCACTGGTCTGGGCATCATGGTGGTGTCGTCCTGAACGGTCTGCTGGGTGTCATTCGACAGTGGACGATTCCGGTCTCTGGGATGCGTGCTGCTCTCTACCAACACGGCTCAGCATGATGATAGTACCAACTACCACCCTTCAAGGGCCTCCGCCGTCGGGCAGAGTGGGCTTCAGACATCGAAGAGCTGCACATGGCACTGACCGGCGCCTCATTAATCACGGCCGCTGCAACGCTGGCGCTGCAGAAATGGCGGCAACGCGGCTTCAACCTATTCACCGACTACGTCAACGCCACCTATGTCAGTGGCGCCCAACTCTTGAACGCTCAGTACTTGGGTGATGCGTAACGTTAAATGTACGATGTACATAGAGTGCGAAACAAACCTGGGTGCACGCAGTCATAAATTTTGGGTGCACCCATTCATAAATCTGAAGGGTGCACTCATTAATAAATCGGGGTGCACGCGTTCATAAATCGGGGTGCACTCATTCAGTAATCGGGGTGCACGCATTCAGTAATTTGGGTGCACGCATTAATTAGTTACCCTTGAATTTGCACGTGTGGCTCTTTTTCTATAGTGTTGGAACGATACGCTCAATTTCGTGTACCGCCACTACTTGGAACAAAGTTTTGTTTTGTAAGGAGCAAACACACAATGGCAAAAAGATAAGTGCAAGTGTATTCACTCTCGTGTGCGCCGATAAAACAGCGCGCTATCAAGGAGCTTACGAGCGCACAAACATACCAGTTAGTCGAAGTTCACACACACACACACACACACACACACACACACACACACACACACACACACACACACACACACACACACACACACACACACACACACACACACACACACACACACACACACACACACGCAAGGGCAGCGGCATGGCCTAGTGGCAAAAAACCGGCCTCTTGCGCGCAAGGTCCTGGATTCGATTCTTGATGGCGCCACTAGATCGAGGACTTCCCTTTCCATGGATTTTCTCGTGCCATCGCTGCCCTAGATTACAGATGGCGTTCTTCCGAAAGTCTTCCGCTAATTATACGGCTGTAGACGGGAAGGCGTCATGGAGATGGGTAGGCTACATGGGCCATTGACAGGCCTCCTAGCGTCGCCCCAAATCCAACAACAACAACAACAATGGGTTTGATAAAAAATCAACTAGCCATATAAATACTTGATCTGGAAGGAAGTGTGTGCGACCATGTGTGGAGAATGTAGGGAAAAGCTACCATATACAGTGGTGTACACATGTGTACCCATGTACATTTACAACAACCCAGGGCGGACCTACTCTACACAACTTTGTTGCAAATTTCCAAGAACATGACTTGTTGTAACTTGGTTTCAGTAGAGCTATTTATGAAGTTGGTATTCTGTTTACACATCTGCATGTAGCAGATACACTCCATTTTTTTATCGTTGACAGCCAAATATAGAAACATTGAAACAGCAAGGGTAGCGAATAGCATACTAGGTATTTGTAATCTATGTAGTCGAGATTCAAAACACAACGTTTACCATCACCGTAATTGGGTAGCGCGAACGTTGCAAGCATTTGATTGGATCAGAGTCAATGCTCGGTCTGATGGAGATGTCGCAAGTGCTCACCAATAATGACTCATGTCTGCTGCCAATTTAACTGAGAAAGCAAACGCATACAAACGCGCCACTATGAAGCTGCGCGCACTGACTGAATGCCCTTCATACCTACCTATGTGCAGCTCCACTTACTAGAGCTGATGGGACTCAATTTGACCTTCTTGAACGTGACTGTTTCCACACACTAGGTTGTTTACTGTGTGGGCATTGTGTACGCCTTGGCTCTGCCACGTCTGTCACGTTCGACTGCTACCTACCAAACGTCTTTCTTACGTGAACAGGGTGTTCCACACCACACAAGTACAATGTAGTAATAGTGTACAGATTTCTGAAAAACCGAGTTGGAAGTCTGAAGTTTGAAGTGTGGAAAACTGGACCGTTTTGGTGCAAAGGTGCAAAATACCCGTTTGCACCAAAAAAACGTTCGCAAACGCGTCTAATGACACTAACAACTTTGCGCGCGTTAAGAAGAGATTCATTGATTTTGCATGCCTGTGTTCGGTGCGACACAGATGTATGTCAGCAAATGCGTGACACCTAGTAAATCCAAACGTAAATATGCTTCTTTTGTACGTTCTCTACCACATTGAAAGTGCGTAAACAAGATGTAATAGCACGAAGAGCACGATACTCTTTGCTCGCGAAGAATTGCACGTTCTGGTTTGCAAGCACGCCCGTTCATATCAAAAAGTATCATGATTTTGGTGTAACTTTCAGCTTCCCACTTCTTTCTGTTCTCAAAAAAAATGGGAAAAGCTAAACCATTGTACCATTGTACGGAGAAGAGCACACCATAATATTTTAAATGCGTTGACTCTCGGTGCTCAACTGTTAAATACTAAACAACGCGTCACACGCCAAATTTCTTTTCAACGTTTCAACACGCCAACACGCGCACATTGCACCTCACACACCGACGCAGCCCTAGCTTTCAATTGCGACTAGCATTGCAACAAATGGCACTACCTAAGTTTCACACAATGGACAAGCGACGCGACTCCAACAACATACCGGTAGCGTTCACGTGAGATTCTTTCGAACGAGGCAGATCTACATACCGATTGCAACCAACATTCAAAAGTACATTCCAAAGTGACGCGCGAACTGTTCGCGGTGGGACAACGATAGCTTGCCAGTCACGGAATCGGAATTCACAAACTTTGTGGAGAAGTACGGGTAGCGCGTAGCAATGCAGCTGTATCTGCAGTGGACCACCATTGTACGGAGCTGAGTCGAGTAGCGCTGCTCCCCGGGGATCCAGAAGCGCTCGTTGTGGACGACGACGAGAATTTCGGGCGCCACGGTAGCAGACGGTAGCGTCAACTAAAATGGTTCTCACACTTTGGCCGTCCCTAAACCCAAACCCTGTCTGACCAAGTGGGGGGAGGGGTAAATAAGCCTTCGAGAAAAGGGAGGGGTCTCCAGAGTAAAATGGGGGGTGGGTAGAGGAATTCTTTGACTTAAACATCGGCTAAATAGGTATAGGTCTACAAATTGTAATTTTTTTTCTAGACACTTTCCCAAAAAATGTGGGTCCCTACTCCCTATCCCAGCAACCCCACAAACTCAGCGATGACAAATTCCGTGTGTTCACACTCACACCTTCAATTTTCAGACACCACTCAAAGTTGAATGTATGTTCACACCTTGCAGGACACGGACTGCTTGTGTTGGTGCCCCTCGCGATGCCACTCGTCGAGCAGACGAACGCGGAACAGCCCCTCGTTGTGGAAGGGTTCCGTGAAGACGAGCGGGCGGGTGACCTTCAACTGCTGCAGCTCAGCTACTCGCGCGTCGGCGCCACGAGGGATCCCGCCGCAGGAGGCGCAGCGACCTAAAAGCAGCACAACTATTGCTTTTATCTTGCAATAGTTTTCGGGCGCACCCCACCACGTTCGCCAGTGCCGGTGCCATTGTCACGCTAACGACCTGCGTGTTACGCCTGCAAGCCTAAGTGTTCCGCCGGGCAACAGCACACACAGTGCGTCGTCTACCGAATCCACAAAGTGCGGCTTCAGCAAGCCCTCCGAGCTGATGTTGTCGTTTGGTTTGTCGTCGTTCATTTGAAGCACAGTTTCTCTACATTCAACTTCAAAAAGAAAAATCCGCGGCGAGCATGTGGGGTGCGCGTTGTTTTAGTATTTAACAGTTGAGCATCGAGAGTCAACGCATTTAAAATATTATGGTGTGCTTCTCTCCGTACAATGGTACAATTGTACAATGGTTTAGCTTTTCCCAAAAAAATTAGAATCGTCGCGGTGCGTTGCCTGAATGATAAAACACGCAAATCCAATGATAATTACGGTAGTCCCAAATTGAAAAAAATTAAAACAACGGAAAATTCACTCTTGTGAATTAGCAACGCGCATAGGTATGAGTTTGACCCCACTAGCGAAGACGCATTTTTTTAATAAAAAAAACGTGACAACGACACATATGGAGCAACTGAGATGCGATCGAGTGAGATACGAAAAAAATGTCACCAACAGAAACAGCAGGACAGAAAAAAACGATTATCTGTCCAGCAATGCGCCGAACAACAGCTCGAACATCATTCGGCGTCGAATCACGGGCATGTCAGCCTGTGAGAAGTCAAAGGGGGAGTCGCGGCTGAGGCATTCGGCCAGCTGGCAGGCAAAGACGCCACAGTCGACGCCATTCCGCTGCTGTGGGACGGGCTCGCCTCGTCGAACCGCCAGGCCGCCCAGCACGTCGCCCTGACCATACGTATCTGCGAAGTCTTCGACGCACGCCCTAGAATAAAAAATTGTATCACTTTCCAGACACCCCCCCCCCCCTCCAAAGAAGCAGCTTACGCGAGAATGGTCGCTTCTTGCTGGCCGCTGCGGTTGAAGGAGTCGTACCACCGGACTTCTCGAACTCGAAAGTACACCTGCGCCGCGTCACGTACACGTCGTACACGTCGTACACGTACACGAAAGTACACGTCTTGAAGCTCAGAACTGCAGCTCGTAACACAGTTTGGAACCGCGTCCTGCAGACCGAATCGACCGTCGAGTGTACACCGCAAGCTGCGCACTTCTGCAGACACGGCCGCGACGCTCTTCTCGACAGCGTCCAATTTGGTGGCCAAAAAAGAAATCGAGTCAGCAGCGCAAGGGCGTCGAGCGCCGCCGTCAGCTCCGCCGCACTCGGCCCGATGGTCCCCGAAACACGGGTCTATTGTACCCCGGGCCGAGACGACGGCGGGCGGCTGAACGGCGGCCTGAAGTTGAGCTGACCCCTCGCTCAAGTGAGATAGACATGGACGTGGCTTGTTGACGACGATATTCTTTGAGGTTTTCTGCGGGCCGACCCGCTTCCTGTCGTCACGGACGTGGTTTAGAACCGACGTCGCACACACAGACTGATTCACCATCGTCTGAAATATGCCAAACCAATGACCAGTCGAACAAGAAAAACGCTGTTTATCAAAACCGAGATTTGAGCGGCCAAGCGACGAAGGGAGAGGTTAGACCTCCCATTCTGGTAGTCCGATATGAGCCGCTGAACGTCTGGTCTTCTCCACACGTCCGACTTATACTTTCCCTGGCGACTTTTAACCATTTTTACCAAGAAAAGTGGCAGTTCAAACTTCTCACGCGTGTTCGAACCGCTCACGCACCGTACACTAAATCTTACGCCTGTTCAAACTTCGTACGCCTGTTCAAACTTTGTACGCCCGTTCAAACCTATCTTCGTACACTAAATCTTACGCCTGTTCAAACTTCGTACGCCTGTTCAAACGGTGGATAGGCTTTCCCCTAAAGGATAGAGCGTTCCCCTAATGCGCGCAAATTTAAAATATCTACGTTTCCGCCGCTTATACAATCTAGCTCTAACTGCGACAGACTCACCAGTAGGAAATCAAACAATACAATTCAATTTTCCAACAAATTACAGTTGTTTAAACGCATGAAGTCTGCGGTGCAACTCTGCCAGGCTTACACGTTTCTTCTCAAACGCACTAAGTAGTAAGGAAGGAGCTCATGCGCATTGCACTAGCTGGCACACGTTACCGACACGACAACATTGGCAACGACAACACAAAAATGGCACAGCGCTACATCGCCGCGACGACGAATGAGATGCCCGCAGAAACTTCGCATGCATTCTGCAGGGGACGCGCCCAGTTCGTTAGAAATTAGAACCCGTACGCCCGTTTCCGTAAGGGAAATGAATGAACTGATGATGGTCGTGATCAAGCCGGTTCTTCGTCAGGCAGTCGAAGTCTGACGAGAAGCGGTCGGCGTAGCCGGCTCGAGACGACTTAGCCCAGGGAGCGGAAGCAGTCGCCGCAGCGACCGTCGTCCGTCGCCTTCTGGGCTGGATCAGATGCTGAAGACCGCTGAGTGGCGAGAGTGTGCAAGGCGTCCGGCGGCGCCATTCGACTGCTGGTGGGCTTGTGACGACGACCGACTGGCGGAATGGGGCCGCCCAGAAGTGCGCAGCTGCCCAGACAGCCCGCCCGCCGACGCGCCGTCCAGCACCGCGCTCTTCTTGATGAACACCACACTGAACATTCAGAACCCAGTTGCCTGGTGCTGACACCGAGGCAATCGAGTCCGCTGGCAAGGACGCACCTGGAAGCCTGGTGCGAGACCTACTTGACCGCCGTGCGCAGCTCGTACTCGTACGGAGTGGGCGGCCGCGCGCGCGTCCAGCTCGCTCTCGGCCGCCGACAGAGCCGTCACGTTGGGCGTTGACGAGTGACGACGAGCCGTGTTACTGGGCGCCGGCTCCGGCTAGCGTGTCGGTCGGTCGGCGGCTCTTGTCGACACCGCCGTGCCGACGGAGCCGGCACGGCCTGTTGGCCAGAAGACGGAGCGCTGCGACACCGCGTCCAGACTTGAGTTGACGAAACGAGACGACGGTTCACGAAGGGTCGCCAGGGATGAACGAGCGCGCCGACGCGTTGGTGGGTTGCCTAACGGGCCGGATGTCGTCGTACGGCATCACACACTTGTTGGCGACGACTTACGCTGCAGACGAAGGCCCAGACGCTGTCGACACGTCTCGCCCGCCCGGTGGCTCTTGACGTCGAGTCGGCAACGATGCACACGGGCGCCGCCGCGTTGCTCGGCCGCCCCGCTGGTCGGCGGCCCTTCTCAATGCTGCCGAAGGAGTCGGCAGAGTCTGGCGAGACGACAGGAGACACACGGCAGCGGCGAAGCGCGCTGTCGACGGACGGCGGCACGCTGTTAACGAGCCGCTATTGACGACGAGACGACACGACCGTTGACGGAGTCGACAGCGATGCACGCGCGCACCGACGCGTTGCCCGGCTGGATAGCGTTTTGGCTGTATCAAGGTACCACACACTTGTTGGCGACGACTTACGCTGCAGACGAACGCCCTGACGCTGTCGGACGGCACGTTGGCTGTTGCTTACGGCGCGTCGACAGCGCTGGCAAACGCGCGCTGCTGCGTTGCGCCGCCCCGCCCGTCGCAGGGGCTTCTTGACGCTGCCGACGGAGTCTTCCGGCAGAGTCTGGTTAGACGACAGGAGACTGACGGCAGCGACGACGCTCGCTGTCGACGGAGGGCGGGACGCTGTGGACGAGTCGCTATCGGCGCACGGCCGCACCGACGCGTTACTCGGTCGGCCGACGTGTCGGCGGTCCTTGTCGACATTGCCGACGGATCGTGCGGCACAGGCTGGAGGCCGCCGGAAGACGAACAGCAGGCGGCAGCAGCAACGACCGTTAACTACGGACAGCGACAGAAAAATTACGAACAAACAATTTAAATTGGCGCCTACAGTATCTCCGCTATTTTCTACAGTATCTCCGCTATTTTCTACAGTATCTCCGGTATTTTCTACAGTATTTTAGGGGAACGTCTCGACACGGTTCAAACTCCCCTTATCATTGTGACCCGACGCGATCGTCGCTTCAAACGGGCAAAAGCTAAACCATTGTACCATTGTACAATTGTACAGACCTATTTTCTTAGGCTTGCGCCTCGCTTAGGCTTAGGCTTAGGCTTTGCTTAGGCTTAGGCTCATGCCTCGCGTAGGCTTAGGCATATGCATTGCTTAGGCTTGGGCTTAGGCATTTCTTAGGCTTATGGACAACCGTACAATGGTTTGCTAACACTACAGCTGCCCAAAAGGTAAGATTTTCTTAGTTTTAGGCTTTGCTTAGGCTTAGGCTCAGGCTTAGGCTTTTGCTTAGGCTTAGGCTTAGGCTTAGGCTTAGGCTTAGGCTCAGGCTTAGGCTTTGGCTAGGCTTAGGCTTAGGTCCGTACAATGGTACAATGGTACAATGGTTTAGCTTTTCCCTTCAAACGGCATAGTCATCGTCACTGTATCTGGCGCTGTTGAGATTCGTAAATCGTAGAAAATGAGTTCGATAGGCACGGGTTACGACCTACAGGCGTCGACGTTCTCTCCGGACGGCCGCATTTTTCAAGGTTCGCTATACTTCGGCGAAATTGGCTTTGAAAGCAAAATTTTGTTCCGTCTTTGCAGTGGAGTACGCGCAGAAGGCTGTGGACGGCGGGGTGACGGCGGTGGGGCTGGTGGGGCGCGACTGCGCGGTCGTGGCCGTCGAAAAGGCGGTGCCGTCGGCGCTGTTGGTGGCCGGCGCCTGTCCCCGCGTCCTGACGCTCGCTCGCCGCTTCGGCTTCTGCTCGGGCGGCCTCTACTGCGACGCGGTCGCCCTACTGGACGAGGGCCGCGACCACGTGGCCAAGTACCGCAAGGAGCACTTCGAGGACCCGTCCGTCAAGAAAATCACCGACGAAGTCAGACTGAGACGGCGACTGTGGAAGCGCTAGTTGGGAATGGTTGCAGCTGGCGCAGTACGTGCACTACCTGACGCTGACGGTGCACCGGCCCTTCGGCTGCTCCGTCTTCCTGACGTCCTGGGACAAGAAGAGCGGACCGCACCTCCACTTGGTCGAGCCCAGTGGCATGAGTCTCGAGTACCGCGCTTGGGCTATCGGTATGAGCTCTCTCTCTCTCGAAACGAAATTGGCTGCGCTGACGACTCTCGCACACCGCAGGCAAGCAGCGCCAGGCGGCGAAGACGGAGATTGAGAAGCTGTCGAAGCTGGGCGAGCTCGACGCCGAGCAGCTGGTGCGCGAGGCGGCCCGCATTCTGCTGTCCGTGCGCGAGGAGGGCAACGAGAAGCAGTACCGACTCGAGATCGGCCTAGTCGGAGCCGCCACCGACGGCCTGCACAGGGTAGGGCGACTTCTTCTTACGCGCCGTTTGTTTGTTTCTGGGCCGCTTTTATGATGGGGGGGGGGGGGCTCCCACTGGTCGGACATGACTTACCCCGGCCCGTGAGATATGAGACCCAGTCAGCCCGACCCTGGGGGGGGGGGGGCTGGCTCCCTTACCTGGCCGGAATTGTCACTGCCGTCGTGTTGGTTCCGCTGGCCGGCAGTTCAAAGGACGCCCAGAGCACAGTCATCTTGCTGTCCAGACACCTCCGTCCATGTCCCAATTCTTGCGCGCCTGGCGACTAGCGTGGGTGTTGCTTTTGAGGCGCTGACCGACGCGGAGGTGGAGGCGGCGTCGACGTGGGCGCGCGAGAAAATCGACGCCGACGAAGAAACTGTCGACTGAGCGGCTGGCGGTGGGCCGCGTCCCTCGGTGACGACCGCTCAACACGAAGCGTTGTTGTTCCCCAGTGCCGGAGTGGTCAAATAAACGGTGTTCATTGCGCCGACAATCCGTGTCAGATGCGAGAATCGTATTCTGTATGTGGCCAGGCTTTTCTTTTGGAAATTAGTCAATTTCTCGAGGACCAACGCGCCAAGATGGGTGCCGATGTCTCACCTGCGGGGCAGAAGAAGGTGGCATCCATGGGTGCCGTCTTGAACGATCCACGCCGTCCGCTCGCGTCCCGCTTTCGAGCGCTCTTCGCTCTGCGGAATTTGGGCGGCGACGAGGCGGTGGCTCAGATCGCCAAGTGCTTTTCCGACCCCTCGGCACTGCTCAAGCACGAGTTGGCCTACTGTCTGGGGCAGATGCGTGACGTCCGCGCGGTGCCCACTCTGGTGAACGTCTTGTCGGACCAGCAACAACCGATCGTCAGGCACGAGGCCGGTGCGTAGATTTCACCTGGCGGCGCGTAGCTATTCTCCACACGGTGATTTCTACACAGGAGAAGCGCTGGGAGCTATCGCCGACCCACGCGCCGTGGTGGTGCTGAAGAAGTTTGCCGACGATGCCAACAGAGAGGTGGCCGACACTTGTCGACTGGCCCTGCAGCGGCTGTCTTGGTTGGAATCTGTCGACTCCCAAACCGAGAATTTGACCGTCAATCCCTACAACTCCGTTGGTAAGGAGAACTCCCAGGATTGTGGCCTGTTAGGGGAGACAGTGTAGTATTCGACTAAGGCGGTGTGCCCACTGAAGTCATTTGTTCCGGCACCCTACTCACTTTATGTTATGGCGGCGTTACGCTGCCAGCGTCTGGCCCACTGGTAGAGAATCGAGCTACTGCGCGCACGGTTCTGGGTTCGAGTCTTGATCCACTAAAATTTCCCTATCAATTGGTTGTCTCGTGCCGTCAGTGCCCAAGATTACAGATGGCGTTCTTCCGAATGTCTTTGGCTGATTATGTGGCCCTAGACAGGGAGGCGTCATGGAGATGGGTCCGATATATGGCTTTGACGGCCTCCTAGTGTTGCCCTTAATCCAACAACATGTTGTTGCATGTATACTGTGCGTCATTTTCTTCTGGGGGTAGATCTAGTCGTGCACGCGCCTTCCTTTTGCAGACCCGGCGCCACCGTCCGCAGCCGGTCAGTCGGTGTCGGCTCTGTCGGCCTCGCTGCTCGATCCCCTCGAGTCGCTGTGGACGCGCTACCGCGCCATGTTCGCCCTGCGCAACGACGGCTCCGACGAGGCTGTCGACGCCCTCTGCGCCGGTCTGTCGTCGACCGCGCTCCAGTCGGCTGCTTCTTGTCGACTTCCTCCATTCAGCGCTGCACTGTCCGTCGAGCGCGCTCTTCCGGCACGAGCTCGCTTACGTGCTGGGACAGCTGCAGTCGCCACGCTCCCTGACGGCGCTGGCGGAGCGGCTGGCCGATACCGAAGAGCTGGGTATTGTATAGGGATGTTTGCTCTGGGGCGTCGTGCTAATCGCGTAGTTCACAGGCATGGTGCGTCACGAGTGCGCGGAGGCGCTAGGCGCCGTGGGTGGTCCCGACTGCGAGCGACTGCTGCGCCGCTTCCTCGCCGACGCCGAGCCGCTGGTGAGGGAGAGCTGCGAGGTGGCGCTCGACATCGCCCACTCACACGACCACTTCCAATACGCTGAAGTCTCATGAGAGGCCCCCTCGTTCTGTTCTCGTTCACATGATGGTGATGACACGCTTGTTGCCGCTTGGGTTTTGATGGGAAAATAGATGGTGATCCATTGTGAGGTCATCAGGTGGAGAAGCAACTACATACGATGGAGCGGGTGAACTTCGGCCTGATTGATTGATCTAAGGTCTGTGTTAGATGAACGCCGCTTGCTGCTCGCGGCTGTCGTCGACAGTCGGCCGCCGGCTGTCGACGGCGCTGTCGACGACCGGTCGTCGGTTTCTCAGCCGGAAACCTCTCTATGCGGACGTCGACAATTTCGTGAGTCGGTCGGCCCTGGTCGTGTCGACGGCCCTTGCGTCATCGGCAGTTCAGAGCGCGGTCAGCCGCGAGCACACGGCCCAGTTCGTCAAGCTGTCGGAGACGGCAGTCGAGGACCTCGGCCTCCGCCAGCGGGCCGCTCCAGCGGGCATCAGGGCGCAGGTGCGTTTGGCCCACTGCCAAACTGTCACAACTGCTTCATTTGGCCCAACGCACCGTGTAGGCGCAGACAATGTCGGACGTTGGGGGAACAGCCAAACCCCAATATCACCGTAACACGTAGGCGTTCTTCTCCCGCGAGGGAAGGTGGGCAGCCCACCCGCACGGATTTTAGTCCGAAGCCCCGGAGCCGCTCTACACCGAAGCAATGAGAGCGTTCATCCTCGTAACCCCCCCCCCGATCACGATCGCACCAATTCGATGATGCTTTTTCGGCGGCAGGTCGAGACGTTTGGGGAGGGCGCGCTGATGGTGCGTCAGTCGAGCGCGGACCTCCTGGAGGTGCTCAACGGCTTCAATCCGGGACAAGAGTCGCTCGTGGGTGGTCGTCGTGTGCATTTCGAATTGTCGACTCTCGCCTCATGTTGTCTGCAGCGCGTCATGGTGCACGGCAACCGGGGTTCTGGGAAGACGCTGACGGTGCTGCAGGCGGCCTGCTGGGCCTACGCGCGGCCCCAGTGGGTCGTGCTCCACGTCTGCAACGGTGAGTGGTCTCCACCACAGCCCCTGCCTCACAGCGCGATCTCTTCGAGCATCTGCTCTTGCTTGCGTCCCGCAGCGATCCGCTGGCACCGGAATCCGTTCGAGTACGCGCCCTCGCCCACGGAGGAGGGCATGGTCGACCAGCCTCCAGAGGCGGCGGAGCTCCTCTACGAGTTCCACAAGGCCAACGGGCCCAAGGGGCCGCTTCTTGAGAGCCTCCTCTGCCAGCGCGAGCGCCGATTCGAGAGCACGCTCGTCGTCGGCGTCGGCGACTCCATCGCCAAGCTTGTCGACGTCGTGCGCGCTTTTGCTTTTGCCGTCCAAAACACTCGTGAGACCCCGAATCGCTCAAGGAAACTTTCGCAACTTCCTTTTTAGCCGCCAACACAGCGCAGAGCCGGAGAGAATCGATGATTTGGGGGGGGGGGGCATATCACATTGGTGCAAATTCTCCTGACTGGCAGAAATTGGCGGCCCAGACGATCAGAGCGTTCATCCCCTTGCCCAATAGATGAGTAACTCGGTAGAACGTACCGTCGCGGGATTCGAACCCCCGACCACGGGAGTGTGAGGTGAGGACGACGCCCTAGCACTGAGCTAATCCCGCCCCACTGCAGGGACTGCACAACCGACAGCACAGCTGCGCCGCTGTGGGTGGGCTGCTGGAGGAGTTGCGACTGGCGGCGACGGCGGGCCGCTGCTCGGTGCTCGTCTCCGTCGACGACATCAACGCCTTTTTTGGGCCCGTCAAGAAGTGGAAGTTCAAGCCAATCCACGTGGTGGGTACTGGGTCGTCCGAGGATTTTTTTTGGATCCCATGTACGTGGACGAATCCTGAAGTGACTCTCGCTTCAGCCACCTCGCGAGAAACTGACCTTGAATCGAGATTTCGTGAAACTCTTCCAAGCGGAGTGGGTGAGTGGTGATTTTGCCTGCGAAATTGAATGGGAGAGGTTGTTATTGTGCCCGGTTCAGCAAAACGGCGTCATCGTTGGCTCGGCCGGCGGTAAAGCGCAGCGCGGCAAGCTCCAATTCCGGCTCAAGCCCCACCAGTTGCGCGACTTGCTGGAGCTGGACGCGTCGGTTGGTCGTGGGGGGGGGGGGGCGGGGTGTCCGACCCCTTGTTCGGTGCCGGACCTACAGGGGGTGACGAATTGAGGGCATCGACGCGCTCGACCCGTTCGTGCCGGTGGCTGTCGACAACTACACGGCAGAGGAGGCGGAGGCCTGTCTCGAGTACTACCTTCACCACAAGTGGCTGCAGCATCCCGGAGGTGCGGCTCTAATTAATGACGCCTAAACGTTTTTGTCGCCTTGCAATCCCGGATAGTGAGGAGGGTCCTGGGCCCGTATGCTGACAAAAAAATTAGAGCGCTCGAAATCTAATTATAGTGGGTTAGGACGATACGCCACTCGCCCGAAAATTTCAATTTTCTGCATGCTCACTTTTTGTCGTCGACTCGAGGAAAGCGCTGAAAAATGGAGAAATCGTCGTCGAATGACAGGAGCAGCAGTGGCGGGAGCGGCAGGTGCAGCAGCAGAAGGCCTCAGCGGGGTTATTCTCGACAGCGTACTGGCGATCAAGAGCTGTTTCTCTTTGGGTCCCGCATGGGAAGCTGTCGTCAGTCGGTTCAACGTCGACATCGCGTCGCGTCTGATCGGCGCTATTCCTTGGACGAGTGCTGTGCAAGCGGAACTGGAGGTAAAGGCAGCACCGAGCCAGAAGAATGCTGTTGAGTGGGAGGTGTGTCATCAATTTTGAGCTTAAGCGTCTCGTTTTATTGCCGAACTTTGGACGTTTTGTAAGCTATTGCGACGTTGGGAAAGCGAGAAGACAGCTGGTGGCGCGCCGCCGACCCGCATGGACGGCGCCGAGTTGCGTATAGCCGAGAAACTCGGAAACTCCGTCAACTTCGGCGGCCTCGACGGCTGCGTCGGCATCGTCACCGCCAGCAGTCAGCGCGTCGACAGCGACGCACAGGCCGCTCTCTCTACTGCGTCGGCCGCCGCACCGACCACTTCATCGACGACTCGGTACTGCTAGCTGTCCTGTTTGATTTGTTTGTGAAAAGGTTGGGGGGGGGGATGAAGTGAGGGCCCACAAAAATTGGGCCAGAGGGAGGGTAAAATCGACAATTTTTCGAAGAGGGGTGTGGCCCAGTGGATTGACGTACAAATCGCGAGTTTTGGGATGGATTTTTGTTCGTAACATATTTGGTGCAGCGCCACAAGCAAAACTTGTGTCGCGTTTACGCTAAAAAATTTAGCTATGGGAAATAGGGGGGGGGGGGGTTTGGGTGCGAAATTATTTTGGGATAGGCAGGGTCTGCAAGGTGAGGGGTATTTCCCCCCCCCCCCTCCCAGCGGCGCAGGTGGGATTTCTGCACTGACAGCTCCAACATTTTCTGACGGGGTGGGGGGGGGGTGAATTTTAATAGAATAGACCGCATGAATTTTAATAGATAGGAAGCAGTCGTTTTTCACGTTTTGGCCGGGTTTTGGCTCACAATAACACGCCGCAGACGAGAATGTTTCGTTCTCTTCTCTTCTTTTGTCTATGCGTTTGTTGTCCAAAATTAGGCGAAACTAGCTCTTGCTCCCCCCCCCCCTCCCTACATGGTGCGTTAATCAGCGGGTAAAAATCCACCCGCTGCGAACCCTCTTCCAGGGCTTCTACTACTGCCCCCCCCCCTCTTACACCCTGCCGGCCTTCCACCAAGTATATATTCCCCCCCCCCCATCCTCGTTGGCCCCGGGGGGGGGGGTCCCCGGGATCCGGCAGTGTATGTCCGGAATAGGTGCTGGGGGGGGGGGGGGTTGTGAAGCCTTTCGGCGGTGACCGCTAATCCAGCAACATTTAAACCACTGAACCCCTCCCTGATCGAGTGTATCAATACTCTTTGTTGTAGGGCGACGCGAGTCGTTGTGGTGTGGGACGCAGCTGGAGGCGGGCGACGCGACATGCACTACGGTGTCAGCCGTTCCGCAGCCCAAGGCCTGCGTTCTACGTCTACGTCTACCGCTTTGTGGAGTGACAGCAACGAGAACGCGTTTCCACTGTTCCAATTTTCGCCTTTGAATGACTGCAAGAGACGAGTTTCTATGTGCGACTATCGATCACCTTTCGAACGTGATTTGGGCTTGCTACTGTTTGTGGTTGTGAAGGCTTGTCGAGATGTTTGTGAAATGACACCTCACAACTACCATGCTCATGCGTCTAAACATGCACTTACATTCGACCAAGGGGAGGGGAAGTCCACTGTCCCATACGCACATGTTTCTTCAACATGTCACTCAAAAATGCTCAACAATTACTCTACATCCGTGACCTGTGAGATAGATTGTCTCGTGGTCAAAAAGAACCGCTGGCACAGTTCCTCATCAGTCAGTTTTTGTTTAATTCTCTAAATTCTTTCGCTTTGCATCCATAGAATGATGACAACCAACAAATTTCAAAGATGTGTTTCAAGTGTGCAAACAATTCTAGCGCAATCGGCAAATTAGAGTGGGTAGGAGCACTCTAATTTTATGCGTGTGTGCCACTCTAATTCAAGTGCGTCGCTCTACTCTAATTCGAGTGGCTCACTCTAATTTTATTTCAAGTACCGTATACCGCTCTAATTCTTACGTGCTGAAGGATACAAGTGGCGTATCGTTTGCCAACCCCGATTGAATTAGAGCGCTCTAATTTAATTCGAGTACCAATTGTTGTCAGCATACGGGCCCTGGACCCAAAAGTAGCGGTCTTGCAGGAACGTTTTGGTCTACATACCGATATTTTGGTGTTTTATGGTAAAATGACCATTTAGAATGGTATAACCGGGTTTACCAGGTTGACACGGACCCCCAGGTACAGGTATTCTCTACATTGGCGGTGTTATGTCCAACGATCGATACAACCGAGTGACGAGCGTCACTAAACCAAATTTAGCGCAGTCGCGACGCGGCCGGCAGCAGCTGGCGCACCTCAGCGGTTTCAATCCCGACCTCATGGAACGCATTTGCGCACCGCTATAATGAGCGCTCGCCGCTGCTTCTGTTGGTAGGTGCGTTGCGACGTTGGTCAAAGAAAGGAAGAAATAATGCCACAGTCTCTATTGACTACGAAAACGACTCAGTGAAACAAATGAATGGAACCGCGTCGGCGTAAAGCGGCGTCTAGGCAACTCTTCTGATGGCCCTAGCTCAGAATCACTTGCCCTTGCTCTACTGGCGGTTATTGGAGAATTTTTAAGACAGAGGCAGACGTCTATTGCAGAATGGAAAGCTGAGCGGTAGTGAATTAATTGCGTAGGAATTGGAAAGAAAGCTGACTGAAAGCGGTTGCGTTAAAGCCCCGAACGCCTAGTGGTTTTTGGTTTGGTTCCTCAGAAGGTCTGCTGCGTGCGCTGGATGAACGTCGCCTTTTCCTAAAAAGAAATTTATCATTTGCCAAAAATCTATTTTTTGTGTGTTGGCACAACACACTTCTCCGTCGCGATTCGTCAGCGTCGTGGTGACGTTGGCGCCCGTGCCCCAGTTGTTTTCCTGCTCGAAAACCAGGTCCGTGGGCGGGCTCTTGAAGTGGCGCTGCTCCCTAGCCCAGATCTGCAGCAGCATAATGCCGTTCCGACAATATTTTGGTGTGTCCTGCCCCACCTTGCACGTTTTGCCGGGCCGCAGCACGGTGCCGGGCGGCACGGCGAAGACGAGCTCGCGTCGGTTGTCGATCTTGCGCCGGATGCGGTAGTCGCTGATGTTCTCGTCCTAAGGTTCAGAAATTTCGACGTAAAATCCCAACTCCCTGCCAAGCGCACAAACCTTGGAACGGTGCGAATTTTCGAGTAGAATGAAAGCGCCATTTGGGTCCGCTTCGGCGATGACGATGTTGCCCTTGGCCGAGCGTTGGAACGTCGTCTTGGTTTGTGACTCGCCTATAGAGATTTGGTGTAGCTCCCTTTAAAAAAAATTGTTGTGCTTCCGCATACCTTTCACTTGTCGCGTACTCTCCGTCGTTTCCTGCTGCTGAAGCGAGTGGGACTTGACCGCTTGTTCGACCATTTGGCGCAGACCGGCGCTGCAGGCGGAACTCGCTGTCTCAGAGACAGACGACGGTTCTCCTAGCCGGTTCTCACCGGTTCTCACCGGTTCTCCTCTCCCTCGAGCATCTTGCGGTAGATGGCGATCTCGGCGTCGAGCATCTGCTTGGTGTCGAGCAGCGCCTGGAGCTCGGCCATGAGCGCCTGCGCCTCCTCGCGCATGCGGCGCAGCTGCGCGTCGCGCTCGTTCAGCGCCGTCTCGTACTGGCGCTGGTCGTCCTCCAGCTGGTACGTCAGCTCCTGCACCTGCTTCTCCAGCAGCGCGTTCTGCAACAACCACTCTGGTCAGCTATATTTTGGTGCCATCCGCGGCACGCTAGACACTGGCCTTGTTCTCGAGGTCGTTGAGCTTGCCGCGCAGGTCGCCGATGCTGTTGCGCATGCGGTGCACCTCCTCGCGCTGCCAATTGTTCTCCATCTGGTGGCGATTGGACGACGACTGCACCTCAGACACCTGGGAGCAACGACTTCGGTGTGGTACTCTGTGGACTGACTCTAGTGGAACTGACAGCGCACCTTGAGTTTGTACCAGGACTCCATGTCGGTCTTGCCCTGGTTCGTGAGACTGTCGTACTCGTCGCGAATGTCGCGGATGGCGAGCGCGAGCTCGTTCTTGAAGAACTCCTTGGTGTCAGCGGGCGCCTGGGCGAGCAGCGCCTGGAGCTCCTTGACCTCCTGGTCGTGCACGCGGCGCAGGAACTCCAGCTCCTCCATCAGCGTCTGCACTTGGTTCTGGTAGTCGATGCGGCCCAGCGTCTCCTCGTCCAAGTCCTAATTTCAATTAAAATCTCCGCCGTCCCACTTCCCACCGACTGGACGCACCGCTCTGGCCTTCTGCAACTGCTCCCAGAGACGGCCGTTGTCGTTGGTGTACTTCTCCAGCTCGGCGTTGGCGTTCTTGAAGCGGTTGCGCAGCATCTCGAGCTCGGCCTGGGCGCTCGACAGCTCGCCCGTGTACTGCGTGAGGCGCTCGAGGTCGGTGTCCTTGGCTCGCGTGGTCGCGTCGAGGCGGCGCTTGAACTCGGACACGTCGTCCTGCAGCCGCGCCTGACGCACGTCCAACTCGGCCTTGTCGCGCGCCGCCTCGTCCATGGCCTTGCGCGCGTCGAGCAGGTCGCCGCTGTACTTGAGCTTGATCTCGGTCGTGTCCTTGCCCCAGCGGTTCCGCAGCTCTTCCAGCTCCTGGACGAGCTTGCGGTTCTGCGCCTCTAAGCCTTTGACGCGGTCGATGTAGTTGCCGAGCCGGTCGTTGAGGCCCTGCATCTCGCGCTTCTCTTTCTCCGTGGCCGCCGCGAACGACTGGGCCGCGCCCTCCACCATGTGCGGCGCGATGCCGCCCACCAGCGTGCTGCCCATCTCCGACATCAACTTCAGCTTGCGCCCTGCGCGCACACACCAGCTCTTTTATGGTTACGATATTTTGTACGATCAACGTTACTCACCCTACACCATCACTACCGTTGAAACGAGTGCATGCACAGCGCATAAAAAGTACACGAAAATGACTGTCGTGTTAGCATATCGTTCGTGTGTGTGTGCACGTCCACAAATCTCTACGCGCAGGAACGAACCTCCAGAGACGGCTCCGGGCGAGAGGCTGGCATGTCTGGGCGAGGTGCGGTTGACGGTGGCGCGAGGCGTGATGCTCGACCGGTACTCGGTGCTCGTCTCGCTACGGTATTGGCTGCTCGACATCTCGACGCGCGGCTACCGGATTCCAAGCGATTTGGGGCCTCTGCAAGCGGAAATGAGCAGCGTTCGATGCGACGGCTCGGAAAACGCGCGGTGAGGGATCGAGCGAAGTGCGAGTGTGCTCGGCAGCCGAGAAGAGGGACGACGAGTCGTCGAAAAGGACGCGATGTTTGCCGAAGTGGCCGTCCGCGGCGCGCCACTGTCGATCACGCTGCGTGCGAGCGAGAGGGTCGGGCCGGCACCGTATGGACTGGAACTGAGCGCTGGCCGTCCCTTTGCGGGGCCCCGTCCCTATTGGAGCGCGCCTCTGTGGACAGTAGGCAGCTGCAGACGCGCATCCGGTTTGTCAAAATCGGTCCGAATCCAACGACCAAACAGAGGGTGGGTCGCGCCGCCGACGCCGAGACGATTCTATGGACGTGTGTCTCTCTCTCGCCCACACGAGCGCGCACGCTGAACTCTTGTTGACAATTGGGATCGCGCGCGCGAGAGCTGACGAATCGCTGCAGTGCCGGCGGGCGCACAATGCCGCCCGCAGATGCAGACAAAGAAAGAGCGTCACATCGCAATACGATGAAAATTCTCCGGAAGATTATAAAAACCATACTATTACTCACTTCTCGATTTTGCGCGGTAGTGTACCATATGTTCGGCCAGCTAGAATGCCAATGAGATTATCGACAACAACAACAACGAAAGACCAACCAAAATCATCATGTTGTTGTTGCTGTTATTGTTGGACTACTATGGGCATACCCATCTGCATGACGCCTCACTGTTTTGAGGCACGCTAGGCACGAGAGCGGCCTAAGACGTTCGGAAGAACGCCATCTGCAATCTAGGGCAGCGGCAGCACGGGAAAGTCCATTGACAGCCACCGGTGGGCAGCGGGCGGCGCCCAGTGCAGGCGCGGCCGAGCGCGCCGATGACGCGACCGTGCTGCTGCTGCCCCACGGCCGCGACCAGCCCCTGAACGTTTACACGGTTGGGGCTGCGCCTGCGCGTGTCTACTACGCGAGACGGCGAGAAGGACTCGGTCTGCGTCACGCGCGCCGGGAAGTGACCCTCCGACGTCGACAAGAGCGAAAGCCCCAGATTCTACCAAATTCTTCAACGGCGACGATCCCCTCTAGTCGGGGAAGCCTCCAATACCTTCAGCTGCAAAAGCGATCGAGTCGTCCCGTTGGCTTTAATTGGCGTGGGTGGTTTTGTGTAAATCATCAGGCGCTCTTCCACTGACGAAGTCGCGTAGCGGCGGTTCTAACGAACACAATGGCGGCAGACTGTAGAGGTATTTATGTCAATAATGTCGTATGCGGAGCTCTCTGCTGGCACATGTCATTATCCTGACAACACAAACGGATTGGTACACGGATAGCAGATTAACATGAGGTTGTGCAGACAGAGGAGAACACAGTAGTGATGAGCAAGTATTGTACCACAGCACATAAGCTCACAAGAAACCTGTACCCTATGACCGGGCAATGGAGAGAACGGGGGGAGGGGAAGGTAAGTTGACTCCTGAGTGGGACACTAAAATATGACATTTTGCACTCAAAGGAATCGAAATAGTGTCAAAGTCATAAAACACTTTGTCATTCTGGACTGGAATGGTTCACAAAATTCTGGCTCAAGTGAAGCACTACCCTGGAAAATTAGTGTATTTGTTAAAATTTGGAAGAGATAGCAGAATGTTAGAACATTTTGAGCAGGATAGGTGTGCGATTTGGGGGGGATGGGTGCCGGGGGGAATTTCAGTCTGGGAACAGTCTCCCCCCCCCACCCCTCGGTCATACCGCCTCATCCTGAATCGCACGTACAAGTATGGCTCGTAACACCCGGACTAGCCTCCTCATCCAAACTTCAACAGAAACCTATTAGATGACAGTGAGTTCACACTTCACACGACGGGTCGACTTTTGATGGCGCCAATGAGGGTGTGGGCGGCTGCTGGCCACTCAGCGGGGTCGGCGAGCGTGACGTCTGCCATGAGCGCTTCGACGCCGAGAACTTTGTCGAGAAATGGTCGACTTTCGGACGGCCGGTTGCGCATGTTGGAGCGCCAGTCGGCAGACAAGTCGACCAACTCGTCGAGGCTGCGGTGCAGACTGCCCCACAGCCTGTCCAGCTCGCGGCTCGGCACACCCGCGTGACGACGCTCCAAGTAGCTAAAGGTCGCCCATTCACCGCCTGCAGCTGCCGAAATGCGGGGGTGGGGGAGGGCGAGAAGAGCACCGTTTCAAGAGTCCGCTGTAGTAGGTCTGCTCTGCCATGACGGCGGCCGTCGAGTGGAGGCCGTCGGCGTCGGGATTGAACAGACGGATGGTCTTTACGAGCTCCGCAACGTGTCTGTCGAGCCAAACTCGAGGTTCGGCGGTCACCAGCAGGTGCACGTTCCGTCGGCGCAGACGCGGCGGTGAACTCTCAGTCAATGTCTCGAGCGAAAACGTCGGTCCGCCCGCAACCGAAGCGCACACAATGGCGGACGTCTCTCGGTTGAATCCCGACAGTGCTTCCAGAATGAGGTATTCCATGTATACGTCTAGAATCGAGAAGGCCCACTCCTCCAGCACACCGCGCGCCCCCTAGTAGTACTTCTGATCAGGGCGGCTTGGTCGTCAACTGGAAGTTGTCGGAAGCGAGGCACGCACTCGTAGACGGCCGCAATTCTGTAGAGTTGCACGGAAGCGAGCTGGTCCAGTTCGTAGCAGAGCGATTCGGGGTGCGCCCCAGCCGCCGGCAACTCCGAAGTACGCAGAGGTCGTTGGAACGCCTGAAGACGCCTCCCATCCACCTCGTTTGTCGATTGCCCGACAGGGGGGTCAGCAACCTGGCTAGCGTCGATGAGTTCTTGAATGGCAGCGACATCGACGGGGTCGAGTTGGAAGCTGTCCAGCCGGCCGGACATGAGAGCGCGTAGGCGTGCGTGTTCGTTGATCACCATGTGGTAGTGGAACAGACTATCCATGACGTCCGCGTCGCGCCGGTGGTCCGTCAAAGACAACAGCTGCGCCTCCACCGCTGACGGCGTTGCTGCTAATGCAAGACGCACTGGGTTATTGATTAGACACATCTGCCTAGCTTGTAGCTAGCGCCACGTAACGTGTCGAGTAGGCTAACCTGAATCGAAGTCTGAGCACGACTGCGAACGTAGCAGGTCGCCGAGCGGCCGCTCCGCAAATGCCGAATTCTTGATCAGCGACGCTCTCATGCCAACCTATACTTTAAATCGTTGGAGAACGTGCGGTGCAAATTCGACTTCTGTTAGGCCAACTTTGAAGCATTTGTTCAGTCGGCAGACGCGACAGTATCGCCTTTGGATGCCCGCCACGACGCACTCGTTGCCGTTTGCGCATTTCATCTGCGACGACACAACTTTGTCACTTTCACACCACACTCAGAAAAAGGTCAGGGAGCTCACGTCGCGTCGGAATGCGTTACGCCGGAAGAACGCCTTGCACGACTCGCAGGAGAGCGCGCCGAAGTTGCAGCTGCGCGCGACGTCGCCGCAGACGGCGCACAGCCGAGGCGGCGTCGGCGTTTCCACCTCCTCAGCGGTCGTCGCGTCGTCGTCGAGCGGCGCAATACTGCCGTGTCGAGCCATCGCTCTCCGCTTCTTCTTTTTCTTTTTGCCCGTCTGTGTCTTAATTCAACGAACGCCGCCGGCGGCGAGGACCTTCGAAGAGCGCCGTCGACGGCGCTTTCCAATTAGGTGCGAGCCGTGAAGTTAGGCTCTTCCGTGCCTATGTACATATAGTATCTGCGTGTTTTACACAGAGTTGCGGACAAACGAGTTGCGTGGCAACGACGAGGACGGCCGTCGCCGGCGGACGGCTGTTGACGTGTTGGCGCCTGCCATCGCATGCCGCGCTCGCCAATGCGCGTGCCGAGGAAGTTGCAAAGTCTCACTCACCGTTCCACATGGCGCTGCCGGGCGTGGCCCAGACAGGTTGTGCAGCTGGTGTACATATATCAAAGTTCCGCAAACCTATGGTTAGCCACCAGGAAGGTATGTAGTCGTTTCAATCGGCCGTTAGGGGGGGGGGCTAATTGCAAGGAGCCAATCATGGGAGATACGATTTGGAGGGGTCGATTTCAAAAAAGCGGTTGGGGCTTTCACCCACTCCCTGAAGGGAGGCACCTGGCCCACCTGAAGGGATGTGTGACAGCTTTTGTTTGGCGCTGTAGGAGTTCTTGTACCTGCCCTGCCCAAAACCTGCCGTACCGGCCCAAAAATAAAGAAATACACTCATATACCACGTCTTGTTGCGAAAATTGTTTAAATCAAGACCTTGTTGCCCTAGTACAATGTAGCTTCGAAGTCTGTAATTTCCAAACGGTGTAAAACGGCTTCCGTGCTATTATTGTCTGTTTTCTTCTTCGTAGTCGCTAATGAAGTTCGTTAATGAAGCCAGGCTTTGGAGCCAATTATGGTCAAGCCATCCAAAAGAAACATCCCCCTATCCGTCGTCCTTTCTCTGGGCATGCGATGGCGTCATCCTTGTTTTCGCTGTCCTAACTAGCCAGATCCAGTCTTGGGCAAAGCAGACAATGCGTGCGACAAACAAGCTATTCAGCTAACTTGTACACCGTGCCCAGTCGGCGTCAGCTTAACTGATGCTTCTGTGCATTTTACCATTGGTGGTAGGCAGCACAACCTGTCTTGGCCGCGCCCAGAAGCGACGTGTGGAACGGGGAGCGAGATTTTGCGACTAGTGCGTCACGCGCATTGGCAAGCGGGGCGCGGAGCCAATGCGACAGCCTGCGCCGACATGTCAACGCCCGTCCGGCTGGGACCGTCGTCGTTGCCACGCAACTCGTTTGTCTGCAACTCTGTGTAAAAACACGCCCGATGCTATTGCGCGAGGCTACTGCGCCGCTGCCCGCACCCAATCGGGAGGAGCAGCCGTCGACGGCCGTCGCTGAAGGTCGTCGCCGCTGCCGCCGTCCTTAAATTAAGACGGACGGACGGGCAAAAAGAGAGCGGACGCAGAAGCGGAGAGCGATGGCTCGACTCGGCAGCTTTGCGCCGAGTCGACTTGGCGACGCGTCGACCGCTGAGGAGATGGAAATGCCGACGCCGCCTCGGCTGTGCGCCGTCTGCGGCGATGTGGCGCGCGGCTGCAACTTTGGCGTGCTCTCCTGCGAGTCGTGCAAGGCGTTCTTCCGGCGTAATGCATTCCGACGTGACGTGAGCTCTCTGAACCTTTTCTGAGTGAGCGTAGAAATGATGCAGAAGTTTCCGTTTCCGATGAAATGCGCAAACGGAGACGAGTGCGTCGTGGCGGGCATCCGAAGGCGATATTGTCGAGTCTGCCGACTGAACAAATGCTTCAAAGTTGGCCTCGCAAGAATCGGGTTGCTCCGCACGTTCTCCAACCGATTAAGTATAGGTTGGCATGAAAATGTCGCTGATCAAGAATTCGGCTTTTGCGGAGCAACCGCTCAGGGATCTGCTGCGTTCGCAGTCCTGCTCCGATCTCGACTCTGGTTAGTTAACCCGACACGTTCCATAGTGCCAGCTAGTATGCGTCTAATCAATAATCCAGCGGGTCTTGCGTTAGTAGCGACGCCATCGGCGGTGGAGGCGCAGCTGTTGTCGTTGACGGACCACCGGCGCGACGCTGACCTCATGGAGAGTCTGTCCCACTACCACATGGTGATCAAGGAACACGCCCGCCTACGTGCTCTCATGTCCGGCCAGCTCGACTGCCTCCAACTCGACGCCGTCGACGTCGACACCATCCAAGAACTCATCGACGCCAGCCAGGTTGATGACCCCCTGTCGGACAATCGACAAACGAGGTGGATAGGAGGCGTCTTCAGGAGTTCCAACGCCCTCTGCGCGCTTCGGAGTTGCCGGCGGCTGGGGCGCACCCTGAATCGCTCTGCTACGAACTGGACCAGCTCGCTTCCGTGCAGCTCTACAGAATCGCGGCCGTCTATGAGTGCGTGGCTCGCTTCCGACAACTCCCAGTCGACGACCAAGCCGCCCTGATCAGAAGTACAGCAGGCCGCGCGCAGTGTGCGCAAGTAGGGAAGTGGGGCTTGTCGATTTTAGACGTGTACATGGAGTACCTCATACTGGAAGGGCTGTCTGGCTTCAACCGAGACACATCAGTCACCGTGTGCGCATCGGTCGCGGGTGGGCCGACGGTGTCGCTCGAGACGTTCGCTGAGAATCTGCCGCCTCGTCTGGGCCGACGGAGCGTGCGCTTGCTGATGGATGCAGAGCCCCGAGTTTGGCTCGACAGGCATGTCGCGGAGTTGGTGAAAGCCATTCGCCTGTTCAATCCCGGCGCCGACGGTCTGCAGTCGTCGGCCGCCATCATGAGAGAGCAGACCTGCTACAGTCGTCTCCTGAGACGGTCCCTTCGCGCACTCGCATTTCGTCAGCTGCCGACACAGAGAAGTCGAGTTTAGCTACTTGGAGCGTCGTCACGCGGGTGTGCCGGGCCCCGAGCTGGACAGGCTGTGGGGCACTCTGCACCGCACCCTCGAGGAGGTCGTCGATTTGTCGGCCGACTGGCGCTACAGCATGCGCAACCAGCCATCCGAAAGTAGACCGTTTATTGACAAAATTCTCGGCGTCGAAGCGCTCATGGCAGACGTCACGCTCGCCGACCCCTCTGAGCAGCCAGCAGCCCACGCCCTCATAGGCGCCATCAAAAGTCGACCCATTGTGTAAATTCTTCTCTGTTCGAGTGTTGCGGACCATACTGGTAATTGTGTGGCAGGCGAGGGTGTCGAAGGCGGGAGAGTTGAGAGGGGGCGGTCATGTCGAAATTCTTTCCTAACACTCGTTTTTGTACAGTTTTGCTAATAGCCTGTGCATGCAGAACTTGCCGCTACTGTTCTCTGTGTACAATCTCTACTCTGTTTGTGCAACCTCATGTTCTGTAGTCTCTGTTCCAGTGCGCGTGCGATGTACACTTTGTCCAACTTTAAACCACACAACTTTCTGAGGATAGTCTGCTGTTCGCCTACGGTGTGTCTACAGTGTGCACCCTTCGGTCCGACTACCTACAGGTGGGGTGTATCTACCTACAGTATCCTCAATTTTCAGTTTCTGTCTGTCTGTTCTTATGTTTGCATTCTGTATGAGTTGCAATTCTTATCGCGCTGTTTTAACTGCAGGATTTTTCCATTTCGCTCAACGTAACGCGTATATTATACCTACAGTACCTACATACGTACAGTGTATATGACGCGACCGTGCCACACTATTTGTGAAGCTTGTGCATACAAACTTTTGTAAAAGAAAAACAGCGCTTTTTCTTTTTTTTAACCGTCGATGGGCCCCGGCCACCTGATTTGCTCAAAGTCAGCGACGCCAATTAAAGCCAACGGGACGACTCGATCGCTTGGCAGCTACACAGATGGGGGGTGTCGGAGGCTTCCCCTACTAAAGGGGATCGGCACCGTTGAAGAATTGGTAGTATCTGAGGCGTTGGCTCTGGCGTCGATTGTCGTCGTCGCTGAGGCGCTGCTCGGCGCGCGTGACGCAGGCCGCGTCCTCCTCGCCGAACGCTCGGCGCCGCACGTAGCCGGCGCGACAGACGCCGTCGGCGCGGCGGCGCCTCGTCTGCTCTCCGTTCTGCTCCCGCAGCTCCGTCCGCCGCCTCTCCGTCACGCAGACGTAGTCGAACGCGTCGAGGCCGCGCCACGAGTAGCCCGGTCGACAGGCGTTGAGGCCGAACGTCGTCGACGCAGTGAAGAAGGCGTCGCGCAGGCGCTGGCGCTCGTCCTGCTCGACGATGACGTCGCGATCGGAACGGCTCACGCACGTCTGCAACGTCGGAGTCCGTCCGCCTTCTCTAACTCAACCCACGCACTGTACGGTTTCGCACCCTGTCGTCGGGAAAGGCGTCCCTGGGAAGGAAGCCATCCGGACAGCGGCCGTCAGGGCCGACTTTCTGTCGAGCGCCGCGCTCCATGGCAGCAACGCGCTGCAGTTCGGCGTCCGTGACGCAGACGCGGCTGTCCGCGGCGCGTCGTCGCTCCTGCTGGCCGCACTCGCCCGGCGCAAACGTCGACGTGACCCGCACGTCGGCAAACCGTCCCACTGGGTCGATCTTTTCGACGCGTATCTAGAGTTGAATACAATGTGGAGTGTAATACTGTACATTCATTGACATTTAAATAGTTCATCTAAAATTAAAATCTAGGCATCGTTCTTCAGAAAATCCAGCCCGTTCGCACCCACCTTGATAAAGCGGAAGGCGCCGTTGGGAGCGCTCTCGATGAACTCGAGCCACTCGTTGCCGTCGAGCAGCTCGTAGTAGGCGCCGTCGAAGGTGACGACGTAGGAGTAGAGGTGTCCGTCGGCCTTGCGCTCGACGCGGTGCAGCACGACGGCGCCCGACGGCCGGATGCCGCGGTCGTTGCTCTCGCGCAGCCGCAGCTCCACCGTGTAGACGTTCAGCGGCTCGTCGCGGTCGTAGGGCAGCAGCAGCAGCACGGTCGCGTCGTCGGCGCGCTCGGCCGCGGCGCCCGCGCTCAGCGGAGAGAGTCGGACGAGCTCCTCCTGCTCGCCGTTGGCGCCGAAGAGACGCCGAGAGCTCATGGGCAGCCAGCCCAGGTAGTCGAGGTGCGGCCCATTCAGACCCGGTCCGTACATGCCGTAGAGCGGCGAGCGGTGCATGAACGCGTTCGCGGTGCTCATGAGGTCGTACTTGTCGTCGTACTCGCCCTCGGAGCTGTGCGGAAAGACGCGCCGCCGCCGGTCGCTGTACGAGTGGCCCAGCCGGAACGAGTGCGTCATCTCGTGCGCCAGCGCCGACGACATCAGGTAGCGCGGCGTCAGGAGTACGCCGTTCTCCCTACAAATTTCGTAGATTTTCTGCAGTCTATGAAGAATTGACTCTGGAGGAGCCGGCGCGTCCATACTTGCAGAAGAGGGCGGTGTTCTCGTCGTTGACGACGACGATGACGCGCTCGGGGTCGGGTATGTGGGCGCGGCGGCGTCGCGCCTCCTCGAAGCAGAGCAGCTTCGTCTTGTGGAACACCCGCACTTCGTGCGACTTCCCCGACGGCCGGCGGTCGGCGCGCACCAGTCTGTCCACGTCCTCCTTGCTGTAGCGCATCGGAAGCCAGCCGTAGACGAGCGAATCGCGCACGGAGTACACGTCATTCGACACTGTCTTGAAGTACGCGCCCACGGCCCCTGGAATTCAAAGAAGTTGTCGAAACGTCGACAACGCAACGTAGCGAGCGACACGGCGAGCGACACGGCGAACGACCTTCAGCCGAGTCGTCATTTATCCAGCTCCAAAACCAGAGGGGCGCCTGTGGCTCCCAGTTGTTGCCGCGAAACTGAACGGTCGACGCCAGCGATCTGATGGTTGTTACACCGATGGAAGGCGGCGAAAGACCTTGCAGAGCAGGACGGTCCAGGGGTGGGGTCCTCGCATGGGTATGGAGCTCGTCCAGCGTAGCACCGTCACGACGAGGAGGAGTGCGACAGCGAAAGTGGTCGGCGCCCTCATCGTCGTATTTTCTCAGTGACCGGGCTGCGGCGCTCGCCGCCACGCAGCGGCGATTCGATCTTACTTTCGGCGTCCCACCGGTCGTCGAAGACTGCGCTCCTGTCTGGTCCACACGGGTTAGTGCGGGGCGCGTGCGCGCGCGCGCACGCGCGCTCGCGAATTCCCTCCGGCGCCGTTCGTCTCGTTCCATTGGGGGAGGCAGGATCTCTGGGTGCTGCTCGCTCTGCGACGCCGACGACGACCGTCGTCGACGCATCCCTTCCGCCGGCGCGCGTCGTCTAATTCCGAAAACTTTAGTGGACCACACGCGTCCGAGTTGTAACATCGCGTCTCGAACGACAACGACGACGACGACACATGACACAAACGCCTCGCGGAGCTGATAAGAGGATGACAAGCCGCAAAGCTGCCTCTCGCCGTGCAGTCGCGTTGTCATGCTCGCTCCACGACTTTTCTCTGTGGCCGCTGCCGCCGCGCTGTTTTTCTGCCGTCAGGAAATCCGTATGTGCGCCGCCCTGTCGACGGGCAAGAGTCGTCACGGAAGCGAGTCTTGTTGCAGACACCGCGTCTGCTGATGCCAGGAATATCTGCGTCGACAATTTGGTCTCAAGCGCTGCAGACAACCACACGGGATTAGGGCACGCGCTGTGCCATACGGTGGTCACGCCTCGCTGCTTCAACTTGACCTGCGTCGACGGCGAGGGCGTACTTCGCGACGTCGCCTACGGCTGCTACTACGACAGGCGCAGCTGCGACATACTACCGAACTTTTGTACCAAGGGCCGCCGTCTCGGCTGTCGCACCTGCAAGGGCGACTTCTGCAACGCTCCAGCAACAGGTACTCCCATTGTTGTGGCGACCATTGTCCCAGGAAACCCCCTGGCGACGACGTATCACTAATCCTCCAACGGTGCCCGGTCACTCTACTTTTAACCAGTTCTTACTGGGGCACTATTGGATGCGTGGGGGCTTCAATAATTTCATTCACACACCGCATATTTCGTCCTGTACCCGTTGCGGCATGACTAGGCGATCCATTTGAGAGTTCACTGCCGTATTCGTTTTCATTCCGTGGTACATGGTTCCACCGCAAGGTGGTTGCCGTTTCAGCGGTGTGGTCCAAGCCGAGCAAACCGAAAAAGGTTTCAACAGCTGCGCCGGATCATCGGGATCAGCAGAGCGTCCGCATACCATTCTATCCTTATCCTCGCAGACACAGAGGCCATAGAGCAAGCCCTGCCTGCTCTGCCTATCTGTCCAGCAATGCACATCTTATAGTGTTAGTAGTGATCGTACGAATAGTGCTGACTCAGTAGCCACAGTCGTTGTATAGCGTGTCGTCACCGGAAAGTTTCGCGTACTGCTTTCGAGCGCCCTACACTGTGGCGTCACGGTTGGCACGCTAGGTCGCGACAAGAGATCACTGGGGCCAACTCGACGTGTGGGTAACTGGTAACTGAAGTGTAGTGTGGCGCAGTTATTGGGCGGGAGGCGGCGGCGGGGGCGGGGGCGCGGCGCCCTCGAGCTCGGTGTACTGCTTGGCCTGTAGAAAGCGGACGTAGGGGTCGTTGCGGAGCACCTGCTCCACGTGCTTCTGCGCGCTGTCGAACAGCCCCGCCGGCGTCTCCTCGCCCGAGCCCAGCTGCTTCTCGATCGCCTGCCTGGAATAGCCGTCTCCACTGCCCATTCGGACCGTCGACTTCGCGCCACCACACGCAGAGGAGATAACGAGCACGTGTTGGTCACGCTGCCAAAGATCGTAGCGTGCATAGCCAAACCGATGGTGGTGCTACAGATGAGCATGTATACACTCACGTACAATGTAACACTCGAGTCGCTTTCATATAAATTGTTGGAATGGAACTCAGCATTGCAATCCTGTACTATGGGTAGGTTGTACTGGGTTTTTGCGCGGAGCATTGCGGCTGACATGTCACAATTGGAGTTGTGCAGAGGTGTCAGTGGACTCACTTGACTGAGAAGGGCAAGAAGACCTCGTTGATGCAGCCCTCCACCATGTAGGTCTTCTGGATCTGGCGCGCGACGTTCAGACGTCCCTCGGGCCCGTTGGCTCGGTGGAAGTCCTGCACCGCCTCCCAGAAGGTCAGGTTCTCCTCTGCGTGGATCTCTCGCAGGAAGCGGCGGAACCGGTACCGGCCCACCTGAAGGGGACGTCGACGAGACGAGTTCGGCAGTGAACCAAACAGAACGGTCGCCTGATTGTGTATGAGCGAGTCGAAGTGCGCGGCCCAGCGCTTCGCCTCCTCCTGGGGCAGCAGCTTCTCCTGGTAGGTGGCGAGCGTCTCGGAGCGCCGAAATCTCGGGTGCAGGTCGTTCTCGAGCATGCGCGTGATCTCCTTGAGCGCGGGCTTGAAGACGCCGTCGGCAAGCTCGGAGTTGGCCTCGAGCGCGCGACGGATGCGCTTGAGCGCGCTCGCGCTGACGTTGACGTAGGGCGCGAAGACGTCGAGCAGCGCCGCCGCCTGACGGCGCTTCTCGTCCGCGTCCTCGCACGCCAGGACGCTCTCGATGGCCTCGTAGAACGCGATGTTCTCCTCCGCCAGCCCCTGGTGCAAGAAGAGGCGGAACACTTCGCGCCCTGAAAACGGCTGTTCACGCCGATCCTGTGGGGACGTGGAGAGAACCCAAACTGACCCTTTGGATCCCGCATGAGTTCCTGAAAGGAGCACACGCCCCAGCGGGCCGCTCGCTTGAAGTCGACGCCCTCGTCTGGCTTGACGTCGGCGGCGGCGTCGGCGCAGCTCTCCATGGCCTTGCGTTCCTGGTACATGGGCTGCTGGGCGACCCAGGGAGCCCATACCTGTAACTGGGTCTGGCAGAGTGGGGGGGGGGGGGGTAGCTGGCCGATTTTGGGGGAGGGGGTCTCCGGAGCAAAAAGTGGGGGGGGGGGTAGCTGGCCATTGTTTGAGTTGTAATGGTACTTTTTGGTCTAAAATGGGTATAAAAAGGGTGTAAACAGTGTTATTTAGCTGTTTTATGGTCATATAACACTGAAAAGCACTGAAAAACACCAACAGTTACTCACCTTTATCGTTTTACACATGACGAAAATCCTTTGGGAAAATTCTGGGGGGGGGGGGTCGGGGGGGAGTTGGGGGGTGGTTGAAAAACTAGTGGGGGGCCCCCAAAGGCCCCCCCAACACCCCCCCCAGTTACAGGTATGAGGGAGCCGTGGTCTTGCTGCTACCCGAGCGTGTCGTGCCGCCGTCGGAGCTAGTGCGCCTCGCCTGCTCGAGCTTCTTCTCCTTGCCTCTAGAACAAAGACGTCACTCGTTGTCCTCGGCTCGCGATGACGGCCGCAGGCGTGGTGCGCAGCTGCTCTGCGCGCCCAGCCTCGGCCGGCACCGGCACACGGCTGTGCACCCGCTGCTCTGCGCCATCGACGGCCGCTCGATCGATTTGTTTCGCTATTTATCAGCTGCTCCTTTTGCCACGTCCGCCTGCAATTCTTCTTCCTCCTCCTCCTCCTCCTCTCCGGTCGCTTGCGTCACTGGGGCAGCAGAACCAATCGTTCACCTGCCTCCTTTATAGGTCCTCAGCCAAACTGTGCCCAGGTATTACTGTCGTGTCGGCACGCGTCCCCGTCCTTCGCTCTATCTCCTTCCGACTAATGAGTTCGGGCTAGCCGACGACGACACCGGACACGGAAAGGCCGAATTCGAGCCGCTCCCTCCCGCTCGCGGCCAGGTGCCGCGATAATAGAACGGAAGAGAGAGATAGAGATGGCGTCGATGGCGGCTCACCGTTGCGTGCTCTTGGCTCCAAGGTCGCTGGAGGCCTTCTCGAGCGTGGCCACGACGCGTCGCCGGTTCCTGTCCATGGCGTCCGTGTACATGCAAGCGCCGCGCACGCTCCTCTGCAGCCTCCGGGAGTAGCCGGCCGTCGACTACAAGCGTGCCATGAATGCCGCGACGACAACGTCGTCTCCGGGCGGCGGCGGTCGCCCTTAGAAACGCCTTTCTCTCTCTCCCTCGCCGAGTGCTGCACCCGGTCGTCGGCCATTGTCGAGGGAAAAGGCGCATTCATTAGCCGTCGCGAAGCGCCCGCGCCTACCCTGCTGATTCTCCCCTCAATGGACGTCCTCGTCGCTAGCACGAACCCACTTCTCAACCGGACATCGACAGTGCAGTGCTTCTAACGCCAAGAGTCCCATTGAACAAAAGTCGGGGAATCAACAAAAACTGATGATTCATAAATAATGAATTGATCTCATAGGCGAGTAAATTAGTGTACATTGAATCAATTGATAGAAATTATTTTGTATTTTTGTGAATTAAAGAAAATGTACAAATAATTTTTACAGAGAAAAATTAAATTTATAATTTTGTGTAGTACTTTCTGCAATTGTGGGTGTTTCGCCTCCACCGCTTGACACCCGAGACGCACGAGGCTCGTCAGAAACGATGCGTCCCCTTTACATTGTGAAATCAAGCCGTAGACTAGGGATCTTCAGATCACATAAAATAAGAGAAGGAGGAAACCACCTTTTCGTCGATCCGCGCTTGAAATTCCGCTTCGGTGGTCGAGTTTTCTGCCATTGTTTATTTTCTAAAAATTTTTCAGTCGACCTGGTATATTCTGGAATGATTTCGATATACTGAATCGATTTCGGGGGAAAACCCTTTTGGGGTGAACGGTTCACCCGGGTGAACGGGCAGATCCTCTTTGGGGGAGACAGCGGAACAATGCACACCGAAATGTTATTTTTCGCAAAACCGCTTCCGCCAACCGCTCCCGTTTACAATTTGTGTTTTACTGGGACCGTTTTCCCGCACTATTGCGAAAATGGCGGCCGTTTCAAAACGGTTTGTGAGCGATATTGAAACGGCTAAGTCCCTGTTGCTTGGCAAGGATGGAACTGGCGCCGAAGAAGTGGAATTCGTCTCCACTGTCCCTCACCACCTGCCGTCTGGACAAAAGGAAGCGTCATTCTTTATCGACTGTGGCGCCTTAAAGGACACCAAAGACGTTTATGTGGATTCTTACGGGAAGTGGGGCCACCACTGCGCCAGCAATCGACGAGTCTTTGACGAAGGTTAGGTACAATTGCTGGTTGCTCTATTTTTATTTGATTTAAATTTACTTTATTCGATCTTCAGCGATGCACTCCACGGGGAGGAAGCGCAAGGCCCACGACGAGGAGTGGGTCTACAGCCTTAGGGGGTACAAGTATGTCCACCCCGCAGTTGACGAAGGGCAGTTTATGAAATGGATTTTCATTCTGGAAAAGCGTTGCGGCGGCAGAGTGGAGCCCTTGCGCGTTCTCATTTCGTACAGGTATTTCTTTTTTTTCTCTTGTAGAGCCGCCTTCGCACACCAGTATGCTCATGCGCTTGCGTACATTTGCGTCTTGTGTATCGTTATCCTTTGTTCAACCATTCTTCATTGGCAGGAACGACAGTGACCTGCCGCTGAAAGAGCTTGTTCCTCAGCCATTCGCGTCCAGTGCCTCGAAGGCGCCTTTCTACCACACGCGACCCAGTGTCTTGTCCCAGATGCGCGAGAGGGCGGCGCACCTCGCGCCCAGAGAGAACGTCCAGGCCACTCTCGAGGACGCCGGAGGGCTCGCGGCCATCGAGAGCCCCATATTTGCTGCCAGAAATCGGAAGCAGGTATATTTTTTTCAAAGCTGTTCAAAAACCTTCAAAAGCCTCTGCTGGGCACTTAGGCCGCGCGACTCTCTGTCGGCGCCAGCGGTGCGCGGACTGACGCAGCGGGACGGCGGTCGGGGCCAGACTTTAACAAATTGTTGGATTCCATAGCCATAGGCGGATTCGTCCGACACGCACAACCAGACAAAAACAGCAAGGGCGAAGCCTGTTTTTACGTTTTTCTGGGTATTCTTTGTTTGCATAAGACCGTTTGCACAGTGTTGCATAAGTGTTTGCACACAGCGTCACAAACCGTTTTGAAACGGCCGCCATTTTCGCAATAGTGCGGGAAAACGGTCCCAGTAAAACACAAATTGTAAACGGGAGCGGTTGGCGGAAGCGGTTTTGCGAAAAATAACATTTCGGTGTGCATTGTTCCGCTGTCTCCCCCAAAGAGGATCTGCCCGTTCACCCGGGTGAACCGTTCACCCCAAAAGGGTTTTCCCGATTTCGGGAATTAGAGACAAAATTCAGTAGGTCGCGAGTTGCCTTAAACTTGCAGTTGCAATTTGAGCATTCTTTGTACCGTATGTACTGTATGTACCGTATATGCCATAAGTACTGTATGTGCTGATTTAACGTATATGAAAATCTAATTGCGAATCATAGAATTGATCATGCGTTTCTTATTGAAGTTTGGTATCATGCATTTAATTTTGTATTCATAATTGTGCAACACTGATATGGTGGTTTTCAGGATCCTATTTTCTTCAAAACCGTTGTGTTTGTACTCATCGATGATGCATTGTACTCGTCTAATAAAGTCTGACTCATCTCTAGTTAGTCGGATTATGCGTATAATCTGACCTTTAAGTATACCGTACGGCATGTTCATGGGTACGTTACTCGAGCTTTTAAAAAATCGCGTGATTTTGAAGGTGTAGTCATCGGTTTTATTGTATACTGTAGTGCTTAGTCTGCAGTTGTTAAGGTGCACTGTGACATCAAGGTAGTGTGTCAGCTGGTTTGAAACCGTTGTGTCGTTTAATTGCAGTTCATTAGGATAGATATCTTTAGCTAACGTCTGAAAGTCTTCAATGTTTATGACTAGTAGGTCATCCACGTACCGAAAAATCGCTTGGTTTGTGCGTAGTCTGTTACGACTCAGCCATGTAAATTCGAACCAGCTCAAACAGAGATCAGCCATGTCACAGCTGGTAGCGCCACCTTGTGGGCATCCCTTTATTGTTCTGAACGTGGTGTTAGCAAATACCATGTACGAATTTTGTAGTATTTCCTTGCATAGCTGTTTTATTTCGTTTTTATGTAGGGTATTTGCGCCAGCACCTTGTCTAGCATATTGTATTTGTTCGCCCTTTTTGTACAGGTAGTCGCTTTTGGCATTTTTATGGCATAGGTCAATTATACCATTAATGCCACTCATAATTGTGTCGTGTTTCAGTGAGGGGTACAATGCTGAAAAATCACCACTGTATATACGCTTCACGTTGGTCATTGTGCGCAGCTGCTCGACAACCTCAAATGAGCTTTTTACTGAGACGTATCGAGTTTGTCCATTTCTGTTGGCTATCATCGCACAGTACCGCTTAAAGTGCAAAGCATAGTGACTTAGGTAGTGTTTGCACAGTTTCTCAAGTGGTTTTAAACTGGATTGTCTGGCTGCCACGATAGCTCTGAATGCTGGTGGTCTTTTGTGTAATTTCGGGTTGGCAAAGAGTATAGGCAGAACGTTTCTATTTTCAGGTGTTACACCGTATGTGCTCATGAGACGTTTGTGTTTTTCCAGTATCTGATCCACCGTGTCATTTGTCGGTGTGAAGACTGCATTTCCATGTATAGTAATTCTGCCATTCTCAATATATATGCCACATTCATCACAGAGCTTTTTCAAATAATAATTTTTGCATAGGATGGAGTAGTTGCCTGGCACTTTGTCGGTAACTGTAATTATGTACCGTTTATGAAACGTTTCCAGGTACTGTATCCCCTTATTTGAAAGTCTTAGGTTCTGTGGAGTACTGTAAATCTCTTGATCAATTCTAGTTTCTATTATTTTTCGATATTTGCCTATTAATTTGGTGCAGTCACTTTCTGTGAGTACATTTTTAGCTCTTAGGCTGCTAAGGAACCGATATTGCTGTGTCGTAGCTTAGTGATGTAAAGAATCAAAATGATCTACACGTGACGGCGGTTAACTTTTGTGTTTTAGCCAGAGTAATCCGACCTACACACATTGAGTTCTTTTGTAAAGCAGTCCATTTGACTGTGTGCGTGCGTGCGTGCGTGCACGTCTGCAGTGCCATATTGGTTCGTCGGAGCATAGCAGTGTAAAGAATCAAAATGATGTACACGTGCAGGCGGTCAACTTTCGTGTTTTAGCCGAAGTGATCTGACCTACCCATATCGATATTTATCGATTATCCCAAAAGTGAAAATATTTTGGTGCGTCGGATCGAGTTGACTTCAAGGAATGAAATGTTCTCCATCAAAGGGTGATCAACTTTATTATTGATGTTTATGCCATCCGACCTAACCACACCGAAATATCGTCAATTTCCGCTATCGGTATAATGGGGGGTGTCATTTTGGTGCGTCCAATTTGGTCCACTTGTTGAAACTGGTCAAGATCATGTCTGGGCAATCAACGTTCTCCATTATAGCGAAGCTCTGTGATGCACCATTAAAGAGCCTATAGGGCACGGAACTTTCGGCTGAATTTTTTAATCACTAATATCTCATTATCGGTGATCAAGTTTTAGGTTCAGTGACTTGGCATAGACTTGCCATATGAAACTGTTCAAGGAAATCAAAAAAAAATTGGGGGTTAATTGGGCACTTTTTCGAGATTTACTCTTGGTGGAAACCACCCCAAAAAAACGACTATGTCCAAAAAAACGCATAAAATCGGCGATATCTCGAGTTTGGTAGGACGCAGAGACGATTCCTTTGGTACGCAAAATTGCCATCATGGGTCGCCTTCACATGCTGAGTTTCATTTCAATTGCCCACGGCACTCGCGAGTGGTGCTCCAAAAACTGGGAGGAGAACACGAAAAAAAAAAAAAGACACTTCTCGGAAACATTTTTGGGCGTTTCCCCTTAACGCGCAGTAATACTGCAACGCGCTGTGGCATGTACGGTCCCCCGATGAATGCGCTTCTTTTGAGCCATAACGCGCCGAAATCGGTTCAGGCAATCAAAAGTTATAGGCGATCGAAAATCCGGAATCGCGCGCGCGCAAGTGGTCACATATTAGGGTTGTACGCTGTCGCGTACACCCTGATACAATGTACACTCTGACAAAGAAGTGCTCCGCGCATTACTTGCAAATGGCTTGACGGTTATGCGTGTACGATGGCGCGATCGAATCTGCTCGACGCCGAGATGTTTTTTTTTGGTGGGGGTGTAATCGCTCTATTAAAATGATACGGTAATGGCGGTACATTGTATTGTACATAGGTGCTGCGTGCGTGCGTGCGTGCGTGCGTGCGCGCGCAGTTGTGCTATATTGCTGTGTCGTAGCTTAGTGATGTAAAGAATCAAAATGATCTACACGTGACGGCGGTTAACTTTTGTGTTTTAGCCAGAGTAATCCGACCTACACACATTGAGTTCTTTTGTAAAGCAGTCCATTTGACTGTGTGCGTGCGTGCGTGCGTGCACGTCTGCAGTGCCATATTGGTTCGTCGGAGCATAGCAGTGTAAAGAATCAAAATGATGTACACGTGCAGGCGGTCAACTTTCGTGTTTTAGCCGAAGTGATCTGACCTACCCATATCGATATTTATCGATTATCCCAAAAGTGAAAATATTTTGGTGCGTCGGATCGAGTTGACTTCAAGGAATGAAATGTTCTCCATCAAAGGGTGATCAACTTTATTATTGATGTTTATGCCATCCGACCTAACCACACCGAAATATCGTCAATTTCCGCTATCGGTATAATGGGGGGTGTCATTTTGGTGCGTCCAATTTGGTCCACTTGTTGAAACTGGTCAAGATCATGTCTGGGCAATCAACGTTCTCCATTATAGCGAAGCTCTGTGATGCACCATTAAAGAGCCTATAGGGCACGGAACTTTCGGCTGAATTTTTTAATCACTAATATCTCATTATCGGTGATCAAGTTTTAGGTTCAGTGACTTGGCATAGACTTGCCATATGAAACTGTTCAAGGAAATCAAAAAAAAATTGGGGGTTAATTGGGCACTTTTTCGAGAGTTACTCTTGGTGCAAACCACCCAAAAAAAACGACTATGTCCAAAAAAACGCATAAAATCGGCGATATCTCGAGTTTGGTAGGACGCAGCGACGATTCCTTGGGTACGCAAAAGTGCAAACATGGGTCGCCTTTACATGCTGAGTTTCATTTCTATTGCCCACGGCACTCGCGTGTGGCGCTCCAAAAACTGGGAGGAGAACACGAAAAAAAAAGACACTTCTCGGAAACATTTTTGGGCGTTTCCCCTTAACGCGCAGTAATACTGCAACGCGCTGTGGCATGTACGGTCCCCCGATGAATGCGCTTCTTTTGAGCCATAACGCGCCGAAATCGGTTCAGGCAATCAAAAGTTATAGGCGATCGAAAATCCGGAATCGCGCGCGCGCAAGTGGTCACATATTAGGGTTGTACGCTGTCGCGTACACCCTGATACAATGTACACTCTGACAAAGAAGTGCTCCGCGCATTACTTGCAAATGGCTTGACGGTTATGCGTGTACGATGGCGCGATCGAATCTGCTCGACGCCGAGATGTTTTTTTTTGGTGGGGGTGTAATTGCTCTATTAAAATGATACGGTAATGGCGGTACATTGTATTGTACATAGGTGCTGCGTGCGTGCGTGCGTGCGTGCGTGCGCGCGCAGTTGTGCTATATTGCTGTGTCGTAGCTTAGTGATGTAAAGAATCAAAATGATCTACACGTGACGGCGGTTAACTTTTGTGTTTTAGCCAGAGTAATCCGACCTACACACATTGAGTTCTTTTGTAAAGCAGTCCATTTGACTGTGTGCGTGCGTGCGTGCGTGCACGTCTGCAGTGCCATATTGGTTCGTCGGAGCATAGCAGTGTAAAGAATCAAAATGATGTACACGTGCAGGCGGTCAACTTTCGTGTTTTAGCCGAAGTGATCTGACCTACCCATATCGATATTTATCGATTATCCCAAAAGTGAAAATATTTTGGTGCGTCGGATCGAGTTGACTTCAAGGAATGAAATGTTCTCCATCAAAGGGTGATCAACTTTATTATTGATGTTTATGCCATCCGACCTAACCACACCGAAATATCGTCAATTTCCGCTATCGGTATAATGGGGGGTGTCATTTTGGTGCGTCCAATTTGGTCCACTTGTTGAAACTGGTCAAGATCATGTCTGGGCAATCAACGTTCTCCATTATAGCGAAGCTCTGTGATGCACCATTAAAGAGCCTATAGGGCACGGAACTTTCGGCTGAATTTTTTAATCACTAATATCTCATTATCGGTGATCAAGTTTTAGGTTCAGTGACTTGGCATAGACTTGCCATATGAAACTGTTCAAGGAAATCAAAAAAAAATTGGGGGTTAATTGGGCACTTTTTCGAGATTTACTCTTGGTGGAAACCACCCCAAAAAAACGACTATGTCCAAAAAAACGCATAAAATCGGCGATATCTCGAGCTTGGTAGGACGCAGAGACGATTCCTTTGGTACGCAAAATTGCCATCATGGGTCGCCTTCACATGCTGAGTTTCATTTCAATTGCCCACGGCACTCGCGAGTGGTGCTCCAAAAACTGGGAGGAGAACACGAAAAAAAAAAAGACACTTCTCGGAAACATTTTTGGGCGTTTCCCCTTAACGCGCAGTAATACTGCAACGCGCTGTGGCATGTACGGTCCCCCGATGAATGCGCTTCTTTTGAGCCATAACGCGCCGAAATCGGTTCAGGCAATCAAAAGTTATAGGCGATCGAAAATCCGGAATCGCGCGCGCGCAAGTGGTCACATATTAGGGTTGTACGCTGTCGCGTACACCCTGATACAATGTACACTCTGACAAAGAAGTGCTCCGCGCATTACTTGCAAATGGCTTGACGGTTATGCGTGTACGATGGCGCGATCGAATCTGCTCGACGCCGAGATGTTTTTTTTTGGTGGGGGTGTAATCGCTCTATTAAAATGATATGGTAATGGCGGTACATTGTATTGTACATAGGTGCTGCGTGCGTGCGTGCGTGCGTGCGTGCGCGCGCAGTTGTGCTATATTGCTGTGTCGTAGCTTAGTGATGTAAAGAATCAAAATGATCTACACGTGACGGCGGTTAACTTTTGTGTTTTAGCCAGAGTAATCCGACCTACACACATTGAGTTCTTTTGTAAAGCAGTCCATTTGACTGTGTGCGTGCGTGCGTGCGTGCACGTCTGCAGTGCCATATTGGTTCGTCGGAGCATAGCAGTGTAAAGAATCAAAATGATGTACACGTGCAGGCGGTCAACTTTCGTGTTTTAGCCGAAGTGATCTGACCTACCCATATCGATATTTATCGATTATCCCAAAAGTGAAAATATTTTGGTGCGTCGGATCGAGTTGACTTCAAGGAATGAAATGTTCTCCATCAAAGGGTGATCAACTTTATTATTGATGTTTATGCCATCCGACCTAACCACACCGAAATATCGTCAATTTCCGCTATCGGTATAATGGGGGGTGTCATTTTGGTGCGTCCAATTTGGTCCACTTGTTGAAACTGGTCAAGATCATGTCTGGGCAATCAACGTTCTCCATTATAGCGAAGCTCTGTGATGCACCATTAAAGAGCCTATAGGGCACGGAACTTTCGGCTGAATTTTTTAATCACTAATATCTCATTATCGGTGATCAAGTTTTAGGTTCAGTGACTTGGCATAGACTTGCCATATGAAACTGTTCAAGGAAATCAAAAAAAAATTGGGGGTTAATTGGGCACTTTTTCGAGATTTACTCTTGGTGGAAACCACCCCAAAAAAACGACTATGTCCAAAAAAACGCATAAAATCGGCGATATCTCGAGTTTGGTAGGACGCAGAGACGATTCCTTTGGTACGCAAAATTGCCATCATGGGTCGCCTTCACATGCTGAGTTTCATTTCAATTGCCCACGGCACTCGCGAGTGGTGCTCCAAAAACTGGGAGGAGAACACGAAAAAAAAAAAGACACTTCTCGGAAACATTTTTGGGCGTTTCCCCTTAACGCGCAGTAATACTGCAACGCGCTGTGGCATGTACGGTCCCCCGATGAATGCGCTTCTTTTGAGCCATAACGCGCCGAAATCGGTTCAGGCAATCAAAAGTTATAGGCGATCGAAAATCCGGAATCGCGCGCGCGCAAGTGGTCACATATTAGGGTTGTACGCTGTCGCGTACACCCTGATACAATGTACACTCTGACAAAGAAGTGCTCCGCGCATTACTTGCAAATGGCTTGACGGTTATGCGTGTACGATGGCGCGATCGAATCTGCTCGACGCCGAGATGTTTTTTTTGGTGGGGGTGTAATCGCTCTATTAAAATGATACGGTAATGGCGGTACATTGTATTGTACATAGGTGCTGCGTGCGTGCGTGCGTGCGTGCGTGCGCGCGCAGTTGTGCTATATTGCTGTGTCGTAGCTTAGTGATGTAAAGAATCAAAATGATCTACACGTGTGGCGGTTAACTTTTGTGTTTTAGCCAGAGTAATCCGACCTACACACATTGAGTTCTTTTGTAAAGCAGTCCATTTGACTGTGTGCGTGCGTGCGTGCGTGCACGTCTGCAGTGCCATATTGGTTCGTCGGAGCATAGCAGTGTAAAGAATCAAAATGATGTACACGTGCAGGCGGTCAACTTTCGTGTTTTAGCCGAAGTGATCTGACCTACCCATATCGATATTTATCGATTATCCCAAAAGTGAAAATATTTTGGTGCGTCGGATCGAGTTGACTTCAAGGAATGAAATGTTCTCCATCAAAGGGTGATCAACTTTATTATTGATGTTTATGCCATCCGACCTAACCACACCGAAATATCGTCAATTTCCGCTATCGGTATAATGGGGGGTGTCATTTTGGTGCGTCCAATTTGGTCCACTTGTTGAAACTGGTCAAGATCATGTCTGGGCAATCAACTTTCTCCATTATAGCGAAGCTCTGTGATGCACCATTAAAGAGCCTATAGGGCACGGAACTTTCGGCTGAATTTTTTAATCACTAATATCTCATTATCGGTGATCAAGTTTTAGGTTCAGTGACTTGGCATAGACTTGCCATATGAAACTGTTCAAGGAAATCAAAAAAAAATTGGGGGTTAATTGGGCACTTTTTCGAGATTTACTCTTGGTGGAAACCACCCCAAAAAAACGACTATGTCCAAAAAAACGCATAAAATCGGCGATATCTCGAGTTTGGTAGGACGCAGAGACGATTCCTTTGGTACGCAAAATTGCCATCATGGGTCGCCTTCACATGCTGAGTTTCATTTCAATTGCCCACGGCACTCGCGAGTGGTGCTCCAAAAACTGGGAGGAGAACACGAAAAAAAAAAAAGACACTTCTCGGAAACATTTTTGGGCGTTTCCCCTTAACGCGCAGTAATACTGCAACGCGCTGTGGCATGTACGGTCCCCCGATGAATGCGCTTCTTTTGAGCCATAACGCGCCGAAATCGGTTCAGGCAATCAAAAGTTATAGGCGATCGAAAATCCGGAATCGCGCGCGCGCAAGTGGTCACATATTAGGGTTGTACGCTGTCGCGTACACCCTGATTTTATGTTTGTCAGTTGTCATGTTAGTTTTGTATTTTGTGCCGAGATTCATAAATTGTCTAAGTTCGGTATTTTCTACAATATTCAGGTCACCGGTAACCACATGTCCTAATTGTCGGTCTCTATAAATTTCGTTGCATCTACAGCGTTCCATGCTCAAAAGATGTTCTCTAAGCTGTGCAGCTGTAAGCTGTCGCAGTATTTTAGTGTAGTTGCAGACTTGTAGCCATGCTGGTGACGTTGTTTTGTACACCACCTGAACGGTCCAGTCAACAGCTTCCGTTGGTTTGCTGATGAGTTTACCGATCCTTGTTGCCTTCAATAATTTGGCAATTCCAATTCGTGACACTACTTGATTCGTATGTAGTACTGTAACCCTTACTGTCCGTCGCTTCTGTGTTTCATCAGCGTTGTGTCTTCGTGAGGTACTCTGCAGATAGGCTAGAATTTTGTCGTAGGTATGCTGTTGAAGGCCTTTAGCCATACATCGAAAATACAGGTACTGTATGTACTTTTTCCTGGTCTTCTGTAGCATTTGTGTTTGGTCTCCAATTTGGATTTGTTCAAATTCTCTTATGTAGCTTTCTATTTCCGTATCCGTCGGTTTGTGCTTATGCTTACGATCTTTGTGTTTTTTGGTGAAGTTAATTTTGCGTTTCCGTGTCATTCTCAATGCGCTAAAGTACGGATTTTTATTACTCGGAATGTTTTGCATGTCAAACGCGTTGTGTACGTTGCCAATACCTTTACAGTTTGTATTTAAGCCACAGGGGTATAGGCTATTCATTTGTTTAATCCAGAAATGCTCAGCCTCAAGTCTAGTTTTATCCGTATGCGCGTCCGCATGGCTAAAGCTCTGCAAAATTTCGATGCTGATGTCAGACACCGTATGTCCGTCTTTTCTAAAATGTGTGTAGAGCTTTTGACAATTTGAATCTTTGAGTATCGCCAGTCTGTGTTCTCGAAATCTACACGCTAAGGATCGCCTCGTTTCTCCAATATACTGATAATCGCATTTCCTACATGTAATAAGGTACACTACGTTCTTAGTTTTACAGTTTACAGTACATACAAAGCGTGCACCTCCTCCTAAGTGACATCACTGTCAAAACAAAGCGAATGGAGCTAGAAATTCATTTATGAACCGTAGGATACGTAAGTGCATATTTGTTGTTACACTTCAGTTCAGCTCACTCGTTGAGTTCGACAAACAAACAGAGTGCAAATACGGCAAGCTTGATTACTGTGAGGTACGGTAAATGGTGACGACTTTATTTTAACATAACTTCCACTCAGTATGCAAATAAGATCAAATCAGTCGACACCGTTTTTTCTTGTTTGCGAAGCTTGTGGACTGTATCAGGTGCATAAGTAATCGAAAACAGTAACACCTTAAAACACCAACCAACGTTGGGATCTTATCATTGAAACGGTTGTCTAGTGGAAATTACGCTGTGTGATCCACTGTCTGATGTATGATGCATTTCATTTCTGACTCAGATGCTTTTGTATTAAGCTTTTTTTTGTATCGGGTGCATGTGCTGTGGCCTGGCACTCATACAAGCGTACGTGCCATGGATGCGATGTCAAGTGTTCGTACGAGAGGGAGCAACAGGAAACGGCAAATTCTTCGCCTGTCGCGCGGGGGTCGTTTAGCAGTTTCAGTCTACGGTCGCAGCCATTCTTTCCTTTAACGAGATTAAATCGTGTGCATTGCCATCATAACTCAGAGTTCGATGATGCTGCTGTCGTCGGCGGGTCTGCTGCCGCTGCTGGCGTCGCTGTCGACTTCGCTGCGGTCTGTCACCGCTGTGGACGGCGCGCCGCCATCGCCGAACAACGCGTCCGCCGTCGCCATCGCCGTGTCAACGGCCGCGCTCGCGAAGAACCGGACCAAGCGTCGCGTCCACGACGACTACGACTGCCAGTGCAACCCCGGCTTCTCCGACTCTGGGTTTTCCCCACGCATGTTCAACGCGACATGCGCGTTCCAGATCGTCTTCAAATCAAAGCAAACATCTCTCCGCGGACCGGGATGCGGTTCTGCGAACAGGATGAAATTGAAGGTGGCCGAACCCGGAGGCGATATGATTGTCACGATTGGGTGCGGTCACAAGAAGTGCAACGTCGCTCATTGGAAGAAACAGCTGAGCCTGAAGCGTGTGACGACTCATTTAAAAAATCACTGCTACAGCGACTACAACAGAAAGGATGAAGGCAGGCTGTTGCCTGAGGAGCAGCGCCGACGTCGGCCGCTTCCTCAGTGGTGCGACCACGACTGCGTGACCATCTACAACGCCGACACATCCGACATGCTAGTAGCGTGCGAGCAGGAGAAGGGCGTCGACCACAGCTGGTTCGGTTCGTGCGCCGACGTCGACAAGGAAGTTGCAAGAAAGAGAAAGGAATACGAAAGGTTGGGTTTGACGCTGCCCGGCCAGGCTCGTTGCGCCGTCTACTCGCAGAGAAGGGTGTGCTGCTGCAACGGGAGCATCTGCAACGATCCCGACAAGCAGGCCATGGACGCCGAGGGCCTGTTCTCGACCACTACGACCACGACGACCCTACCGACTACGACAACTTTCCCAACAACGACGACGACTACGCCAAACACCACACCGAGCACCACCACACCCACAACGACGACATCAGCTACTACTGAGACGACGACGACGACGACGACCAACTCCACAACTGCCGTGCCAACGACCACTGCGGCTCCGACCACTTCAGAGTTAACTGCGCTTCCGACCACTTCAGAGTCAACTGCGGTTCCGACCACTTCAGAGTCAACTGCGGTTCCGACCACTTCAGAGTCAACTGCGGTTCCGACCACTTCAGAGTCAACTGCGGTTCCGACCACTTCAGAGTCAACTGCGGTTCCGACCACTTCAGAGTCAACTGCGGTTCCGACCACTTCAGAGTCAACTGCGGTTCCGACCACTTCAGAGTCAACTGCGGTTCCGACCACTTCAGAGTCAACTGCGGTTCCGACCACTTCAGAGTCAACTGCGGCTGCAGAGTCAACCGCGTCTGCAGAGGACCAAACGCTTAACTCAAAAGCTGCACAGAAAGTCGGTCCAGCGAGTGCTGACAGAGAGCCGAGCGATCAAGGGGCCAAGGAATCACATAGGTATCTCGACTCCATCAAAGACGACTGGCCTCAGAACCAAGAGCAGAGTTTCCCCAAGGGGCGCGAGCCACCAGTGCCGGACGAGGATGAACCTGTTGATTGGCCGGCTCTGCGCGATGCGGCGTTTGAGCCTGGCATCAAGGCCAAGGCCGGTTGGGCCTTTCGAGGCGCCCAGTCGACGGCCACGGCCCTTGGCCCGGCCCCAGCCCTTCTCTGGACGGCCATCCCCCCGGCCGCAGCCGCGAGCTGTCTCCTGCACCACTGAATCAGGGCCCGCTTCCAGAGGAGAAGATGTGAAACTAGGCTCTGTTCTACTTCGCGTGTGCTCACTGATCTAGCGGCTTCTCGGCTCTGTGCTACGCTTTTTCCTGTGCTCGTACTTAGTTGCTAGGCCGTAGATGTTAGCTAGGCAACGATTGTACTGCCCCCTTTTCAGTGGGTGGCGAAATGTAGAAAAAAGTGGAAATTGGGGATGTTACTTGTTGTTCTTGGATTAAGGGCAGCGCTAGGAGGGCGTCAATGGCCCATATGGCATGCCCATCTCCATGACGCCTTCCTGTCTGTCACATAATCAGCCAGAGACATTCGGAAGAACGCCACCTGCCAGCTTTTGTCGTACATTAAAACCCGCCAGAATGAATTAGAAACTTTTAAACAACGGCGCTACAGTATAATACAGCAGTGTCGGTGCTGTTGGTGTCGTCGGTGTCTTTTATGTAACGTCGAAAGTCAGGTCGCGAAAGGGGAGGCGGTTTGTCATCGATGGATTCGGCGCCGGCGTCTGCTGAAGCCCAAGAGACGAGCGGTGGGACGTCGGAACCGGCGGAGGACATCGTAGCGGACGCCATGCAGCAAATCTCCACCGCCAATGGGGACAAGTCGACCGGTGCGCAGCACAGAGTCAGAGCGAATTCGGCGGCACAGAAGAAACGAATTCGTCGCGTGAGGGGGTTTGTTGCAGCAGCGTCTGGGGATGACGACCGCCTCTTGGACGAGAACGGCGAGGAGGAGGCGCGCATCGACGGCGTCTACATCTCGCGGCTGCGCGCCGGCGCTTTGCGGGCCGCGCTCACGACGCGAGGCATTCCCAAGCGCGGCCACAAAACGCTGCTTCTCAAGCGACTCAGAGAGGTTCGTCGACCGGTCTTTTCGTTCGTCGTCCGCAGAGTGGCTAGCCTGCGTTCTTCGTTGCAGTTTCTGCGCGCCGACGACGAGCAGCGACAACTCCTGACGGCGGCGTGGCAAGAGGGCGACAAGAAGCCCGAAGCGACGCCGGCAGTTGTGCCCGAAGCACAGGTCTTGTCTTTCTTCTAGTGCGGAAAATCCGTAGCCTTCCATGCATTCGGCGCCCGCAGGCGGCACCAGCGACACCGCTGCAAGAGCAGACGGCCGTAGACGAGACGGCGGAACGCAAGAAGCGTGAGGCGCAAGCCGAAAAGGTGGAAGTTGCTGTGCCAGCCGAAATGCTGGGGGTACGGGCTTGCACTTTCCCTCTAATGCGTCGAACGAGGAAGCGTTTCGTTGCATTGGTATATGCCACACAAAATTTTAACCCTTCAGAAGTGCCATCAAAGCCTAATCTGCGATGATTGTTTGGCTCTCTACCTAGCCTTAACGTAACAAAATGTATTTATTGTGAGTAACCGAGCAGTGCTCTGGACTTCCTGTAATTTTACGTTACAGATTCACTGAACTGCGCACACATGCGTACATCATACTTGTAATGTCACTGCTGCAGTGCTTTCAATCGTTCGTAACAGTACCACAGTTAAACTAACATTGTGTATCAAAGCGATAGTTGTGCGTTTGGTCGGTTAGCACGATAGTCATGAGTAACTGTGCCGTTAATTTGAACGGATGAATTGTAGCGTCAGACGTAACCCATGAATCGGTGTTGATCGCGAAATAGCATCCACTATGCAAACAACACGATCAACTCGATGTCATGCTAGCAATTGTTTGGCGTCTAGACGGACAAGTGTTCACTGTGTGACGTGCAATTCGCGTCTGATGCGGGCGCTGCCGCGGCTCACTATGGAGGCAAGAAGCACGCACAGAAGGAGCAGGCCTACGTTAAGCAAGTGCGTGTGCTGTGCATGTCGTGTTCATCTGTCACAGACACAAAAGTCTCGTGTCGTTGACAGGTCTACACTGACATGGGCATCGACCCTTCACGGTTCATGTTTGATGCGGATTCTAAGTGCGAGGTACACTGATATGTCTATGATCTGATTCTGGCCGAATTTTGAGGTCGGCTCACTGTTGCAGCTTGTCCAGAAGATTGCGCGCAAGGGCGACCCAAGTTATGGTGTTACTTTTAAGGAGGCCGAAGCTGCTGGAATGGAAAAGTATGGTGTGGCATGCTGTACAGAACAACACACTGATTTGCAGTTGCATTTCTATTTCCATGAACGTTTGGGAATGTGGGAATGCAACCAAATCGCACATACGTATGGCATATAACCTTAGCACTAGATTTATCATGCTATGAGAAATATTCAGTCAATTGTTGGTGCAGTTGATACATAGTCAATGCATATCATCCCAGGTGTTATTGTAAGACTGCTCACAAGGAGCATAACTACAAAAGTCCCATTCCTGTGACCCAGTCAAGCCGATTTAGTTGCTGCTAGTGGTAGATGTTCAGAATTGAGAACTTTTGCAGCAAATTTGCGTCAAAATAGGTACATTCTGGTCAAAACTGGGTCCAACGATATTTCAGTGGTTTTATCATCAAAACACTGAAAAGGATGCAAAAACACTCACTTCTATCATGTTGACAGGTTGAAAACTCTAGACAAAATTTCTTGTAGGGGGGGGGGGGATGGCGTGGTTCACTGCCTTGAACTTGGGAGAACCTGAATCTCCCAAATCCCATTTAAGGTCCAGACGCAACGGGTCTTTGGGGTACCTATTGTAGCTATGAGCCATCCCTCTTTTTGCTTGATGTGCCTATGCTTGTTTGCATGGATGACTGCCATCTCACTCTGCATTTCAATCAATTGCTGTTCAGGTATGCTTTCGTGTGCACCATTTGCGAGCTAAGGTTCGCTACCAAGGAGCACTATGACGAGCACAACAAGTCCAATTCTCAGCATATGCTAAATGTGAAGAAACGAGATGCCGCCAGCAAGTGTTAGTTCATTGTGCTTCTTGGAAGTTGCGTTAGAATACTGGTAATATCTATTGAACTGCAGCTGCAATGCGAGCCTATGGCTCACAGGCCCAGGATCAACCAGCGTGGGGAGTGCCAAATCGCTCGGACTGGTACTGCGAGGCGTGTCGAGTCGACTTAAATGGCTCTCGACAGTGGGAGCAGCACTGCCAGAGCAAGAAGCACACGAAGAAAGTGGAAGAGATGCGAGCCACTGACGGCTCTCGCATCCTCCCTGCTGCCCCCATGTGGGGCCGGCCTGTATCTGGCGCTCTGCTGGGCAGACCACCGGTCGGTCCATATCGCCCACTGACCGTACCGCTGCCACCAGTCCCACTCTATCCACCAGCTGTGTTCGGGCCCCCTCCAAGAGGTGAACTCAATGCAGTTCATAACACAGTCCACTTCGCAGACAGTTGTGGACGATTTTTCTGCAGGTGTGGGCCTTATTCCACCTCCACGTGCAGCGCCACCTCAGCAGCAGTGGCATCGCGGCGGCTCTATGGTGGGGCCCGTCGCGTTGCCGCCGCCGCCTGTTGTCCCTGCGCCACCGTTGCCGACGGTCGATCGGCCGCTCTACGCGCCCACACGGACGTCGTTTGAGGACGAGCTTCGACGGCCGCCGTCGCTCCCGCGCCCCGCAGCCGCGTTGGACGACCGAAGCTACAGCCGAGAGCCGAGCTACCGCACGCCTACGGACTACCGCGATCGCGACTCGTATTCTTTGCCGCGAGAGCGGGAGCTCGATCCCGCGCTCTACCGAAAGCTGCTTCTCGACCGCGCCTCGCTCTACTCGGACAGCTCGTCGCTGGCGGCGAGAGGTAATCAGTTCCCCCCTCTGCCATGCGGCAAAGCACCCGTACTGTACTAACCAGCTATGCTCTAGATGAATTGGCCGATTATACTGCGCTGCTGGCGTCACACGCGCTGAAGAGGAACAGAACCGTTGACGAGTACCGCGAGCGGTCGCCACCGCCGCGACGATATGCCGCTGTGAGTGCACCATCGACTGACGACGACTTGCAGTTTTGTGTTGGACTTGGAACCGACTTAGGTCGACGAGCGCGATCAACCGCTGGCCAGACCGCTGTACGAGTTGGACAGAGAGCGCCGCCTGCCGGCGTCACTGGCGACTCCCGGTGACCGTCGCCGGCCGCTGGAGTCATTCCCTGACGACCGACGCGCGCCGACGACGGATTACTCGGGCCTACGCCGGCCGCCCACGCTGGACGACCTCGGAGCGAGGAGCAGGCCTCTACCTCGAGAGCCGGCAGCGCCCTACGAATCCGGCTACTCGGCGCCGACGCAGCCGAGCCTCTCGCGCGCCTACGACGACGTCCTCTATCGCAGGCAGAGAGCGCCCTCGCCACCCCCGCTGCCGCTGAGGGCGCACGCCCTCGCGGCCGACGCTCGGCAGCCGCTGCCGCCGCCGACCGCTCTACCGCCTCGGATGCAGACCGCCGCCTCGCATGTGCCGTCGCTGCAGGCCGCGCTGGAACTGCTGCTGCCGCTCGCGGCTCAGGCTCAGGCTCAGAGTCGGCAAGCGCAGCCGCCGCCGAGCCAGGAGCCGCGGCGCGCTCCCATGCCTGTCGACGACGACGACGACGAGACGCCGCCTCCGGTGCCGCCGCGCGACTACAGCCGGTCGACGACGACTGCTCCGACGGGGGTGGCGCCTCCGCGGCCGCGCCACGACGCCGGCTTCATTCCGCAGGTGGCGGAGAGTCTGCGCGCCGAGCCGCCAACTGTGCGCCGTGTCGGCGCCCAGACGCGCGTCGACCCCTTCGAGCATCACTCGCCCTTGGGCGGCCAGATTCGCGCCGTCGACGCCTACGAGCAGCGCGGCCCGCCGCGGCCGACACCTAAGGCCGGGCCGGGCGCGCCGACAGGGCCGGCCGTCGCCTCCTACTACAGCCGCGGCCGGGCGCCCCCGCTACCGGCCGAGCTCGACATGACGACGGCCCGAACCAGCGCAAGCCGGGTCCCCAGCAAACCGGGGCTGCTCTCTTCCGGCCGTACTTAGGCAGCACAGACAGACCGTCCACCAACTTTGACAGTGAACGTGGAAAGTGAAAGGACTCGTAAGCGGTGTTCCAGTTTTTATCGTCCGACGGCCGACCGATGTCGCGCAGTAGTTGCCGAGTAAAGGGCTTTCTTGCTGGTGTTCCAAGTCGACTTGTTGGGTTCACTATTATTGGTGAGTATTGCGTGGTGGTGATGGTGTTAAAGTAGTTTTTTACAGTCGTCAACAGTGTAGTCGTTTTTCCAAAAGACTCTGCCAGCATGATGCGCGGTGGTCCACGTGGCGGCGGCGGCGGCAGGCCGATTATTGTTCTCAGTCAGTTCTTTTGGATAATACATCCTGTGTCCGTACAAAAAAATTGCGGGAATCTCAGGCCAGAAGACTCGTCGCGAGAGCGGTCGTCCCGTGCAGACGGGCAATATTGCGGCAGCCAAAGTAGGCGCTGTGCATGTTGGATGCGTATGTCACCGAATGACGTCATCATGTGGCATTTCAGACGATCGCTGACGTCATTCGGACGAGTCTGGGTCCCCGGGCGATGCTGAAGATGCTGCTCGACCCCATGGGCGGGGTCGTGCTCACGAACGACGGCAACGCCATTCTCAGGGAGATTCAGGTTCGGTGGGGTGGGGGTCGACAGGATATCCAGCCCTACGTGTTTCCCTTCAGGTGCAACACCCGGCGGCGAAGTCGATGATCGAGATCAGTCGGACGCAGGACGAGGAGGTCGGCGACGGCACGACCAGCGTGATCGTGCTCGGTTCGGCAACCCTGTCCTGCCCCCCCCCTTGCGCACAGTGTTGCCCTTCCTTCCTTCCCCAGCGGGCGAAGTGCTGGCGAACGCCGAGCCGTTTCTGGAGCAGGGCCTGCACCCCACGGTCATCGTGCAGGCGTACCGCATGGCGCTGGATGACGTCATCGCGTGGGCGCGCGACAAGTTCAGGTGGGTCGGCGTCAGGCGCAGTTTGAATTGAGTTTCGAACGAACGAACGAGTGATTCAGCCGCCCTCTGGACACGAAAGATGAGCAGGCGGTGCGCCAAGTCGTCTCGTCGTGTCTGGGCACCAAGATGATGTCCCAGTGGATGGACCTGGCGGTGGGCATCGCTCTCGAGGCCGTCCGCACCGTCGTCGTCGTCGACAACGACCGCACGGAGGTCGACATCAAGCGCTACGTCCGCGTCGAAAAGGTGCGGCGTCGACATTCGGGTCGACAGGTCGACGACACTGCTCTCGGTCGGTCGTGGTCGTCTAGATTCCTGGGGGCCGCGTGGAGGAGAGTCGCGTGATGAAGGGCGTCGTGCTGAACAAGGACGTCACCCACCCCAAGATGAAGCGTCGCATCGAGAAGCCGCGCATCGTGCTGCTCGACTGCCCGCTCGAGTACAAGAAGGGCGAGAGCCAGGTGCGTGAGGCGTCGACGAAACCCTGGGATCCCGTCTGAGACGACGCCCTGTATGTGCCGCAGACGGCGCTGGAGCTCCGTCGGGAGGAGGACTTCACGCGCGTGCTCGAGGAGGAGGAGGCGGCGATTCGGCGCCAGTGCGAGGCGCTGCTGGCGCACAAGCCGGACGTGGTGTTCACGGAGAAGGGCGTCTCGGACCTGGCGCAGCACTTCCTCGCCAAGGCGGGCGTGACGGCCGTGCGCCGTCTCAAGAAGACGGACAACAACCGACTGGCGCGCTGCTGCGGCGCCACCATCGTCAACGACCCATTCGAGCTGCGCGCCGAGGACGTGGGCACCAAGGCCGGACTCTTCGACGTCTTCAAGATCGGAGACGAGTTGGTGGAAAGACAAACACGACTTTATTGACAGTACGAGAGGCGGTAGGAAACCAATCACAGTCATTAACACTCCCAGCGAGCGGCTCGTGTTGGGCGCCTTTGCAAGTCATCAGTAATGGGCCTTCAATGAGAGAGTGCGTCCCTTTCCCTTACCCAAGTGGGATTTTCAGTGACACTCTGTCTGGCGGGAGTTGAAACCCCAGACGACTAGGGCGCCGAGCCATAGCGCTGAGCTACTCGCCATCGAAACTACAGCCACCCTCTCTCGCCTTCAGGTACTACACGAGCGTGACGGACTGTCCGGACGCGACGGCGTGCACGGTGCTACTGCGCGGGCCCAGCAAGGACGTGCTCAACGAGATGGACCGCAATCTCAACGACGCCATGCAGGCCGCGCGCAACGTCCTCTTGGAGCCGCGCGTCGCGCCCGGCGGCGGCGCGCTCGAGATGGCGCTCGCGCAGGTGGGCCCCCACCCCCAGGCTGTTGTTGTTGGATCAAGGGCGACGCTAGGAGGCCGTCAATCAACGGCCCGTGTTGCGTACTCGTCTCCATGGCACCTTCCTGTCTCGAGGCACAAATCAGCCAAAGACAACGCCATCTGCACTCTAGGGCGGGCACCACAGCACGAGAAAATCCATTGACAGGGAGGGCATCCATCAAGAATCGAACCCCGAAGCGTGCGCTCAAGAGGCCGATTCCCTGCCACTAGGCCATTCGCTGGCCCGAGAGTGGCGTTGCGGCGGCTGTCAGCGATTGAGTGTTTGTGTCGCGCGTCGCGCAGGCGCTGAACGAGAAGGCGAAGTCGGTGGAGGGCGTGCGCCAGTTCCCGTATCGCGCCGTCGGTCGCGCGCTCGAGGTGCTGCCGCGCACGCTCATCCAGAACTGCGGACAGAGCACCGTCCGTCAGCTGACGGCGCTCAGGGTCTGTACTACCAATTGTACTCTTGTCAATTTCTTCGCTAGAACGCGTCCGCATTGGCAACACACTCGACAGGCGAAGCACGCGCAAGGCTCCGGCGCCAACTGGACGTGGGGCGTGGACGGCAAGACGGGCCAGCTGGCCGACATGACCGCCCTGGGCGTCTGGGACCCGCTGGGCGTGCGTCTCCAGGTCTTCAAGTCGGCCGTTGAGGTGCGCCTGCCCCTTCCTGACCACGCCGCCTCCCCCCCCCCCTTCTTGCAGTCGTCGACAGCAGTGGCGGATCCAGATTTTTTTCTGAATGGGACGCTATTTTGCAGAAGGGGAACCCTGTTGAAGTTTACGGATGCTGGCCCATTTAGGCGGTGGTTTGGGTACATAATAGGCCCGTCTTTCTTGCCAATTAATTCTTTGAAATTTTCGACCACCTACACAAGCATTTTATATGGAGAAGTGGGTCCGCTGCTGGGCACGATTCTTCCCCAGCCTCCAGTTTTCCGATTTCCGGAGGTGGAATGGGTCCATTCCTCTCACCCTGATCGATAGAGTCGTGTCTGTTTTAGTCGGCAGTGATGCTGCTGCGCATCGACGACGTCGTCAGCGGCACCAAGAAGGCGGACGGCGCGGCAGAGGAAAAGCCCGCACCCGGACCCCCGGCCGGCGCCCCCGGCGACGGGCCCGAGTGACGAAGAACTGCGAATTCTTAGTCGACGGCTAGGAAGGAGTCTAGGCGACGCGTTCTCCGTTTTTCCCAGTTCCGTTCTTCGGTTGTCTCCGCACGCGCGTTTTCTGGCCGGCGCCAATGCCGCTGCCGTTTTGCATGAGTGTGCCAGCCCGTTGTAGTCGACCGCAAGTCAATCCGAGCAAGAAAGCACGTTCGCATTGTTCACACAATTTCACCATACAAGGACAGTAGTTCTTTTCGTTCCCCAGGTTGTACGTGCAAGTACGTGGGACATACATAGTGTTTAGGTGAGCGGTACCGCGTGCCTTGCGTACGATTAGTGAACGTTTTTGGAGCGAGCTCTAGAACCATCGCATTGCGGTATCCGGGTACCTACATACCGTAATGAACTGACGATGAATCTTGCAGGCTTCGATGAATGCAAGAATTGTGGGGACATGAGTGACACTATTGTCTTAACCAAATGGATTGTGGGGCTGTGGCGTAGTCCGCAAGGCGTTGGATTCCTGACCGCGAGGTCGGGTGTTCGATTCCTTGCGGCGATTCCAAGGCCACGGCGACCCCCTTCGGCAAGGGGTTTAAACCACAGCTCCGGTTTCTGGCTGTACCGTGGCTTCGGCCTAAAATCAGTGCCAGGTGGGGGCCCACCTTGCCTCGCGTCAGAAGAACGCCCATTGTTATTTATACGGCGCCGCCCTGTGATCTCGTGATCCAGTTTACGGCCATTGTGCTGTGTCGGTGGTTGTCGTCAAAAATAAAGTTTAAAGTAAAAAAAGGATTGCGCATTTAAATGGATTACCTGAAGCAAAATTTAAGAATTGCGATTTCGGCAGTCAGTGTAGGAACACATAACAATAGTCTTTGTAACAAAACACGCGTTGAATATAGTTCGCTTGATCGTCCAGTTGTCGTCACTGAGCTGAGCGTACGATCCGTTGTGTGAGGCGGATTTTGCGGCGTGCCATCGATCGTTGCGCGCCCATTGTTCTCGGCAGCGTGGCGTCGCGCGACGCCTCCGACCCACTGGCCCCAATTAGTGGCGGTGGCGAGGTGTTGTCTTTCGGCGTCTCGGCGGGCGGCCACTTTCCCTTGGATAGTCGAACACCGAAAACAGTAGTGAAAGAAAAAAGTTGGCAATGGGCACCGTGCGCGCGGCCGCCTATGCGGCGGTGGGCCTGAGCGCGATGACGGTCGTGCTGTGCGTGCTCGCCGTGCCGCTGCTACTGGCGCGGCTCGAGCGCCTACAGACCGGCGTCGCCCTCAACGTTTACCAGTTCAAGGCAAGCGGACCCGGGTGGTCTGTTTTCACTTGTCCACGCACGCTCGTCTAGACGGAGACGGACGAGTCTTGGCGGGAAATGGTCAAGATCGGCCAGTCGCTGGGCCAGCAGACGCTGCGCGACCACGAGCGCAGCGCCAGGAGCAACTGTGCGCCGGTTTTTGTGACTCCGCGACTTTAGAGCGGGCTAGAAAAAAAGCGGAGATTTCAGACGGAGCAGCGGGAAGCTACAGGGCGACACCGGCGCCGAATCCTTACGCCAATTTCCAGAGATACGACGGCGGCAGCGATAGTGGAACCGACTCGACCATCGACTGCAGTGAGTGGCGAGGCGCGAACTCACGCAGCTCGGCACATTGCTACAAGTGCTCTGCTCGTACAGGCGATGAGCGTGGTCCGCAAGGGGTCGCTGGCCAGCCTGGAGTCGATGGCAAGAACGGCAACCCCGTATGGACTCGAATGGGTGTCCGCGTGCCTCTCGTATTTGGACACGCGTTTTTTTAGGGACAGGACGGATTGCGAGGCGAAGACGCGTCGAGCTCGTCGTCATCGTCGTCGTCAGGCGGCGGTCGCTCTCGCGGCAGCAGCGGTCGCAGTCGCGGCGGGCGCGGCCGCGGCGGCGGCGGCGGTCGCAGTCGCAGCGGCAGCGGTCGTAACAGCGGCGGCTACGGCTCTCTGCCGGATCGCAATTCAAACAGCAACAACGACGCCTGCCAGATCTGCCCTCAAGGCAAGCCCGGCGACGCTGGCAACCCCGGTTCTTCAGGTTACCCTGGCCCGAAAGGAGACTCCGGGCGGCCCGGCCCGCCAGGTGGAGCATCCGGCGCCTGTTGCTGGTACCGCTGTGAAACGGACGACAGTGGCATTGCAGGCAAGCACGGCATGCCTGGAAAGCCAGGCGCTCCCGGCAATCGGGGTCCCAGCGGCCAGCAGGGCGCCGACGGAGCGGCTGGAAAGCCAGGAGCGGACAAGCTGTCGGGTCACGGCATGCCCGGACCCAAAGGTCGGCCCGGAAATCCTGGCCAGCCCGGTCCTCAGGGTGTCCGTGGCGCGTCTGGTCCGGCGGGTCCACCGGGGGCTCAGCAGGGCAATCCGGGAAGTAGAGGTGTCGACGGACAGCCCGCGTCGCCCGGACAAGACGGACCTCCCGGACCACGAGGTCTGTCCGTAGCTGGTTTCGTTCGCCACGTCCTATCACGCACAAATCTCCATATCGTAGGATTGCCCGGCAAGGACGCGAGATACTGTCCCTGCCCACCAAAGGACTCCTTTCCAGCGCCGGTTGAAAACAACCGACCTTCACCGACTAGCTACAATCGTAACCAGGGATCTGTCAGACAGAACGGCGGTTCCGCCGCTCATTTTTCAAGGCCTCGAGTCGAGCCGAGCAGATACAGGAGCCAGGGTGGATTTTAGCCAGAACTGACAGAAGTCAAAATCAGTTTGATTAACGATCAAAGTACCAAAATATTACGAAATTCATTTGCTGCAGTGGATTTGCATTACGACACAGTCAAAGCAATACACACATTCGCATCTATTGCGTTCCGCATGAAGCGCACGATAGCGTTTTTTGCGGTCTCCTGATTTGGGCATTCATTCCATGGCTTTGAGTTCCTCGGCGGCCTGCTTGAAGATGGCCGTCCACTGCGTGCGTTGCTGCGCGCTGACGCCGCCGGCGTGCTTCTCCATCGCCTTGAGGAAGGGCTCGAGGAACTTCTGCAAGGCGGCGGCTGCTCGGCGCGTGCCTGTCCCTGCGAACGCGTGGCGCCGCCTGGCGGACGACAAACAAAGCACGGACGGGGAATTCGGCGAGCGGCACGCCCATCTCCTTGTAGTAGTCGGCGACGTTCGACAGCGACACGTGCCACTCGCGGCCGCCCTGCTGCGCCGTCTCGCCCAGCCCGAAGAAGTTCCTGCGGTAGAACGAGTGTCGAACGAAAGTCGACGGCCCGTCCCGCCCTGGCACGACCTCAGCTCCACCTGTCCCGCCCGCTGGAACTTCTGCGCTTTCGGCACGGAGTCGGGGTCGATGTCCTCGGCGTCGAAGTGGGCCGCGACCTCGGGGTGGATTGTGAAGAGCCTGCGTCCGAATTTCCGGCTCGCACACACAAGCAGGAAAAAGAAAAAACGACGCGCGCACTGTCTGTGGAACTCGGCGACAGTGTCGCGGGCCATCTTGTACTTGTTGCAGTGTTCTTCGAGCATCTTGGAGTCGACGTCCATTCTGTCGACTTTGTTCCTACACTTTTTCCGAACTTGGCAGAGAGAAACGTCGCACGTGGCTCGGTTGCGCGAGTTGGCTCGGTCTTCTTCTTCTACAAACAGTTTAAAAAAGCTTCTTCTTCTTCAAGTCGGCACCGGTCGCGGAGCAGCGAATGCTTCTCTGGGCTCGAGACGACGCCGAGCAAATAGAAACTTGGGCCTGAAAAGCCCGCCTAGTGCCCGAAGCCTGAAAAGGGGCGGTTTGCAGCGAGGAATTCGCGTCAGCTGCCAACCGGCGTTGACTCCGGCCCGCTCGTGACAGCGACGAACCTGAGCGCGCACCTCTAATTTTTCCGCCTTTTGGCGCGCGCTTTGACAGCGTCATTTTTCTTGCCAAGGTCAACTGAGCGGCAACCAATTTTTTTCCCTTCCGCGAACGTGATCCAGCAGCGCTTTGAAAACAACGAGCGGGCCGTAGATCAAGAAGCGTCAGATAAGCAACGTAAAGGCTTTGTCTCGCTCGCGCACTACGTACGTACCTTGCGCTGTTCAATGCTTAGAATAGAACCGTGGTAGGTATGGTGGCAGGTGGCCCACACCTATATACGGCATCTGGTCCACAACGGTTTCTGTACAGAGCCATAAATGTTAACACTTGGCAGCCAGCAAGCACCATCACAACAAAGCCCAAAATATCACCGTATCTCACAAAAGCCACTCAGAGGAGCCGAAAATCGGATCGACGTATTATTCGGTCGCTGCTCGTTGCAGACGTTCTAAAGTGGTGTACGAGTATGATGTACATTGTAGTGTGCACATTGTATTTTGACCTTCAGAATTTGCTCATAGTCGTAACAGTTTTTAGCGCCATGTGCTTTATCGTGAAGTTACAGTACCTACATATCGAGTTTGCACGTAAACTGTCACGTTCATTTTTTTTGTCGAGCTCGACTAATATAAGAATTCGGAATTCGAATGAATTTTGGAATTTTGGTTGCACCAACCTGCGAACAACTGAAGAGTACATTGCAGTTAAATCTGCCGTCGGACGAATCGCAGTGGCACGGGTTGTCGGAGAGGCTGCATTCGCACTTGAATAGTCCCCAACTAGAGGCCCAGCACGGAAAGAAGACCATGGTCAGCAGCGTCGTCAGCAAGAGGACGATGAAAACCACGCAGACGACGAGCGCGATCGTCAGCTGTCGTCTGCGCCGGCGCTCGGCTGCCGCCTCTGCCGACAGGGCCACCGAGGGTGGCGGCAGCCAGAGCTCTCCGTAGACGGAGTCGCGCGCATCGCGCCTCTTCCAGCCGTTGGTCACGCTGAAGATGGAGTCCTTGACGACTGGGCCCGGCCTCTTTGGCACGTCCACGTCGGCGTAGAGGTCCGACGGCTCGGAGGAGCCGTTGGAGGGGCGTCGACGGCGTCGCCCGGTGACGTAGTCGCGGAACACCTCCATGGGACAGACGAAGACGACGTCCTTGAGCGTCTTGTCCGTGATCCAGAACTGGCGCTGCATGGTGCCTCGCTGCAGCAGTACCGTGAGCGTGTCGACAATTTGCGCGTCGAAAGTGCGGAAGTACTCCTCGGCGACAGGCACGCGCTCGAGGTCGGCCAGATTCGGCTCTCGGAGGTGGACGGTGAACCGCTGCTCCTGCGTCGTCAGCACCGCCGATTCGCCCTTGTCCAGGTGCCGACTGATGCGAAAGGCGACGCGCGAGCACCGGTCGCGGATCTTGTAGTGGTCGGCCGCCTCCGATCGGCCCATCAGGCTGTAGGAGACCGAGCAGCCGTCGATGCCGTCCGACAGCTGGCTGTCCGTCTCCCATCGTACGCCATTCGAGTCCATGCCACCCCGCTTCACTGCTACACCACACACACACGCACGCACACAACAGCGTTCGTCAATGCGCACGCGCCGCCGCGTCTTATCAGCGCAATGGCGAAAGCGGGCGAGCGCGCGCGAGCGACCGCATATCAACGAGCGACGGTCGTCCTGTGGGCGCGGCCTTCCCAGTGCCCCGACAGGCGGATGAATTCTGCGGAGAGGCTCAGACACGGAGCCTGGCCGACCTGCGTCACGAAACTTGCGCGCCCGTGGCGGTAAAGTACCGCGTGGGCGTTGATGGATCGTACAAAGGAATACTATGCTTGTAGATTGCCGCACGGAACAAACAAGTATTTGCATCCGTTTTCGGATTTGACGGAAATACGGTATGTATATACTTATGCTTACCGTACTTAAACGGTACACTTACCCAGTACGTCAACGTCCTGGTTGTATTTTTTACGTGTTCCTTTTTTTTCTTCAGGTGACTTCACTGTCATCGTCAACATCTATAAACCGTCAACCATGTCCAGTGCACAACGCAATGCAACGGGTACGAGTGTTTGTGGGGCTGTGGCGTAGTCCGTAAGGCGTTGGACTCATGACCGCGAGGTCGGGGGTTCGATTCCTTGCTGGGTGAAAACCACGGCTACCCCCTTGGGCAAGGGGTCTAAACCACAGCTCCGGTTTCTGGCTGTACCGTGGCTTCGGCCTAAAATCAGTGCCAGGTGGGGGCCCACCTTGCCTCGCGGCAGAACAACGCCCACTGTTATGTATACGGCGCCGCCCTGTGATCCTGGTGATACAGTTAACGGCCATTGTGCTGTGTCAGGTGGTTGTCGTCAAAAATACCGTTAAAAAAAAGATGGCCGACCGGCGGACGACGAAGCTTGCGTGCGCTACCGTGTGCGACAGCGGTTTCCGCGCCACACAACCGTTTGAACGACGACGCGTGGCCGCACCGCGTGCGGCCACGTACGAGCGGCTGACGACTAATAACGACGAACTCGAAAAGAGACTAACTGCAAACTACTAAACGAACAGACTAGGAGCAGACTACTAAAACACAGACTGACCACGGGTCGCGAGGGGGAGGGTGAGGGAAAGCGGTGCACAGGTGTCTCAGTTGGAGTCGAAAATGCAAAGACATGCAAATAACCTCCACTGCTCGTTATTTACATATTTACGCACGGTCTAACTTACGGTAACTACGCTATAAATAAGGTGTGTAGTCATACGTGTACTGTACACAGCTGTTTCATTATTTTTATTATTTACGCCAAAGAATAATGAAACGGTTGTGTGATCTGAACGCTGGAATAAAAACCCACTGTTTTCCCTCCCTACCTCAAAAGGTCTGCTCAACCCGAACTAACTACTGTCTCCAACATCTGAGAGGCCCCTTAAACAATTATAGATGTCTGTCTGTCTCACACGCGTAATGCTAATGGACCAATTTCCTAGGCCCTGGCCACTGGATTAAAAGCCCACGGTTTTTCGCCTCCCCATCTTAAAGAATAGGGCTGCCCCTCAATCTGGGCTCGCACATTTAGTAAATTCCGGCAGCAACATCTGAGTGGTGTTCGTCAAGCAATCATCGATTAGCAACCCACCACAAACCTACCCTCAATGCGAATTGGCGCCAGAACAACAAAAAGTAACCAGCGATTGCACATGAGATCAACGATTGCACCCAAGAACAACCAATGAGATCAACGAAGATCTGATCAGATCAGCTTTTAGACCAAATTTGAGCAAAAATTTAAACAGATGTCACCACTTCAAAATGCCAGGACGAATTGCGCAAGTAGATAGATGGCCGGGACTTCAGCTCGCCCTGCGGCGCGTCGCACCTGCCGTAGCCGCCCGGGACGTAGACAGCCCAGCCGTCTAGAAGGCCGTCCGTGTTGTAGATGAAGACGTTCACGTCGAGCCAGTTGGCGATGGCCCAGCACTCGAACTCCATCGCCCATCCAAACTCCGTAATGTGACGAAGAACTGACGCAGCGCTGACGCGTTGGCCTGACAGGCTCTAAAAACCACATGCACAACAAGGAGCACGAAAAGCACAGAATAATCGTGCAGTAAAACCGAGATTTCGGCAGCCAATTGTCGATGCGAAAAAACAGATCTCCCGGACTTGTAGTCAGAGATCAGGCGCTGAACATCAGGCCTTGTCCAAACACTTGCCTGATACCTTCCTTGCGAACGATTAGACATACTTTCGCATTTCGCAACAAAACAAAACAGAACAATTTCGCCAAACAATTTCAAATCACCTTTAAAAATCATCCTACCGTACTGAGCGCTTCATTATTTTTTGCTGCATCATTATTTTTTCCACTGTTAAACCGTTTCGTGTGGCACGTTCATGAGATCTATAACTATTTCTAGCGCATTATCTTCATTATTCTGCGAATTTCACTAGGTTCACTAATCGCTTCATTATTTTTTCACCGCTGCTTCGTTATTTACGCCAAAGAATAACGAAGCAGAATAACGAAGCATTACACACTCGGGTGAACGCGATAAATAAGGCTTCGGCCCACATTTGCCAACCGCCCCTTGTCTCCCCCAAAGAGTGAATCTAGAAAATTTGGATTTCGAGCAATGTCATCAATGAAGACCGAAGAGCAGGCTGCCGAAGTCGACGAGAAGATGGACACGACCGAGGCTGACGACGACACCGCAAAGGACAAGGAAAGCTCTACAGCCGACGTCGACGCCGTCTCTGTCGAGAGTTGGTTTTCTCTCTCGAATTCCTCTCGTTTGCGACCGAATGACGGTGGTTGCAGAGATTCGGGAGCACTGCCGCCAAATCGAGAAGGCGGAGTCCGTGCGCGAGCCGCGTCTCATCGGCCGGGTGCTGCGGCAGCTCGTCACGACGCGGAAGGCGCTGAACGGTCGCGTTCTCCACCTGTTGCTGTCGTCCAACGGGCTGGCGGCCGTCAGCAACTCGTCTGCCGAACTCCTCAAATTCGTCTCCGTTCCCAAGGTGTCGTTTCGAGTCCATGCTCCGGTGGTAGCGCGGACTAGAGGTGACGACGCCGTATAGGATGCCACCTCCTCCAGCGCCGCCGCCGACACCCAGCAGCAGTCGACACCTTCTTCGCGTTCGCCGCGCGCGCTTCGGCGCTCGGCCGCCGTGGGCGTGGCGCCGACGCCCGAAGTGGACGCGTACGTGCACCTGCTGGTCGTCGTCTACCTGGTCGACGAGGCCCGCCTCCAGGAGGTCGGTAGCGGGGGTCGCGCGCAGTCTGACGGACGCGTGGGTGTCAGGACTGTCGGTACAGGCTCGGGAGTGCCTGGCGCAGCTGCTGCGCAAGGTGGAACGCGAGGACCGACGCTGCGTGGACCCCCTGGCCGCGAAGGCGTACTTCTACTACGCACTGGTAGAGGAGCGACTTTGCGGGGACGAGGCGGCGGCGCGCCAGTACCTGAACGGCCGGCTGCGCGCGGCGGCGCTGCGTCGGCAGCGCGAGTCGCAGGCGACGCTGGTCAACTGCCTGCTGCGCAGTCTCCTCCGAGCGCGCATGTACGACGCGGCCAAGAAGCTCGACAGCAAGGCCGGCGACTTTCCTCAGGACGCGACCAACTCCCAGTGGGCGCGCTACTACTTCTACATGGGCGAGTCTCTTATCTTGTGTGCTCAGTGTCTATTCCTGTCGGTGGCTAGCTAGCGTCGCCCCTTTAGGACGCGTCAAGGCGATGGAGCTCGACTACAGCGGCGCTCAGACCTATCTGCAGCACGCCATGCGCAAGTCGCCTCAGCACCTAGCGGCGGGCTTCAAGCAGGCGGTACGTTAATTAGTCGTGGAGTTGTACGTGTGTGCGTCGTCTCACTCAGCTCGCGTTCCCAGGTCCAAAAGTACCTAGTGGTCGTCGGCCTGTTGATGGGCGAGGTGCCCGAGCGGTCGCTCTTCCGCCAGCCGCTCCATAGCAAGAGTCTCGCGCCCCACTATCTCGAGATGACTCAGGGTTTGGCGCCCTGTGGCCATAGGGCGCCCGAACCTGTCTCCACCGGAATTATATTGCAGCGGTGCGTCGGGGCGACCTGCCGGCGTTCACGGCCGTGCTCGAGTCGGCGTCGGCACGGGCGCAGTTCGAGGAGGACGCGACCCTGTCGCTCGTCGTCCGTCTCCGACAGAACGTGATCCGCACGGCCGTGCGTCAGATCGCCGTCGCCTACAGCCGCATCGGCCTCGTCGACATCCAGCGCAAGCTGGGCCTCTCCACGCCCGCCGAGGCCGAGTACATCGTCGCCAAGGTGCCCCCTCCCCTCACCCCCCAGCTCTGTCGACGCGCGTGCTCGCAACGACTTGAGGCGATCGCGGACGGCTCTATCGCGGCGACGCTCGACAGCGACGGCCAGTTCATGCAGTCGAACGACTCGTCCGACGTATACGCGACGACCGAGCCCCAGTTCCAGTTCGACAGCCGCATCCGCTTCTGTCTAGAGCTGCACAAGCAGGCCGTCCAGGTGGGCGGGAAGGGTGGAGAGGACTGCTTGTCGATCTGTCACTGCCGTCGGTGTGTAGGCGCTGCGCTACCCGGCGAAGCCGACTGCGGCAGCGGAGTCGCTCGAGGAACAGCGTGAGCGCGAGCAGCAGGAATTCGAGCTGGCCAAAGAGCTGGCGGAAGAGGACGAGACCGACGACGCGTTCTGAGACACTTCCCTGTAGAGACCGTGGGTCTCTTAAGGCCAAAACACGCCTCTGACTGGCACCGTCCATCCGCCTCCGTCCATTCCGGTCAGCCAGACGCGCCTATCAAATGAACGGTATCAATTCGCTGCAGGGGCGGATCTAGGAATTTTTGGCTAGAGGAGCGAACCAACCCAGCTCACCCCATTGGATCGGACCAGCCATTATAACACCTAGGCAGTAGAGAACGAAACGGGCCTGGAGATTCAGGCCCGGCCTGGCCTGCCCACCACCCCGGCCCGGCCTGGCCTGCCCGGCCCGAAATTGTTACAGTGAAATTCCACCGCATCAGACCATCGCAGAAGCACCCATCACATCAGTATCACCATTCAACATTCACGACTTTGAGTATGCCTTGTCAGTCTCTCTCTGCAGCAAATTGTTGTTGTTGGAATCTTCCGACTCATGTCCAGAGTGTTGACCAGAAGCTTCACCGAGCTCATGATCGCGACACTTTCATAACAATGCGCCAATAAGTGGGTGCGTTTTTCTGGTTAGACGCATCGACACAATACGCGAAAGCAACAACTAACATGCATACTCGCGACTTTGCCACAACGTGAAGAATACAAACAAATATTTGTAGAATGCATCATTTCCACGAAATGGGCAGGCCCGGCCACGCCCAGCCCGCCATCCAAAAAAGTAGGCCCAGGCCGGCCCAACTGTCCCCAGTCTAGATCCGCCCTTGATTCGCTGGCGGTTGACTTGCACCATTTATTTGATAGGCGGCACGTTCCAGCTGGCCGATGGTGCTGGACGGATGGAGATGTGTGTTTTGGCCTTTACCAGGGGGGGGGGGGGGTGCCACTCCGCCATTTTTCGTGTTCAGTTTTTGCGCACTCGCCGCCGCTCGCCAACGCGTCGGCGGATTTGCATCAAAATTGGTGGCTGAGTAGGAAATTTCATGGGCTACAAGATGGCGTTAACAGTTTTTAGCCGCTTTTGGAATTTTCGCGAGAACAGTCGCATTCTTCTGTCGCGGTGTAAAGAGCGCGCTTTACCGTAAATAGTCGGCCAGCGTAAAAGTTTTTATTAGAGGCCAAATTTAAAAATCTAAAAGACTAGGATTACGGGTATTGCCCTGAAGTTAATTTCATCCCATTATAGCTCCGCTCCATCTCTCACCCCCATGGCGGGCCAGGCCCAAAACTGAAAATCCACTTCTCGCGCCATTTGGTACCAAAACTTTAGACGTCCATTTCTAAACAAAAAATTGTTCGAATTAAGTGAAATATGGGTTAGGTATAACCGCCTCGACGTCCTCTTTCGAATGCCGCATAGCGCGCTGCGCTCCGACCTACGGTTCGGCCGCACGGCGCCTGTAAGCGGTCTCGGGTGCCAAAATCGACTAAAAATACAAATATTCGGAGTTCAGGTTCTCAGCGCTGGGGAGGAGATTCGAAAATCCGCTCAACAAAAAGTTTTCTACCTACCTCGACTACGAACCACAGAAATCTCATCGCTGGGCGATAAGCATGCAGACCTGGCTAGTCCAAAAGGTGTGTTTTTGTCCATTTTCCATTGTAATTGAAATATTTTACGTCTATTTTCTCACGCGTTTGTTAATTATATCCAAAACGTTTGTGCAATTTAGATTCGCCTCATCATGCTGAACAACCGGACGTGCGATTCGACCAGGTTTGGAAACTTTATTTTTCATAGTTTTTCCAACTTCCAGAATTGGGGTGCTCAAAACTCAGGAAAATAAAAAGTTTCCAAACCTGGTCGAATCGCACGTCCGGTTGTTCAGCATGATGAGGCGAATCTAAATTGCACAAACGTTTTGGATATAATTAACAAACGCATGAGAAAATAGATGTAAAATATTTCAATTACAATGGAAAATGGACAAAAACACACCTTTTGGACTAGCCAGGTCTGCATGCTTATCTTATCGCCCAGCGATGAGATTTCTGTGGTTCGTAGTCGAGGTAGGTAGAAAACTTTTTGTCGAGCGGATTTTCGAATCTCCTCCCCAGCGCTGAGAACCTGAACTCCGAATATTTGTATTTTTAGTCGATTTTGGCACCCGAGACCGCTTACAGGCGCCGTGCGGCCGAACCGTAGGTCGGAGCGCGGCGCGCTATGCGGCATTCGAAAGAGGACGTCGAGGCGGTTATACCTAACCCATATTTCACTTAATTCGAACAATTTTTTGTTTAGAAATGGACGTCTAAAGTTTTGGTACCAAATGGCGCGAGAAGTGGATTTTCAGTTTTGGGCCTGGCCCGCCATGGGGGTGAGAGATGGCGCGGAGCTATAATGGGATGAAATTAACTTCAGGGCAATACCCGTAATCCTAGTCTTTTAGATTTTTAAATTTGGCCTCTAATAAAATCTTTTACGCTGGCCGACTATTTACGGTAGAGCGCGCTCTTTACACCGCGACAGAAGAATGCGACTGTTCTCGCGAAAATTCCAAAAGCGGCTAAAAACTGTTAACGCCATCTTGTAGCCCATGAAATTTCCTACTTAGCCACCAATTTTGATGCAAATCCGCCAACGCGTTGGCGAGCGGCGGGGAGTGCGCAAAAACTGAACACGCGCGCCCATTATAAAAGCGCGGAGTGGCACCCCCCCCCCCCCTGGCCTTTACCCATCTCCTCTGTCCCGCCTCTTCGTCTGTGCGTGTGCTTCGCTGGTACGCCTGTGCGTGGTCGTGGCGGCCGGCTAGCCAGCCAAGGAGCAAGGAAGTGCTCGCGTTTTGCGCACTTTGTGTGTGCAGGCCTTGGGTCCACCTCCCCCACCCCCTGCCCTCGTTTTGCCTACTTTGTACAGGCCTTCCCATACCTGTAACTGGGTCAGAGAGAGGGAGAGGGTGGCCATACCTGGGGGGGGGGGTTTGGGGGTTGCCCACCCCAGGTCAAAAGTTGCCCCTCCCCAGCCCCTGCCCCCAACCCTCCCCCCAGAATTTTTTTGAAAGTTTTCCAACTTGTCTACAACTGTAAAAAGTAGTGTATTTTTTGTCCTTTTCAGTGTCTTTTGACCTAAAACAGCTAAATAACGCTATTTATAGCCTACTTTAACCTATTTTTGTCCAAAAAGTGCCTATTTAGGTACACTTTTTTACCCTCTTACACCCCTCCCTCTTCAAATCTGCGTGCCCCTCCCTCTTCAAATCTGCGTGCCCTCCCATGCCCCCCCCCCCAGAATGGTTGCTGACCCTCCCCCCCCCCCCACTTCAAAAACCTGATTACATGTATGAGGGTGGCTGGAGCAAAAAGTGGGGGGAAGTAGCTGGTCATTTTTTGACATATGCTGGTACTTTTTGGTAAAAAATGGGTATAAATAGGGTCTAAAAATGTTATTTAGCTGTTTTATGGTCATATAACTCTTGTGACTGTATGGCATGACATATCAATATGATAGTGGTATTGCGCACTGCTATTGTGTGCACTAGCCGCTACAACTCAGGACACCTGCTACAAAGTGGTTCAGTATCAGTATTTTCATGTCCTCAGTAGTGACTCATCATCAATTCAATGGTTCAAAAAATCATGCTGCGAATGCTCAGTTGAAAAGCAACAATGATTGACAAATCTGTAAAGTGCTGCAGCAAAAGCCAAAGGAAGTCAACCAATGCAACCAATGCACTTCTGCAATACAGGAAAACGTTTCACCTATTTTGTTGTAATGCTTTATTCTCGCGTCATTACATCTCCAGTCATTACAGTGTAAGTGTCAGTTTACAACCCTAATATGTGAGCACTTGCATGCGCGAGATTCCAGATTTTCGATTGCCTATAACTTTCGATTGCTGGAACCGATTTCGGCGCGTTATGGCTCAAAAGAAGCGCATTCATCAGGGGACTGTACGTGCCACAGCTCGTTGCAGTATTACTGCGCTAAGGGGAAACGCCGAAAAATGTTTCTGAAAAGTGTCTTTTTTCGTGTTTTCTTCTGAGTTTTTGGAGTGCCACTCGCGAGTGCCGCTGGCAATTGGAATGAAATTTGGCATGTGTAGGCGACCCGTGATGGCAATTTTGCGTACGAAAGGAATCGTCTCTGCGTCCTACCAAACTTGAGATATCGCTGATATTATGCGTTTTTTGGACATAGTTGTTTTTTTTCGGCTGGTTTCTACCAAGAGTAAATCTTGAAAAAAGGGCCCATTTAACCCCCATTTTTTTTTGATTTTCTTGAACAGTTTCTTATGAAAAGTCTGCCAAGTCACTGAACCTGAAACTTCGCCACTGATAGTGAGTTATTAGCAATTAAAAATATCAGCGAAAAAGTTTGTGTTTAATAGGTGCGCTAATGGCTTATGACAGAGCTTTGCTATAAAGGCAAAAGTTGTTCGGCATGTGGATTAAATTGAATGCACCAAAATGCCTCTCCCGGGTTCCGGGCCGATACGCCAAAGCGGATACGCCAAATGTGCCGATACGCCAAGGATGCGCCAAGGATACGCCAAAGTCTGAGTCTACTGGCAAGCTTGTCTAGTGGTTAGGGACCGAAACGCCCTAGGTTACAGTTTGGATTAAAAGTTAATTTAATTCGTCTGATTTTCTGTCTTCTGTTTTTCTGCTGTGCTGGTCATTCAGGACACAAGGACTCAGTGGGATGCCGGTTGGAGCAACAACTGCTTACAAGATCGGCTTTGCACCGAAGCTCCAACTTCGTTCTATTTTGAATTTGATCTATTCATATTTTGACACCTCACCCTGCATATATATCATAGATGGGCACAGCTGTCTCCCAGCTATCTCCGACCGGGCTGAAACTAAGGACCGTATCGCATATCGCAGCGAAAATTTAGACCATATCGCAGCATGCAGCACGCAGTACTGCGATATGGTGATATCGCCATGCTGTGCTGCGATATGGAGATATCGTTGTGCAGTGGTGCGATATGGCGATATCGCTGCACAGTGGTGCGATATGGCGATATCGCTGCACAGTGGTGCGATATGGCGATATCGCTGCACAGTGCAGAGATATGGCGATATCGCTGCACAGTGCTGCGATATGGCGATATTGCTGCACAGTGCAGAGATATGGCGATATCGCTGCACAGTGCTGCGATATAATGATGTCGCTGCACAGTGCTGCGATATAATGATGTCGCTGCGCTGTGCTTCAATAGAGAGATACACTGTGCTTCACTGTGATATGGCGATGTCGCTGTGCTTCACTGCGATATGGCGATATCGCTGTGCTTCACTGCGATATCGCTGTGCTTCACTGCGATATGGCGATATCGCTGTGCTTCACTGTGATATGGCGATATCGCTGTGCTTCACTGCGATATGGCGATATCGCTGTGCTTCCTGTGATACGGCGATATCGCTGTGCTTCACTGAGATATCGCTGTGCTTCACTGCGATATGGCGATATAGCTGTGCTTCACTGCGATATGGCGATATAGCTGTGCTTCACTGCGATATGGCGATATCGCTGTGCTTCACTGTGATATGGCGATATCGCTGTGCTTCACTGCGATATCGCTGTGCTTCACTGCGATATCGCTGTGCTATGGCAGGATGCGGGGCCCCCTCCCGGACTCCCTTCTGGTCGTCGGCGCGCGCTCGCTGACAGACGATCGCAGCAAAGCCGACGTGGCGATGGCCGCATACGCAGCGGTCAGCCAGGTGCACGTCCCGAGAGACAGAGCGAAGGACGCGTACCAGGCAGTACGGGCGCGGCTCCGCGAGGCCGCCGCGGCTACTGAGGCCGCCGACCTCGCGCCCGCTCCTGCTGCCGACCACCTCCCTCCCTCCCTCTCTCCCTCTGCTGCTGCTGGGACCACCTATTCGTCAGTCCCTGTAACTGCTGCTGGGAACACCTCTCCGTCTGTCGCTGTCTCTGCTGCTGGGACCACCCATTCGTCTGTCGCTGAGGCTGGGTCCACCCCACCACCACCTCTCCCTACCTCTACTGCAACAACCGACGCAGCAACACCCGACAGGCCTTTCTCTGAGGCCGAGCTTGAGCGAGTATTGCTCAAGCTGAAGAACAGCGCGCCTGGAGACGACCAAGTTCACCCTCTGCTGCTGAAACACCTCCCAGCAGTTGGTCGGCAGCGGCTACTGGATCTGATCAACCGGACGATGACAGAGAGCAAGACCCCATCTGCGTGGCGGCGCGCGATCATCGTCCCAATCCTGAAGAAAGGCAAGCCAGCGGACGACCCGGACCCAACGAAACACCGGCACGGGCGCGCCGTCGCGAACTCGTGCCCACACTGCACATCAGAACAACCGGAGGACACAGAACACTACCTCCTAACATGCCCCGCCTGAAGGAGGCAGCGCGTCGCGACCTTGGGGCGGATGGCGGACCTCACGACCCTGCAGACAGCGCCCGCTAATGTCATTGACTTCGTGCGACAGACTGGCTACTTGTAGCCCCGGTATCAGTGAACCCGGCCGACACCACAACAACAACAACAACAACAATATCGCTGTGCTTCACTGCAATATCGCTGTGCTTCACTGCAATATGGCGATATAGCTGTGCTTCACTGCGATATGGCGATATCGCTGCACTTCACTGGGATATGGCGATATCGCTGTGCATCACTGCGATATGGTGATATCGCAGCCCCGGCTGCAATATGGTCATGTGCCACAGTGGAGCTGGTGACAGGAAATTGTTCTGGCAACAACAACATTTGTTGCTTGTTAAACTGCATACACAGTCATGCATCAGAATGCTCTAATATACTCGGCCACCAGTCACCAGCTCCCAACCACCAAATTGCGCATTTGCTTTACTGTATTTTCTCGGAATTTTTTTGACAGAGTCAGTTTAATACAGTTTAATATGGGAATTTTGAGATTATGGTATGTCGATTGTGCCATCAGACCATATCGCTGGCACACCCAATATGACCGGGCTGACAGAAAAGGCGTGCCCATCTATGATTTGGTGTTTCTTGCACACAGTACCTGGCTTGAGGTCCGTCCGCGTCGGTCAATGACTGTGTCCGTTTTAGGCGGCTTGGAAAGTGGTCGTGGACAAGTTTCCGTGGGTGACCGCCTATGGCTGCTCGAGCCAACTTGCTCGCTGGAGACTCGCTCTCCAAAATTCACCCATCTCCTGCTGGACTGTAGGACGATCTGCGGATTCTTTAAGGTCTGTTTGGGGTGTCTGCTAGAATGCAATGAAATCGCGACCAGTGTGGGTGGTCTAAACTCCTGTCGTAGACCCACCGGTTCTCGGGCCGGCCACCTCCACTGGATAGAACAACTGATTTAAAGGTGTGCCATTTAGTTCCAAAAGGTGCCGTCGCAGCTGTTGAGGCGAACGCGGCAGGAGAAGGGCGACTCGAAGGGACTCAGCTTTCCCGTGTCCACGCGGTGGAGCAGCGTCTCGGACTGCTTGTCCCTCTTGCCGCTCAATCGCGGCTGCTTGCGCGCCGCGATCGCTTGCGAAGAGATGGACGCAGCAGTCGAGCGGGCGACAAGGTCAAGATTAGAGTGGAGCGTCTCGTCCGCGGCTCCGAGAGCATCGACTTCTGGGAGCGGGTGAGCCGATTGCTTTCATGCATCATGAATGCATGCTTGAGAATGAGTTTGTGCCATAGGTGGAGTGATTGGCAAAACTGCTGACGCCGTTGGCGGTGGCGCTGAAGGCGGTCGAGTCGGAGACGGCAACGCTGCCCGACGTCGTCAGCGCCCTGCTGAAGGCGAGACGGCAGTTGACGGCTATTCGCGACCTCGACCCTCCGCGGCTGGTCAGTTTTGTCTTGTCCTGGCCATTATAGCATACCCATCTCCATGACGCCTTCACCTCTAGAGCCGCATAATTAGCGAAAGACATTCGCCAGAACACGCCATTTGTAACCGAGGGCAGCGACAGCACGAGTATATCCATTGAGAGGGAAATACTGGTAGTAGTATGTAGATCCAGCAAGAGTCGAACCCAGGACCGTGCGCCCAATAGGCCACTAAACCCTACGGTGCCACCCCCCCCCCCCCGCCCCTGCTGCAGACGTTCATCTCTTTCAGACGCAGTCCGAGGTGCAGAGCGCTGTGGATCAGCTTGAGAGCTGCGTGCTGACGGACGCGCACTGGGCGTCCGCCTTTCTCTGTCCCACTCTCAACGACGACCTTCGACCGGAAAAAATAAGAGTGGGGTCCAAGTTTATTCAAAAGCTGAATGGCAACCTTATCGCAGTGAGCTTACTAGTAGTTTGTACAGTAACAGCAACTATTCCTGGGAGTTTTTGGCTTGGGGTTGTTGCCTATTATTTTGTTGGTTTGGATTACTTGGGTAGGTCCCCCCGGTAACCTCCCCCCCCTCTTCCAGGACTAACCCCCTGCCATTTCTGCTCATCGATTGAGAGTAGTACAGAGGGATATCTGAGAGAGGTGTCGCTTGTTGTTCTTGCATTCTTGGACGCGTCGCTTTGTTTTGTGCGCAGAGCGAGAACGGCTTGGACGTGGATCGGCTGGAGCTGCTGAAGGCGCTGACGGAGTACCGGAGTACACGTACGAGGACGACGTGGAGAGCAAGGAGGCGCTGCAGGCGAGTCCGCTGCCATTTTCCTCTCCTCTCTGGCCCTCGCGCAGTCGCGGCGCTTCAGTTCTCGCGGCCCGTCATCTGGTGGCGCGCCTTCATGCGGCAGAGCACGCGCTTGCCCATCGCCAAGGTTCTCCTCGCGCGCTGCCCGCCAGCGCCGCCTCTCCCGAGCGCAACTGGTCGAGGCGGGGCAACGTTGGTTTTTCTCACGTTTGTTCCGCTACTACTCGCGCGCGCACACGAACAGCCGCACGCGCCTGCACGCGCGCGCACCGCGTAAGCGGTCGCACGGCGTACTACTCGACATGGTTGTTGCAGCACCGCGATCGAGTGCCGTACGAGCGCGTGTCGAAAATGGCGTTTGTCAGACACAACCTGCCGATGTTGGACAAGCGCCGCGGCGAGAGCACCGCCTACGGTGAGTGTTCGCGCTGCCGCTCTGGTTGTGAGTTGGCGCGCGTGCGCCGGCGTTGCAGTGTCGTCGGAGGAGCGCCGCGTCGAGACAGCGCGCCAGGCGCTCGCGGCCGTCTCGACCGAGGCCCAGGAGCCGCTCGAGCTCGACCACAGACTGCTGCTGGCCGTCGCCGACCTGCTCGAGTCCACCGACGACGAACTCGATCTGTAGCTGTTTCTGCTGCCCGTCTTGCTCGTCACCCCTCTGCGCGCGCGCCCTGCGTCGCTTCCCCGTTGCTCACTTTGTTGGGTTCCAAAAGTCCCTCGTTAGTCGTTACTCCGCTTAGGCACCACTCACTCACCCATACACACACACACACTCACACACACACACACACACACACACACACACACACACACACACAGACACACATACAAAGAGTCCACCCACTCATACATGTAGCTGGGGGGCTTGGGTGGCCCCCCCCGGAACTTTGCCCCTACCCAGCTCCCCCCCCCCCAGAACCTTTCCCAGAATTTTCCTGAAGTTTTCCAACTTGTCTACAATTATGAAAAGTAGTGTACTTCTCGTCTTTTTCAGTTTTTTTACCTTAAAACCGCTAAATAACGCTATTTGTATAATTTATAGCCTATTTTAACGCACTTTTGACCTATTTTGACTAAAAAGTGCCTATTTAGACACTATTTAGGTACATTTTATTCCCTTCTGGGACCCCCCCCCTCTTCAAATCTGCTGAGCTGGATAGAACTGAACACTGAACTGAACTGAACAGCGGAATGAAAAGCGCAACTGGCACACGAGGCGGCGCGTATCAGCTGAGAGCGAGCTGACGGTCGGTAGTGCGAAGTGTGGAGCGCTACATCGTAAAAGCGTCAACGCGCGGACACATCAGTAGCAATCGAATAGGCATGCGCATGCAACGCTTTGCCTTGTCGCGACAGTGGAAGGGGGACGCAGCGAAGATAGATCCATCGCCCTCCCCGCCTATTACACACCACCTTGATATGAATTCCGAATGGCGTTTCGCAGTGGACCGTGATAGTCGCAGTAGATGCTTTCCCGGAACCGGCCGTACTTGGGTCCCCCCACGAACTCTTCGTCGTCAACCAATCCAAAAGGAAGTCCCTTGACGGTCCAGGCCCGCCAGAAGTCGTCGCTCGCCTCTCTCATCCCAGCGACTCTGCCGGCGGCGTCGACCACCGCGGCGACGTTGCCTTCGATCGCCGACGTCGGCAACACGGCCTTGAACAACGCCTCTTGCTGTGGCTTTTGAAATGTGGCCGACAGGCGCAGCGTTGGCCGATCGTCCGGCCAACTCGCCTTCTTGACTCGAGCAGCGGGCAATTGGGACTGCCGTCTGTGACCCCCGATATCCACGCCTCCCACGTGCAGAAGCCGCAGCTGAGGCGCTGTCGCAACGAAGTGTGAGTAGTCAAGAAGTAGACATTCTCGCCGACAATGCCAGCGTTGAAGCGTTGCGAAATGGGACAGTGCTGGCAGAGTATTGGCGACCAGCGCTAGAAAGCCGGCATCATTGCATACGTCGTCCAACCAACCCACAGCGAATCGCTGCAGTCGTGAAAAATACTGAAAGTAGCGTTGATCGTCTTTGTGAAAGGAGACGTACACCATACTTGAGATATACAGCCGCTGCAAAGTTTTGCATATTTCGACTGGAATGTGATTGTGATTGAAACAATGGCCATGTCCTTGAACGCCCGGTAAATGCAGTTCGACCATAGAAATCGATTTGGGCAAAAGAGCCACAGAATGGTAGTCGGAAATATCGCCAGGCACGTTTTCGTGGAACAGAGCGTAAGTGACTGCCTTCACTTGCGCGGGTACGCCCCCAAGTAGCGATTGAACATCTTCTTGAAACACTCGACGGCTCTTGTGTTTCAGATTCAGTCTGATATCCGCTAAGTGTCTACTAAAAAAGGTGACTTTTCTTAGCACGTGCACTCGGACCCGAATGTGGCGTGTACTACGGTATTATTCCACCATCAACCATGCGCGTGCATGGTTCACACCGAATGGGAGCAAGGAGAGAAGGAAAGGGAAGCGCTCACAAAGTTGGAATTCGATGAGTGATGCTGGCAAGCGCCCATCGGAGCAGTTCGTCAAAGCAGTTGCTCTTCTCAGTAAAGTGGTCGCCTGAGACGCCGAGGCCAAAGGAGACGAGGCGCGCAGGCTCGTCCAGTTGACGCAGCACCGCGGCCAGAGTGTCTTGGACCCCAGCGACTTCGCCTTCCACTGCCCAAGCGCCTCTAAGTGTCGAGAGGACGCCGCGCGCCGACGTCAGCACCGCCTTGTACTCGTGGGGCGTCTGCAGTGGCGCGACCAGCGGCCCATTGGTAATGGGCGATCTGATGATCACAGATCTGTTGTCGGCGAGCACCAGCTGACAGGCCATGTAGTCGCTCCAGAGCCAGCCCATGTGCAGCTGTCTCGCCCACCGGCGGCACACGAGGCCCATTCTCGCGAGGTCACGTGGGCACAGGTTCAACGACACCTCCCGCAACACGGTCGACACCTGCAACTCCATGGCGTCCACGAGTTGGCCGCACTCTTTGGCGCTGTCAGAACTGATGAGTACTAGTTTCGCTCGCTTGCGTTCTGGGCGGTTCGCAGGCGAAACCTGCAGCTCTCTCACTGCCTCACTCCCCCCAATGGGAAACGAGATTATTGTCGCTGCACTATCGAGGAGGGCGTGTGTGGGGAGCGGGGGGTGACTGACACACCAACTCCGTTTCATTCATTACATGTACGCATAACGCTAAGTGGCAGATGGCCATAATGGCTTCTTAGATGGCAATCTTCCATTGTGCACGCTGTGTTCGGGACTTGTGTTCTCGTACGCCCCCTCTGGTCTCGCCCAGGCGGATGGGCACTCGGCAGCAGTTGCCTGGCCTTGGACGCGCCTGCGCGCCCCTTCCGTCCCTCCGAACGGTCTCCCTCCCCATGTTGTTTCCAGGGGCGGATCCACGCTGCGCGGGGGGATTAGACCTGCCAATCTCTCCAAATGGCAGAGCGGATCATGCGTCAGAAGGGCCAGAAGGGCCACAGATTGTAAAAGGCCGGTTCACAATGCAGCGATGACGATGACGACGAAGACGACAACGGAGACGTCGACGGCGACGGTGGGACGAACGCGTCCGATTCACAGCGAGACGAGAAGGGCCACTAGAGATTGAACTGCAGCCCTTTTTTTGTTCCCACAGTAGAAGGACGGGACAGGAAGAGGACCGGTGTGCTAAAAAATTTCCCCCTATGAAATGAAAATTTGGACGCAGACGCGCACGCACGCACATGCACGCACGCGCGCGCACGCGCACGCACGCATGCACAACCTCGACCTACTCGACCTTTGGGGGCCTCTGGGCTGGGTAAACTATTTTTCGGCTCTCCCATTCCCTCCAGCCCACCCCCCCCCCCCCCCTGCATCGGTTCACTGTCTTTTTTGTGTGCGCGTTTTGCGCGTGTTTCGGATTGTTCGTGTTAGGTTGCGAGAGCAAAACGTTTTTGGACATACAACACATTCAAACAGACACACCGAAGAGCCGATTCTCTACCTCCCTCCCACCCCCACAGCGTCACCACAGAGACTGTAATATGAAAATAAAAAAAACTTCTGCAGTGAGTCTCAGCGCATGTCTCCAATTTACGTCGCGGGTGTGTTGATACGAAATTTATTTAAAACAGAGTGGCTGTTACAAGCAATTCTTTAGCATTCATGCAAATGCGTTGGTTGACATGCAATCTAACACTGCAGTTTCATCATTGCACTGCTTCATCATTGTACAACTGAGTATTCTCAACATTATTTTATTTCATGAGATGAGACAAATTGATGTTGAACCACTTTGGAGCACTTTGCAAGCAGGAGTCCTGAGTTGAAGCGGCTAGTATGAATTATGGCCACGCCACGTTTGACCCTACCGTACACAATGAATCGTATAAACGTCCAGATGATCTGCAGCGTGTGAAACGTTCACAAGGTGATGGGAGGGGGTTAGTAATGAACAGCCACCACTGCTCACAGGGGGGGGGGGCGCCGCAACGCACGCCGCGTGCTACCAGCAATTATGACTGAATCAGATCCGTTGGGCTATCGTCACGCAATCTATCGGCATGCAGTCGCAGCGTGTAACGGTTCTTTTACAAGCGTCTACACTTTCTGCGAGCGCACATCTACTCCGGAGAGGGCGGCGGAGTACACCAAGGAGCTGGGCTTGCTCGCCACGTCGATATTAGCGACTCCCGATGGCCCTGCGAGCCGTCCTGTTGCAAACGAGTACTGGGGTCGTTGCAGTACGGCAGAACCCGGGGCGGCCCCTTCAATCCGAACGCGCCGAACTGTGCCGGCTCGGTCACCACGACCATGCGCGCTAACCGGTGTGGTAAAAAATTTACTCCCCCATAAAATCTACTCCAGGGAATACATATTAAGGAAAATTTTGCAGGTGGCTGCAAAAAAAGGAGAATATGTGACGCTCCTTTAGGCCCAGTTTGAAAAAACGCGGTATTAAAAGTAAAAGTAGCCACTTCATCAGATGATCAACTTCAGTTTGGACAAACCGTGTATAATCGAACCAAGCGCAGCAACACGTCACATATTCGGCGTTTGTTGTGCTCGCTTGGATCACTGGAAAGGCAGTCCAGGCTGCATGAGGACCGAGGCCTTTCATTCCTTGGACTCAGAGACGAGAGCGGGCCTTGTCCTTGACTGGACGTCTACAGATGGCAGTTCCGTCCGTCCATAGGCACAGGCTAACAGAAGCGGAACAAAAATGAACGAGAATCGAAGATTGAATGTAGGGTATACAAAGTACTTGGTACTCAAGATCGTGAATTGATGGTGCATATCACTTACTGTAAGGGCAAGCCACATATTAAAAATTTAAGATGGGCAGGGTAGCGAAATTATTTATGCAGAATCTTTGGCTGTGTACCCTGTCCAGCCATACGATGCCTAATAAATGATGCGCATCGTCAGAGAGATGAAAGAGTTTGTGAGGGTGGATTGATAGTGGTAGTGTTGTGGCTGTGTGCGATGGCTCGCACAACAAACGCCGAATATGTGACGTGTTGCTGCGCTTGGTTCGATTATACACGGTTTGTCCAAACTGAAGTTGATCATCTGATGAAGTGGCTACTTTTACTTTTAATACCGCGTTTTTTCAAACTGGGCCTAAAGGAGCGTCACATATTCTCCTTTTTTTGCAGCCACCTGCAAAATTTTCCTTAATACAGTGTTTTTTCGTAAAAGAAAGATTAATCGAAAACTCACGCACGCACAAACATACAAACCCACAGCAGCAGACCAGAACAGACGCATGCTCAGTGTTGCACCATCAAGCTTATGAAAAGCGTGTACCACTGTACACATTGTGCGTGCGTGCGTGCGTGCGTGCGTGCGTGCGTGCGTGCGTGCGTGCGTGCGTGCGGGCGTACGTGCGTGCGTGCGTGCGTGCGTGCGCGCGCGTGCGTGCGTGCGGGTGTGCAGATGTGTCATTTTCATGTATCAGGGGCTGTAGCGAGCATTCGTCCATAAATATTTTTCGCAGCTCAAAAAATTACCAAAATTCTGGTAAAAGAACCTAGAAAAGAGACAAAAAATGTGGAATGGGCTGGAGACACTGCAGAAAAGCAACGCTGATGGGTTTCCCAAGGGGACACGTGCAAAGGCACAGGCAGGCGTTACTGGGATTCGAACCAGCGACCTCTTGATTTAGGGAACATGGTAAAAAGAAAAATGTGCCCAGTAAACCATAGCTGGCATGTAGCAAGAGTCCCTCCGGCGATTTCATTTTTTGATGTGGAGCATAGATGCCTGCGAGGTTTCCGTCCAATTGATGCAGGCGCGAGTGGGCCACGAACCACGAAGCTTGTTATGTAAAGTGGGTCCTGCCATCTCCAAAAACTTCTCGGCAATGCACAAGCGTATGGAAGCGTGTTATGACTTAATCGATTCCCCCTTTGAATGCGCTTCTTTTGAGCTATCACGCGCCAGAATTCGTTCAGGAAATGAAAAATAATGCACGATCATAGATCCAAATTTTGCCCAAAATAGGGGTGCGCCAAGAGGATCGAGCTGCGAAACATGGAAATCGGAGCGCTCCCATTCTCGAAAGTGACCTATTCCAGGTCCAGACGAGTAACTTTCATCATTACAGCACAGCTCTGCGACGAACGGTTGAAGCGTCTATAGCTAACAAACTTTTGGGACAAAACACTCAAAAAATGGCCTTTCGAAGAGGGCCGACCGAGACATGGGCATCGGAGCGCCCCCATTTGTCGAAAGGGACCTATTCCAGGTCCGGACGATTAACTTTTGTCATTACAGCACAGCTCTGCCACGAACGGTTGAAGCGCCTATAGCTAACAAAGTTTTTTTGCGCGAAATTTCCGAAATTTTGGATGCCAATATCTCAATATCTAGTGAGAATTTCAAATGTCATGCAAGCGTCCCAGACTCGCCTCGTAAAACTGTTCACGGAAATCAAAAAACATTTGGGTGTTTACTCGGATTTTTTTCTATTTTTGCTCTTGTCGTATTTTGCCAAAAAATAAACGACTATGTCCCAAAAAATGACCAAATCGGCCATAACTCTAGATCCGTAGCACCTAGACGAATTTACCTTGGGGCACAAAATTGCGATTATACACCACGTGTTCACGCCAAGTTTCGTCAAAATCGACAGCAGCGTTCCAGAGCGGCGAACCAAAAAGTGTGTGCAGAACAGGAAAAAAAAAACACCACTTTTCCGGAACATTTTCGGACATTTCGTCTCAATGCGCTGGACTACCGAAACGCGGGATGGCTTATTCGATTCCGGTTCAGAAGGCGGTTCTTTTGAGCTATCATTCGCCAAAATCGGTTCAGGCAATCAAGAGTTATAAGCGACTGAAAATTCTACAAACCGCATTGAGGAAGTGCTCACATATTAGGGTTGTACGCTGACGCGTACACCCTGATTTTAGGAAATTACCTCCCCATGGGAGTGAATCTCATACGAAAACTACTCCCCACTTAAACAAATTACTCCCCACCTCTGCGTTTCCGCAACACAACGCAACAAACGCAGACTTTATGTTCGGTGCATTCTTCAGTTCAGCACAAATAAGATACGACACTGTACACCGTTACATGTCAAACTAGCTCGCTTCAAAGGGACTTTGATTGAATTTGTTTTCTTTCAATCAATCGAAATGTCTGTGCTTCAGTAGGGGTATGTAATCGTCTAAGATTGCTCTAGGGTTGCACGGATGCTCAATCGATGGGAGTACTTTGGCTTTACTCAAGGCGTGTGCAGATTGTGAACAAGGGCCACTCCCTGACGACGTCCTCAACTGATGGACGCGCCTGCTCCTTCAGCGCCGTCGCCGACTTGGGCTGACTTGGTGCGCTGACGATTGGCTCGGCATCATCTCGCTTTTGTGCGCGTTCTTGGTAGCAGCCGACCGGTACAACTGCAGCACGAAGCTTGTCCTCGGCGGTCGTGGCGTGCTGCGCGCAGTTTGCAGAGTGGGCATCAAGCGGATTCGGCTTCAACGACGGGAGATTCCTCTCCGTTGCCGACAGCGACGAGTACGACCCGATTCAGTTTGCAAAGCCGAGCTGCTGGCCGACGGCGCTGTTTGCAGCCTCACTCACAACACAACTGACTCTGAGGCAGTGGGAAACGGAACTCATCGCCGAAACGGTCCTTGAACGCCTTAATAGTTTTTTTTATAGCCTGTAACTCACGCTTGCCTAAACGGGTTAGGCTGAGATTTTAGGCTCGAGCTGGGCGTATGTGTGCCTTGTAGGCTGCAAAGTCGCAGGCCGATGGGTGCTGGAACGCCCGAGTTAGTGGGGGGGGGGGGGTATACTTTTTTTGGACCACTTCAATGTGGTCCATGACTTCGAAATTTGAGCGACTTCGGAAAAAATTGACGTAAGTCACCTAAACAGGGCGCGATTCTAATAAAATTTGAAGAGGCTGTACAGATTGAATAGGACTATGGACACACCAAGTTTCAAAGAAATATCTCAATGGACGCCACAGGTAAACGAAGAATTCAAAGGGGTATACTTTTTTGGACCACCCTGTAGCTACACAGCTCCTGGAAATATACTGCCTGTACATACGCGAAATCGAAAAGTAGTTGAAGTCCGTTCAGAAACAGTTAAACTAGTATAAATTATTTTGTAGACAAGCAAACCGCTCTGTTTCCATTATAGATGTGCTACAAATAGCGTACTGTATCAGCGTTGGCCGTGTGGCCCCCAGATACAATTAGGTGACGTCCAAGTCCGAAAATAATTAGGTCACGTCAGGCCAAGGGTTGCCGGAGGCGATGGCGGATGCTTCGAGCGGGGGCGAAGCGGTGCTCAGCGAACATAGCAAAGCGGTGCGAAATGTGGAGGGCGAACAGAGCGACGACAAGAACAACAAGGAACGGGAGGGGGCGGAAGGGGGCGACCAGGTGGCTGGCAGCGAGCAGCTAGCAACGACCAACGAGGACCGAGGCGCTGCCGTCGACGGGGGGTCCTAGCGCAGATGCGATCGGAGACCCAAGATGGGTACCCTGAGCGGCATACCTTGACCTGACGTCACCCCGTCAGAAAAGTGTCACCCCGCCCCGTGAATTAGAGCCACGCGACGTCAGGGTGGATTTCTCTGCAGTTGTAGAAAGCAGTTATGAACTTATGATTGAACCACATCCCTTGTGCGTTATCATATTATATAAATATCGATGGAGCGATCGCATGCAACAATTGTTTTGTTAGAACGCATCTTATAAACGCATGCATTTGTATGGCAACAAAAACATTTAACGTCACGTTATTAATCGCGTGTCACGCGATGGGCACTGTGGCTCAAACAAAATTCCTCGGGGTGACGTTAGACTAAGTCACGATTTGACGGGGTGACGTCAGGCCAAGGTGTGCCCCTTGAGAATCGGCCGCGGGGATGATAACGCAGCTACGGTGTCGACAGCGCTGCTGTCGTCGCCGCCGCCGCCGACCACAGGGGCGGGCCCGGTGCCGACGACGAATGACGGAGCGCAGACGTTGGCGGGAGAGGGAGGCGGAGCAAGCGTCATCGGCGCCGCCGACCACAACTATGGCGGAGGGAGCGGCGGCGTTGTCTTCGTCCAAAAAGCCGGCTGAGGCGGCCGCCTACACGCCGCCGACGACGACGGCAGCGGGACTGGCGACGAACGGCGGAGGGACTGCCGACGACGGCGGAGGGAGCGGAGGCGTGGTCTTCTTCCAAGAATCGCCGGCCGACTCTGGCGGCCCTTTCCGCGCCGCCGACGGCGACAGGGGGCAGAGTCAGGTGTAGATTGGGTCAAAAGCCGGGGGGGTTCCCGCCATCCCGCCCGTATCGAAAATTTTGGAGGGGGGGGGTGGTTGAAGTGGAAGCTTTCGCACCAAAATAGCCTTTGGGTCCAAAATGTGTCAAAACCACGCCTACATAGCACTTTTTACGCATTTTTGGGTCACATTACACTGAAAACGGACACAAAAACACTCGTATTTACCCCCAGTGTACCAAGGGTGCGTCATAGGTGTAGATTGGTCCAAAAGCCAGGGGGGGGTGTCTGGGGGTTTCGAGGGGGGGGTCTAGAGCCATCCCGGATAAAATGACCGGGATCGAGAATTTTGGAGGAGGGGTGGTTTAAGTGGAGGATTTTGCACCATAATAACGTGTAAAATGGGTACGTTTTGGTCTAAAATGGGTCAAAATAAGGTCTAAATACCACTTTTCAGGCGTTTTTGGGTCATACTACACTGAAAAAGAAACAAAAACACGCATCTTTACCCATTTTTTTTAATATTGAGGGAGGGTTTCCCGCACGTTCTCCAGGATGGCGATGGCCAGGGGGGGGGGGGGGGTGGGTCCCGCAAAAAAGCGGGACGGCCATAGCCAGGGGGGAGGTGAACCCCCCCTAGACCACCCCTGAGCCCACCTATGGGGTGCGTACGGACTTAGTGCAGGACCGATCCTATTTGGCGAAGTCCAAGGTCGTGATCGACTTCAACCTCCAGTCTACTGAAGACGATGTACTGGTCAGAGTGCGCCAGCGCCAAATTGTTAGAAAACAGTCCAGTGGGACTCTGACGCACGCACGCACGCACGCACCCACGCACGCACGCACGCACACACACGGAATGGTCAAGAGCCACTAGAAGACCATGATGAAGATGGTAGCGACTGACTGCCCAAAGCCTTCTGTGTGAACACCACTGCACACAAGCTCACACCCAGAACCCACACATGCTTCTCACTGACACACACTGTGGCGTATGTACTGGCACTCGACTCGCGCTTTTCACTAGGGGAGCCCATGGAGGCGAGGCGCGCAGCGCCGAGCCCGTTAGCGTCGCGCGCCGCGAAGCGGTGCACGACCTAGCGCGCGGAGCGCGCTAGTTACTATCTGTTGCTCTATTTCAATCTGCCGGTATTGCTGCGCTGAGTGACGCTAGCCAATCTCTGCCCTGTTCAGATGTCTGACGTGGGCGGAACGGCGACGGCCAGCAGGCGATTCAGGTGGACGCGACCTCGGCGCCGGTCGACCCGATCGGCGGCAGTGACAGCGTGCCGGCGACCTCTTCGACGCCGGTCCTGGCGATGGGCATGCCTATCCCCTCCCCTCCCCCACCCACCCCTCCAGGTTTGCGCGAAACCCCCCCCACCCCCCTTCCCCCCAAGAAATTTGTACTGTTATTTGTTGGTTTTTTGGGCTATTTGCAGTTTATTTTGACTAAAAAGTGCCTATTTTAGGGTTTTTACAGTTCTTTTGACTAGAAATCGTCAAAAAGTGCTTATTTTCCTCTCCAGACCCCCTTCCTCCAGTTCTAAAATGAGTACTTATTAGTCAAAATACACTTATATGGACGAATTATAGGTACTTTTTGGTCCATTTTTGCTAAAGAACAGTACTTTAACACATTTTTTTTCCATGCAAGTAGGTAGGAAAAAGTTCTCAAGAATTTTGTTGGGGGGGGGGGGGTGGGGGGGTTCTGGGGGGGGGGGGGTTGGGGAGGATGTGGCCAGGGTCAAACTCAGCACCTGGGGGGGGGGGTAGACCCAAACCCCACTCCAGTTACAGGTATGCTCTCAGCCCCTGCATCGCCTGCTGACTCGTCTGCAGCCGCCGTCAGGGCCGGCCCCAGTGAAGAAGCAGAAGAGTGCAGACTGAATGGCGCAATCGTTTTTCCCGTGAAATATACACATTTATGTATGTGTTGTTATTTGTGTGAACCAATCCTGTACATGCGTTCTCGTGGTTACTAAAGTACTAGTCACAGCGTCTGTCGTAAGCAGATGGCCGGCAGGGGAGGCTTCGGTGGTGGGGATTACGCAAGTGCGGAGACGGCGCGCAAGGGCGCCAAGGGCGGCAAGGGCAACCGTGGCGCTTCCAATTGCGCCACGGTTGTGGTTAGAAATTGGTGCGAACGCGTTCCATTTGCAGCCATTCTGAAATTGGTTCACTTGAATGGCGAACTAATCGTGAGTGAACACTACTTGGGGTGCTGTGAAGGTAGCGTCCCTCCGCGGATCGATTCAGAACCATTCTATCCGCGACGGTCCGGCCGTTGAGTGCGTCGACAGACGCCGGGTCTCGGACAAACGCTTGATCGTCGACGTCGTCGCTTCCTTTAAGTCGCTGGAGAGCGCCCTCATGGCGGTCAAAGTACATAATAATGGCGAGTCGTGCTCTTTTCTTTCGACTGTTGCGATGACGCAGCTGATCAGCACGACGAATTCTAGATTACTATCTTCAAGGATTGAAGCATAGCGCCTTTCTGTTGACGCCGAGCGACGGCACCTTGGGTTTGTCGGCCGCGCTTGGAGTACTGTGATTGGGGTCAGCTCGTCCCTTGCCCCCCCCCTTGACAGACTGCTAAAAACAAAATGGCCAACAAGAACTTTACAAGGGGGGGGGGGCGTACGGACTCTACTGGGGTCCGGCCTTACGACTACGACGTTACTATTACCAGATGAACTGGAGTGCACACTCTACTGTCCCCCTACACACACTGCTAACTACAAAATGGCCAACAAAAACTGACGATGGGGGGAGGGGGGACGTACCGACTCTACTGGGGTACGACCTTACCTTACCACTACCGGATGAACCCCCTCTATTAGCCCCCTACACGCACTGCTAACTACAAAATGGCCAACTAACGATGAGGGTGGGGGACTCTACTGGGGTACTACCGTAACCCTATTTCCTCCCACACACTGCTAACTACAAAATGGCCACGATGAGGGGGGGGGGGCGTACCGCCTGAGCTGGGGTTTTGGCGATGTGCGGCGGAAGTGGGGGAGGGTGGTGTACTACTTAGTATGTTCTCAATGAATTCTCAAGCACGTTGGAGAGTTTCCCAAAAAAACTCCAGTTCACAAACATTTGACACAGACGTTAGATTATCGCACTCGGCAAGTTTTCCCTGTTTCGCAACTGAACACAACTGCAAATAGGTGTAGCTGTCACAGTTGACGTGCAAAAATTCAGGCTGCGGCGCTGAACGTACGAAACTTTTATACGGGAAGCTAACATTTTTGCTGAAGGTTGCGCCACCCCTCCCCCCCCTAGGAAAACTTCCTAGATCCGCCCTGGTTGCAGAGATTCGGGAGCACTGCCGTCAAATCGAGAAGGCGGAGTCCGTGCGCGAGCCGCGACTCATCGGCCGGGTGCTGCGGCAGCTCGTCACGACGCGGAAAGCGCTGAACGGTCGCGTTCTTTACCTGTTGCTGGCGTCGAAGGGACTAGCGGCCGTCAGCAACTCGTCTGCCGAACTATTAGAGTTCGTGTCCGCTCGAAAGGTGTCGTTCGTGTCCATTATTCCCTGCTGCGGGTGGGATGCGGTGCGTACTAAAGGTGATGCCATGTAGGACGCGATCACTCCCAGCGCCGCCTACACGCAGCAGCAGTCGACGTCGCGCGCTCTTCGCTCGGCCGCCGTGGGCGTGGCGCCGACGCCCGAAGTGGACGCGTACGTGCACCTGCTGGTCGTCGTCTACCTGGTCGACGAAGCTCGCCTCCAGGAGGTCGGTAGCGGTGGTCGCGCGCGGTCTGACGGACGCGTGGGTGTCAGGACTGTCGGTACAGGCTCGGGAGTGCCTGGCGCAGCTGCTGCGCAAGTTGGAACGCGAGGACCGGTCGGCCCTGATGGACCCCCTGGCCGCCAAGGCTTACTTTTACTACGCGCTGGTGGAGGAGCGGCTGGCGGGTGACGAGGCGACCGCTCAGGCGGCGGTTCGCCAGTACCTGAGCGGCCGGCTGCGGCCGGCGACGCTGCATCGGCAGCGCGAGTCGCAGGCGACGCTGGTCAACTGCCTGCTGCGCAGTCTGCTCCGAGCGCGCATGTACGACGCGGCCAAGAAGCTCGACAAATATGCCGGAGAGTTTCCCCAGGACGCAACCGACTCGCAGTGGGCCCGCTACTGCTTCTACATGGGCAAGTTTCCATCTGGTGTACCCGGTGTCTATTCCTGTCGGTGGCTAGCTAGCTAGCGTCGCCTCTCCCCTTTCCAGGGCGCGTCAAGGCGATGGAGTCCGACTACAGCGGCGCTCAGACCTACCTGCAGCACGCCATGCGCAAGTCGCCTCAGCACCTGGCGGCGGGCTTCAAGCAGTCGGTACGGTAATTAGTGGTCGAGTTGTACGTTTGTTCGTCGTCTCACGCGCTCCTGTTCCCAGGTCCAAACTTACCTGGTGGTCGTCGGCCTGTTGATGGGCGAGGTGCCGGAGCGGTCGCTCTTCCGCCACAGCCGCTCTTCCGCAAGAGTCTGACGCCCAACTATCTCGATGTGACTCGCGGTTGGTTGACGCCCTGAGGCGATAGGGCGCCCACACGAACCTGTTTTCACCGACATTGCAGCGGTGCGTCGGGGCGACCTGCCGGCGTTCACGGCCGTGCTCGAGTCGGCGTCGGCACGGGCGCAGTTCGAGGCCGACGCGACCCTGTCGCTCGTCGTCCGCCTCCGACTGAACGTGGTCCGCACGGCCGTGCGTCAGATCGCCCATGTCTACAGTTGCATCGGCCTCGTCGACATCCAGCGCAAGCTGGGCCTCTCCACGCTCGCCGAGGCCGAGTACATCGTCGCCAAGGTCCGCCCCCCCCTGCGCCGTCGACGCGCGACGACTTGAGGCGATCGCGGACGGCTCTATCGCGGCGACGCTCGACAGCGACGGTCAGTTCATGAAGTCCACGGATTCGTCCAACGTGTACGCGACGGCAGAGCCCCAGCTACAGTTCGACAGCCGCACCCGCGTCTGTCTGGAGCTCGAAAAGCAGGCCGTGCAGGTGGGCGGGATGGAGAGGGGGCTGCTGCCAGTTTGTCTTCAGCCGCCGTTGTGTAGGCACTGCGCTACCCGGCGAAGCCGACGGCGGTGGCGGAGTCGCTCAAGGAGCAGCGCGAGCGCGCTAAGCAGGGATTCGAGCTGGCCAAGGAGCTGGCAGAAGAGGACCAGACTGACGACGCATCCTGAGAAACTTTTCGATGATTTCGTTTGTTTCTTTCTGTCTCCGTTCTTTGTGGCGCCTGCCGACGTCGACATTCGTATACGTACGAAGCGCCGACTGGCGCTAGTGGCGAGCCGGTTTTGGGAGGTTCTTTTCGCAGTTGTGCTGGTGTCGCGTCCACTTTTCTCACGTAGACCGGCAGCAGTTTGCGAGGGACGCAGCGAATTATGGTACTCGTAAATTTCTGGCGAGCGGCTCTTCGGATTTCCATTTTTCCTCGTTCGTACACGTTTGTCGGTTCGGCGCAAGCAGCGGTGACAGGACGTAATTGCTTGGAACGCGCTGTTTCATCTCCAGGCGGCGCCGGTCTCGGAGTAGAGGGATTCCTCGACCGGGTAGCCGTTGTAGGGCGTGGGCGTGGGCTGGTAGACGAGTCGGCCGCCCGTGTAGGCGGCCAGGGCGCCGTCCTTGAAGAGGCGTCGGCACGACAGCAGCGCCAGCAGCCACCACGTCGACAGGAGAGCCCACCCGACGCACGCAGCCGTCGACACGCCCGCTGAATTGTAATGCTGGGTGGAAGTGAAAGTGTGTTCAAACAAATACGATTGCGTAGAGAACAACGAACTACGCTTCTGCTGTCCGGGGCTACCAGAACACAATTCAAACCAAGTGTTGTACGTCATGCGTGTGGAACTTTTCTGTACCTGTCACTAGAGAAGCTGCCTGATGTGACTCGTCCAGTGATTCCCCATAAATGATGAGCAGCACAATGCAAGCTATACAAGCGACGACCGCGGCACACGAGACGAGCAAAACGGCGACCTAGGTTGTTTTCTTAGTTTGTTTACATTTTTGACAAATTCGCAACGGCTCACTTGCAAGACGATTCTCGGTAGCAACAGCCCGGCAGACTCCTTGCAAATGGCCAGCCATAAGCAGAGTACGGCTAATGCGCAGAGGAGCCAGACGATCGCTGCCACGGTCGTCGGTACGTAGAAATATCGAACGTGATCAGAGAGCCAGCTGCGCGTGCCGTTGTAGGTACTCGCCGACAGCTGTAGCGCGACTGCCTGTCCCCTCTGTCTGCTGGTCGACACACACACCCGGTCGGCGCACCCACCAGATCGGCCTCAGAGGTCGCATTCTCAGCGCGCGTGCCGGAGAGGAAGGAATAGAGGGTGTCGGCTCCGTCGAGCGCGCGATCGGCCGAGCCGACGTTGAGGCAGAGAGCGACGATCACAAGGAGACTGAGCAGCAGCAGGATCGAATCGAAGACGCCGATCCAGACGGCTGCCGTCTACATGAATTGTGAACTACGTGGGTTGTTATTCACACGTTTCACAAGTCGACGCCACAAGTGGTGACGAGCTGCGATTAGAAATCAAACTATTTTTTGCCATGATCAAAAATGTCCAACCTTGGAGTGGCATGCGTTGCAGCAGCAGCGGTACTTGTTACTGTCGGGATGGTACATGGGGCTGGTGGAATACATGGCTGGGGAGTGTTCTGGCGAGTCGTCGTTCTATCGATTTCTTGTCTGCGTCGCGGCTGCGGACGGCCGACCGGCCGGCCAGTGCGCTTGAGTCAGTCGACAAGACGACGGCGCCTCGTTCGTCGGCGCGAAATTGGCGAGCCCACCCTTTCTCGAGGCTGACTCAGCCGCCGGCCCTCTGTGACGCGGCCGCGGCGAGCGCTCCTCCCTCGCCGCCGCCGCCGTCGTCGTCGTCGTCAGCAGCGTCGGCGGCCGGACGACACGTCGACAAGGGACGGCGGTTTGAAATTGACAGCCGGCCCGCTTGTTGCCGCTTTCGGAAGGGGCCCCCTCCTGCCGGTGGAGAAAGGGAAGACGCGCGCTCAACGGAGCTGATAAAACGCGCGGCCGCCGCGCGCGGCCCGCGCGACGGCGACCGATGACAGGCGCCGGAGAACAAACACCGCCGCCGTGTCGGCGGATGCGCGCCCAACTACGCCGACCCAACAAACGCCAACTCTGTAGCGGCGACGAGGCGAATGCTCCACTAGCTTCAAAGGCATGCGTCGGCGTAACGCGAGACAGGCAACGCAGTATGTTTTAGTTCGCCTAGCATGAATCATCAGAACGGACGCCGATAGAGGTCCGGGATACATGTGTGCAGGCGTAATATCAAGAAGCCTGTTTTACTTTTGCACTTTTCAAGAAGTGGCGTATTATTGGACTGCGTCTGCGTCTACTTGTCGAATTTGTCGACTGCGTCTTGCATGTCGAACTTTGTCTTTGCATGTCAAACGCGCAGCTATTGGAACGGAATATACCTCCTCGTTCTTTTACCAAACTCTGCACGTGCTGCTAGAGCAAATACTACAGCTCGCTGTGATCGTTAGTTTGGTTTCTTGAAGAGTTTATTCACCGATGGGACGAAGTGAACGGCAAAAAATGAAAGCGTCATAGAGACACAGACACACATAGAGTGAGAGGGCAATAGTTCATGATATGATACGTATGTAGGTATATGTACGGATACAGGCGCACAGCGAGTATTCTCTACCATTTGTAGAAATAGGCGTCTAGCGATAATGCTTTTGCCTTAGAGGCTTCCGTCACTCTACAGGCTACAGGAATACCAACGGATCCAAATCGAATGCTGTTCGGCTGACGGAACGGACAGTGGCTGGACCCGGGTAATGCTAAGGTGGAAGGGGAAGCTTCAGAAGTCGGTGACGGCTGGATCCATCATCAGGTCGATGTCTTGCGAGGGATCGACCCCGCGGCGAGTCAGCTCGATGGGCAGCAAATTGAACTTGTCCTTCAGAATGTAGTAGACCTGAACAACTGGGTGTTGAACATGAGGGACAGGCACGTTCGACAGGCAGCCAGCAGCCGCACGACCTCGTCGGTGATGAAGGCGGGCATGACGGGTCCCAGGTGGATGTTCTTGACGCCCAGGTGGAGCAGCGTCAGGAGGACGGCGACGGCCTTCTGCTCGAACCAGCTGAGACAGAGGGAGAGCGGCAGCGCGTTCACGTCGTCCGCGCCCAGCGCCTCGACCAGCGCCAGCGCCACCTGCAATCGATCGACGACGATCGTCGACGAAGGCGGACAGCACAGGAGGAGGGTGTCGTCATACGCGGACGGCGCCGTAGGAGTCGTTGCACTGGCCCATGTCGAGGAGACGCGGAATCTGCGTGCCCGGCAGGCAGCCGTAGTCGCGGGCACGGTTGAAGCGGTACTTGGCGCAGCCGAGCGTCAGCACGAGCGTCTCCAGCGGCAGCTGGTCCACCAGGTCCGAGAAGTAGCTGCGGCCCGGCTCGCTACCGTCGCAGCCGCCCACCAGGAAGATGTGCTTCAGGCCGCCAGCCTTCACCGCCGACAGCACCTGGGAGAGCGAGCGACCGTTTCCTCTCTGACTTCGATTGGAGCACCAAGATGGAGACGCACGGCGGTCGCGTTGTCGAGCACGGCCTCGCGTCCGAAGCCGACGGTGATGTGCTTCTTCTCGGCTTTGGCCACGTCGTTGGCCGTGTAACCGTCGAGCGCGCGCGCTTGCGCCACGAGCTGCGCCAAGTCGGCCTCGCTGCAGGTGTCTATCTGCTTGAGGCCCGGCCAGCCCACCTTGTTCAGCGTGTACATGCGGTCCTGAGTTGCAAAGCGCGAGCCACCACTTTGTTTTCGCGTCTCTGTCTTTGCCGGCCCTACCCACCTTGTACGTTTTGCGCGGCTCGACAATGCAGTTGGTTGTAGCGACAATGACGCCTGGGAACTTTGGAAACTCGGTCTGCTGCTCCTGCCAGCCTCCACCTACGTGTCCGGCCAGGCTCTGAAAACAGAAAAAAAACATGAGGGTATAAAAAAAAAGATTGCCGATTGTCGCACCTTGAACTCTCGCAGCTTTGGATAGCCATGGGCGGGCAGCATCTCGCCGTGAGTGTAGACGTTGACGTCCTTGTCCTCGACGTACTTGAGAATGCGCTGCAGATCCATCATGTCGTGACCGGTCACTAGGATGCCCTGAACGCGGCAAGAAGCGCCGTTTTTAGGTGTCGCGCCGAGAGGCGAGAAGCAGCACCTTGCCCTCTGTGGGGTAGTACTTGGCGTCGTGAGGCGACGGTATGCCGAACTGCGTGCGGTGTCCGCGGTCGAGCATGTCCATGACCTTGAGGTTAAGGGCGCCCACCTCGAGCGCCTTGCCCAGATTCTTGCCCAAGTCACCCAGGTCCTCCTCTGGGCCGCTGTCGAGCCAGTGGAAGAGCTGAGGCGTCGACCGCTGGCCTCCGGGGCTCGATCGCGGCTCTGCTCACCTCGAAGAAGCCCGCCTGCACGTCCGCGTCGCGCTCGCCCAGCTGCGCCGCGTGGCAGCAGTAGGCGGCGGTGCCCTTCAGCCCGTAGATCATCATCTCGCGCACGCCGTTGATCGACTCGCCCAACTTCTCCTCCAGCCGCTTCACGCCCACGCGCTTGCCTCAACGCGCACGCATGATCACCCTTTGCACAGTGCATTCCTGTGCGTACGCTCGAATTCCACCTGCTTCGTATCGACCAACTACATCCTCATTGTAGTGGTCCGGATGTGATCACTACAATGACCATAGATGTTTATAAGATAAACACTACACTCATTGCCCTAATGCTCTACTGATCAATAAACTCGCGAGTGGCGCCTTGCTTCACCGTTGGCTAAGTTCATTAGGTTTATCAAAAGCGTCAAAAGTGGTAAAAATTAGTTCGTCAAAGGTACAGTAAACAGCAATCTCTATGTAATAGTCCTAAGGACGGTTAAATATAGGCCCATACAGTACACAAAATTGTATTTATCTACCGTGTATATGTTGTCGAAGCGAGAGTCACAATGTACCTTCGTCTTGGAGTGCATTGAGATCCAGTGTTGCGCCGTCAGGCAAATTGTAGGCTGCCGCAGAGCCCTCTCTTGGGTGAAACACCTGGAACAGCGCGTGGTCGGTCCCTGACGTGCGCTACGTCACTGCTCATGAGTCAGTCAGACCTCAGCGCGTCGCCAGAAGGCGAAACGGTTCTTCGCCGACATATGCGCTTCGTATGCGGCTCGCAGCTTGTCGCGCATGGCGAAGACGTCGGCGACGATGGGCCCAAAACGTTCGGCGTCGAAGTTGACGTTCGTTACCGTGCTGAAAGTATGACAAGACCGGTGCCATGGTGTCAGCCGGGTCGGCTGGAGGTCTGCCAGGGTGGTCCGAACCTGAAGAGCGTCTCGCAGATGACATCGGCGGCGGCTTGGGCGTCGAAGTGGTCGACTTTGGCGAGTCGGCACTCGTGCGCGTAGGCGCCTACGCCGTAGCAGCCGAAGACGGCCAGGTCCTGGAGTTGCGCCACCTGGGAGGTCTTGCCGCAGACGCCGAGCTTCACGCAGCCGCGCTGCGTCGCCGTCGTCTTCGTCTGCTCGCACTGGTAGCAGAACATCGCCGCTGCAATCGGCAACAACAATGACAGCAGCTGACGACGTGATCACTCCAAGCGCCCAACTCACGGCTTTCTTCGATGTCCACCATGATTGCTGACGTCAGATCTGTCGAAGTACGTAGGTAGACTAACGCACGTAGCCTAGGTGAGCTGAAAACGACCAAATGTTACAATCTCTGCGCGTGCGCACGCACTTCGCGTCCCTTTCACAAAATGCGCTCGAAAGTGCGCTCCTGTACGAATTAGACGTAAGGCGATGCGCTAAGCCTAAACCTGCCGTCACAACTGGGTGAAAGGCGACGACGACACAATGTTGCGGCGGCGAGGGAGGGGGGAGGCGGAAAAAGCGACCGCGCAGCGAATGTAGTAGACAGACGGCGCGACGCAAAGTGGACGCGCTCCGATAAGAGTGGAGAAGAGGCGAGGAGCAGCCGAAGACCGGATGGCACCCGCTGCGCCGCCGCACGTCGCACCTCGCGGCACGTGGGAAAGTGAAGCGCGTCGTCGCCCGTGCACCCCATGACAACCCGCCATTGACGAGCGTGACAATAAAGCCGATTTGGAACTGGGGGCTCCCGGGCCCGAATCGACAATGGCCCGACACTCGAGGGCAATGGCAGGTTCTGATTTTTATGCGCAATATAAATCAGGTGTTGTTGGGCCGGACGGCGTCGCCGCGATCATGGGCCTTGTTGTACTGCACCAATATGCCACACACAGGTATAGCGTACTTTTGCATCAGCTGCAGCTGTGCACTTTGCACCACTAACTATGCGCTGCTGCGCGCCGGTCGCCGACTAAAGTCCTACATGGCAAGGCAGAGGGTGCTGTCCGCTCTCGGGCGGCGGCCGTTCTTCTATGAGACGCCAGTGGCTGTGGAAAGGACGGAAGAGACGGCTTTGACGCGGATTTTCTAGGCGCATTCCTCCCTCCTCTCTCTCCTGTCGGCGGACGCACCGCCCGTCGGTGCACAATAGGTGCAGAGTGGACGCGTGAGCAATAGCTCCCAAATAGAAAAACGTGGCGGCGTGGATGATGCGCATATGAATCGTGCATGCATGCATGCAAGGATGTCAGTCTGTTGGCTGCGCACATGCGCTTATCTTTTCTGGACTTCGAGACTTCGCTTCGGCAAAAGACGTAACTGCCCGTGACGAAAACGCACAAGTACACTCTGGCTGACCGAACACTGAAGGAACGCTACTGCATATCAGGCCTTCCATACACGGCAAAAAGGTCGCTTGACGTTGTGTGGACTAGGGATGAGCACGGGCCTGCACACCCCGCCCCGCCCCGCCCCCCGGGCCCCGCCCCCCCCCCCCCCCCCCCCCCCCCCCAAGACCTCGCCGCCCGGCCCCGCCCCCCCCCCCCACTCTCTAAATACGGCCGCCCGGCCGGCGCGCGCCCAAAAAAAAAACAGTCATTACAGTGTACAATTTACTGATACCGTATGCCAGTGTGCGTGTATGCTACGGAATGGCGCATCCACCTCTCAGAATCGCAGTCTCCACCAACCGCCTCACCATAGCGCGAAAACGCGCCAAAACAAGTTATTACGGGCCTAGTCGCCGATACTTACAATGCATTACATAGGTGCTTCACGTTGGCCAGCCAAGAACGCCGGCCCGGCCCGGCCCGCCCGCCCCCCACCCAAAAACGCAGGCCCGGCCCGGCCCGCCCAAAACGGGCAAACCCGGCCCGGCCCGGCCGGCCCGGCCATCCCTAGTGTGGACAGGGCGGTTGTATGCCCATAACATAAAAGCCACAGAGCTCTGCTAATGCGTCTCGGGCACTAGCTGTCCGCGTGAGACGATCCAATCAGGCGGACTCGACCGCCGCAAATGAAAAGCCCCTCTCCCCCTCCCCTCCCCTGGTGAGAGCGACGGCGGCCCGGCGGCAACGAATTGAATGCAAACCGGCACACGAAAAACTAGACGTGTGCACGCTGCTGTTGGTGATGCGAAAAAATGAGCGCTGTCAACAATACGGATCACAACCTAGCGCGAATTTAATTCCGTCTTCTAGAGTGTTGAAAGATTCAGCGGTCGTTGGCCGTGGAGCGATAGCCTCCGAACTGGGTAGGCCGCTTGGGCGCGGCGACGAAGAGGGTAGCGGCTGGCGCGGAAGTGTTCGCCGCTGCGGTACTCGCTGCTCGTCCACGCAGCGCCGCGCCGAGCCGGCGCAGCTGGTCGCGCGTGGGTCGACTGAAGGCGGTGACGATGAACGGGTTCAGCAGGCAGTTCAAGTCCATCGTCGCGTAGTAGAGCGAGACGACCCCGCCGAACTCGTTGCTCGGCGCGCGCGTCGTCAAGAGCACCGCCAGCGTGTACGACATCGCCGCCGTCTATAAAAAAAACAAAAACAAAGAAAAGCATACATGCAGCGATCAGCGATTTTTATGGTTGACCACCTGGACGAAGATGCAGAGGCCGCAGAGGCCGAGTTTTGCCTCGACGATTCGGTACTGCAGTTGGTCGAGGCGCAGCAGTAGAAATTGCACGATCATGAGGCAGTAAAACACAGCCATTGTAACGCTCAGTAGAATCATTAGCGCGATCTGCACACTATTGTCGCAGTCGTAGTGCTAAGAAGTTTGAATCGTTGCTTACCGCTTACCAGTGATATAAACGGGTAGCCGATGTATTGGTCCTTGAAAACGATTGAGACGCCGGATCCATTGGAATCCAGTCTCTCGAAGCTGACATCAACAACCGGCCAATAGCCGACGACGTAAACGAATATCGGCACCAACCACTGCAGGAAAAACGTGAAGTACAGTGCGGCGTTGCTCCAGAACTAAACGCTCAGTACTGCAGTCCACTTTTGTTGCGCAAACAGTTCACAGAGGGGTTTACGAGCTTATGTCGAGCTGGAATGACGACCGCTGTAAAGCGGTTGAGCGACATCATCGCGACGCCGACCGTCTGGGTCGCGATCACCTGCAGACCGACCGTCAAGTTGAGCTTGGCCGCGAACTAAACTACATCGCCCGTATCTTTTTGCGTCGCTCGGTTACTAGGAGGGGCGTACGGGGTCCAGTTGTGCGTAGGCGTCGAATGCGAGTCCGAGGAGGCGGGGCCTCGAGAGCGTCCACTGGTGCAGTGCGGCCTCGATCTCGGCCAGTCCCACGGAGATGCAGATGGCGAAAAATGAGGAGCGCAGCCGCTCGTCGGTGCGCCTCTCGCGCCACAGAGCCGTGAGGAAGACGACGTAATAGGGCAAGCCTAGCGCGTAGAGGCCGCTCGACACCAGCTGCTGCACGCAGAACGCGTCAGCCCAGCAAGAGGCCCACGTAGCAGTCATCCGAAAAAGCAACTTCCGACGGAACAAAATTACCTACTCGGCCTTATTGTGCCGATGAAGACTGTCGTCTAGGGCGCCATGGCTGACGCGCAGGGGGCATTGCAGGTGGACCAGGGCGTCGAGACGTGCGCGCTCGTAGCAACACATGCCAACTCTGCAACAGCCAGCTGCTAATGAACCTCTACTCCGCCGACCGGCTCCGGCATTTTTGTCTAATGAGAGCCAAGACGTCTCGAGGCTTGTTTCGAAGGCAACAGCAGCTGAAAGAATTGCCTTCCTTGTCTCGTCGCCAAGTTGAGTCGACAACGTTGCAACCAATAGAGAAAGTGCGTAGGTATATTGCAAAAAAGAATTTGGGGAATCGAGGATACACCGATGAATACGCAAATGAATATTTGCTGCTGTCTAGCGTTGTCAGGTTGAAGCGAAATGGAAAGCGGCAGTTACATGTCCGATCGTCGAAATAGCGCCATGTTGCACTGTGAAATGTATGTACTCGTTTCAAAATAAAGTGTGTGCTAGCACAAGCGTTAAAGCCACCAGGGGAATCTAGTGGTGCTGGTGGTGGGGGTGGTGGCGGCGGCGGCGCGGCAGCTATTCAAACAGCACGCCGCGCGGAGGGCCCCAATAATATGCTACCGTAAGTTTTTAATTAAAAAGGGCTCACTCGCTCGCTACGAGCCTGCTCAACAAACGACGACTAGTCATGCTGCATGGACTATAGAAAAGTGTACGGTCAGAGATTGTCCTCGCCGACTCGTCCATATTTTCATAATTTACTCTTTCAGCGCTTCCGAACGAGTCACTTGCCACAGCTATCGGCGTTTTCCTGCTACTGCTGAAGCAAGCTCTACGTTGAAATTTGTATTCATTTTTATGTAGTAATTTATGTAGTAGTAGTAGTAGTTTTATGTAGTAAATTCAAGTAGACACTGCGTTTGTCAAATTTGAAGTCGTGGTGAAAGAAACTACAGTTGTTTCGAGATGAGTTGAGGGTAGGTACGGTTTAGCTATGAGCGATACGAATGCGGTCCCAGCGACTTCGACGCCTACGAATACTACCGAGCAGCCGCCTGCGCACGTTTCGCTTGGCTGCGACCAACCTCCAGATTCGCGCGTGGTCATCGTTCCGCCGACCCCCTTGCTTCTGGGCTCGCGACCGGCACAGCTCGACTGCCCCCACTGCAACGTCAGCTTTTTTTGCTCGTCGACAGGTGTCCGAGAGAATTTTTGCAGGCTCACGTGACGACCCGAGTGAAGTTCGTGGCGGGAACGGCAGCCTGGTCGGCGGCGGGCGTGCTACTGCTGGTCTCGCTGACGGTCGGCTGGCTCTTGCTGCTGGCGCCCATCTGCTGCAGTTGGGTGCCACTCGTCATCGACGGCATATGCGACGCGCACCACTTCTGCACCGTGTGCGACTGGCGCGTCGGCGTCTTCAGACGCGACAAGGGCAGCACCGTGCTCGGCTGAAGTGGCGTTCCCGGCGACCGGTTAGGCAAAACAAGCAAACTTGTTTGAGGAACTGACGATCGTGGATTGTTCGTCGCGAGGAGAGGACACAGCTTTTTGAGCTATATACATTTGCAGTGTATTATAATTCTGTATTACCTACGTAGTCGTATGTCTCTTGCGACGGAGAAACTACTTGATCGCTAGATGTCACGATGAATCGGTGTTGAATCGCTGTACTGACGATCTAAACGGATTTACAGAACGCGTTCGGTACCAATTCTAGTATGATCTGTACACTGTGCAGGTCTTGCATGAGAATATTGTCGCTGCGCCGTACGAAAGTATCCGCAAATGGTACCTAACATTCAACTTCAGATTTCTGTGCAGAGCGTAAATCCGTTTGCCACAGAAGATACCGAAAATATGCATGTACGCGGATGACGCATGTGCGCGTCAACCATTCCGCGTTGTCGTACAACGTCCGTCAGAGAGCGTTGGGTTTTTCAGAGTAAACATGCCAACGAGCAACGAAGATGTCGGGTAATGAATGATGTGGATAGGCAGCTGTACAAGCGGCGCACCTTGCGAAAGGGAGCAGAATCAGTGGGCGCAATGCTTGCTATAGCTGTCATTGATTGAATCAGTCATAAACGTTAGCCACTGACACAACTCAATGGCGTATGCAACGGGCTCCTCATTAAAACTGTTGGCATTTTAAAATCCCCCAACTTCAATCGTAGTGTCCAATATTTCATGAAACAGATGCAGCGTTTACAGCTGCGTCGCATTGCTAATTAAAATACTGCGGTCGCATTTTAATCAGTTCAAGATATGTGCGACGCGAACGACGCTCCCTCGGCAGAAGAGGAACGCAACTCGTCCGCGCGCGTTGCGATTGACGACAGGCAAACGCCGGCGCCGCTGCTGCTGAACTGTCGGGCGGCGCTGCTCGGCTGTCCACATTGCGCTGTCGGTTCCGCGTCGCGGTCGGAAAGTGTTCTTTTTCTCAGACACGCGTGACGACTCGCCTGAAGTTCGTGCCAGGAGTGGCCGCCTGGTCGGCGTGCTGCGGCCTGCTGCTGGTCACGCTGACGATCGGCTGGCCTCTCTTTCTCGTCCCCATCTGCTGCCTTTGGCTGCTGCCGATCGTCGTCAACTCCCAATTCTGCACGGCCTGCAACCGACACGTCGGCGTCTTCAGGCGCGCCGACGGCAACACCGTCCTCGACTGAAACGTCTCGACTCGACTGAACGACTCGACTCGACTGACTGGCGAGAACTCACGTGTGGTGATTTGATTGCGCTCGGAACGCAGTTTATAGCGAAGTGTTTCAACGTTTTGTCGGACATAAATGCTTCTCAAGCGCGCCAACGCCACACACTTAACCGACGATTGGTTGACCTGGGTCTACTAGCGTCGTTAATGACTTTGGGTACGTTCTAAAGTCTGTGTCAAATGCTCGTGAACTGGAGGTTTTTTGGGAAACTCTCAAACGTGCTTGAGAATTAATTAAGAACATACTATATAGATGGATAGCCCAGCTAGAGCTCCGATTTCTGCTGGCCTTTATTTGCAATTCGGAAACCACCCATCCCACAATTGCGACTGACACCAAATAATCACCTTTTCACTGGAAGGACCTAGCTTGCTGAAAATTGCAGGATCGATAGGTACCCACAGGGCCATCTTTCACTCCAAAAATGGTTCAAATCGAATCGTACGTTTTTGAGATATGACCAAAACAAAATTTCAAAAAACGTCAAAAATGGCCGAAATCGCGATTTTGCAAAAATCTAGGGGCACTTGTTAATATCCCGAGAACTGTACGCTGGATCAAAATGGAATGTTTTGCTCGTATGTAGTCCCAACCAAGACCTTTCCAATGATATGCAAATTTTTGCTCTGGCTCCTTCCGTGGCACTATTACGGTGCGATTTTTATTGTCGTTGACAATGCACACTAAATTCGATGCTATTCAGGTGTGCTTTGATGGAATTGTTTGAAATTTGGCCACTATGTGCCCACGACCGCTACGCAGAAAGTACATTTTCAATTTTTTGATTGGTCCTTCCCATCTAGAGAAAAGGCTGAGAAACTGTTAGAGTTGACAAGCTCAAATTTTTGACTTTTGAGTTGACTCATTCTACTAGCACCAGATTCAAGCCATCAGCCAATGAGTTGCAAATAGTGCCATAGTTGCTTGTGTGTGCACTCAAAGTCAGAGAAAAGAGCTGTCATGCGTCAACATGCCAAAACCCCGTCGATAGAAAGACAATAGAAATGCACTATTTGCAGTGTCGCTAATGTTTGCACCATAACTCCGTGCTCCTACAATGGAAACAAATGAAAGTCAGGGAATGTGTAATGGACGCAACCGCCCAAACGCATGTCAAATTTGAGTTCATTACTCCCATTCTCCAGTGACTTATGACACATCAAACAGACAGCAAAAAAACGCAACAATTTGTGCTTGCCGACTCTGGCACTTTCTTAGCGTTTTCTCTAAACAAGAAGGTCCAATCGAAAAATTGAAAATCTACTTTCTGCGTGGCGGCCATGAGCACATAGTGGCCAAATATCAGACAATTCCATCAAAGCACACCTGAATGGCATCAAATTTAGTGTGCGTTGCCAACGACAATGGAAATCGCGCCGTAATAGCGCCATGGAAGGAGCCAGAGCAAAAATTTGCATATCATTGGAAAGGTCTTGGTTGGGACTACATGTGAGCAAAACATTCCATTTTGATCCAGCGTACGGTTCTCGAGATATTAACAAGTGCCCCTAGATTTTTGCAAAATCGCGATTTTGGCCATTTTTGACGTTTTTTGAAATTTTGTTTTGGCCATATCTCAAAAATGTACGATTATATTTGAACCATTTTTGGAGTGAAAGATGGTCCTGTGGGTACCTATCGATCCTGCAATTTTCAGCAAGCTAGGTCCTTCCAGTAAAAAGGTGATTTTTTGGTGTTAGTTGCAATTGTGGGATGGGTGGTTTCTGAATTGCAAATAAGCGCCAGTAGAAATCGGAGCTCTGGCTGGGCTATCCATCTATATAGTATGTTCTTAATTAATTCTCAAGCACGTTCGAGAGTTTCCCAAAAAACCTCCAGTTCACGAGCATTTGACACAGACTTTAGTATCGTGTAGTAGAGCTCGGTATGTACGTTCAATGGCATGATTCGTCAAGTACAGTAAGTGCTCAATTGCGTTCATAAGTAGGAAAGGCGCCGCCAAAACAGCGGCTGCCGTGTACGCACCAAAATGACTCACGGCATTCGTTTTCTATAGGCCTTGCATAGGCTTAGGCTTACGTCTTGCTTTGTCTTAGGCTCAGCCCTTGCTTGGGCTTAGGCTTAGACCTGCTGAGGCTTTTGCTTAGGCCTTGCTTACGCTTAGGCTTAGACCTGATGAGGTTTAGGCGCATGCTGGCTTAGGCTTTGGCTTCTTTTATTTAAGCCTTGGTTTGGCTTAGTTTGTTTAGGTTAGGTTAATTTTCAAATTATTTTGGTGCGCATAATTGGCCGATCGCCCTCAGCATTGGCCGTTAGCGTACACACCGGCGTTACATAAAATACACCTCCAACACCCCCACTACACCCAACAACCCCACTGCGTATTTTTAAATATTTCATACTGTACTGCGGTTTTTAACTGTACTGACTTAAATTACATTGGCGAGGGTTCGTTTCTTAACACATTGTTGCGCAACAAATTGAATCCAAACATTGCGCATTGCACAGTGATACGGCGAGTAACTCCGCTTAAGTGTTAGTTACATGTATGCTGCCCCCTGCCCCCGGTCACGCCACTGGAGCAGGGCAGGGGTTTGTTTTGCGTATGCATCGGTCGACTGCTCCCCACAACCATAATTTGCGCAAAAACAGCACCGGTGGCGAAACATCACCGGCGGCGAAACATCACCACGCCGCGAGACCCTAACAAGATTTAGTTATTGGTGGCAAACGAGATTCGAGGCATAACAACGACAACGAGATCTACACCTCTTAAAACAACGTGAGAGATTTCAGGTGGATACGGTGCTTCTCTTGCATCAAGGCACTGGCAGCATCGGAGAACCGCACCATCTTGCGCCCAAAGCACGGCTCGTACCGCTTCACAATGCAGCTAAACAACGTAGCTAACGTGAAAGGGATTTTTCATCAGTTTCTTTCTGCTGGACCATAATGTACATGACTCACATTTCATATTGCCGATATGTCAAAACGCGACCAAACAACCTGTAGCGCAAGTGAAGAGCGCTGTCCTCCTTAGCCTTGGTCCACAGCTGCTGACCGTCGGGCATCTTGTAGGGGTGTCGCTCTTTGTGGACGACCACCAAGTTGAAAGGGGCGGCATCGTTCCACGAGATGCGGCCCTGAACGAACCGGTTTACACAGGCCAGACACACCTACACACCTCGCAGCCCCAGCATTTCTTGTCGCCGTTTCTGGGGACCTTCGTTTGCCCCAAAAACAGCTCGAGACTTTCGACTGTAAAGGGCTTGTTAGCGTCCATGTGTCGGCACACTGCAGGGGCTGTCGGCCAGTCCGGGATGAGTCGCAACTCTTCCACAGAGGCGCCATCAGGCCGCAACCGCAGAGGCACTCGAAGGGCACGCAGCTCGCACCGAACAGGAACGGAGAAGGCACGGTCTGTCCCACTGGCGTGGGAAGCGTGTTCGACGGACCTCCAAACTTGCGAGTTGGGCCCTTCTTCCCAGCACCTAAATAACGGGACAACAGGGTAACGCGTACACAGTGGGCAACGTGAAATGCGTTGTGTGACACCCGAAGGCTGCAGTGGCTTGAGCCAGTCGGCGACGCTGCACGACTTCGCTTCCTCGACGGCGTTGAAGAGGAAGGGCTGGAAGGCGCCCTGCGACTCGGCGACGGCCAGGGAGTGCGCACAGAAGTAGCGCCGTCTCGCGTCCCCCCGCCTTTGCCCCGGCCCTGTCAGGGCAGCGGAAGCTGACAAGCTCAGAGTCCGTCTCGGCGCGGTAGTCGGCCTCCGCGGTCATGACGAGGAAGGTGTGCGGCGCGTGCTCGTGCGGAACGATCAGCGCCTTCTGGTGGGCGATAAACCAAGCGGCGGTCTCGTAGTCTTCGTCCAAGGCTGCCTGCGGCCAGCCTATCCGAGCAGAACACGTCAGCCACCGTACAGAGCAGAGCATGCATGCCATAACTTAATGCGCGTTTAAAAATGCGCTTTTACCGTCTCCGGCGCGATGGGGGTGTTGTGGGTGGTGGGGGTGTTGGGGGTGTATTTTATGTAACGCATACACACCGCCACAAGACGCACGCACAAGACAGCCGTTACCGTATACGATTAAATAACACGTCTATACAGAAGTATTTAAAATTGCTTATGCAATTCCGTTCGACTTGGCATGTAGATGTAGCCGTACAAGTAGCACCCTCTCGACTCCTCTATTTGGATCTGCTTGATTTTGCGCGTGCACCGGAAGCGAATCTGGCGACATGCCCGTGATAGGGATTCAGAAAAGCGTGCTCGATGCACGCCTGGGACGCGTTTACTGTGAGTTGGCGATTACACGGTCGTTTTCTTGATTGGCAAACTTGGTTTTGACGTCCTGATTCGCCTTTAGCGGAGCCCGAGTTCGACCAGTTGTGTTTCGATTATGGCTTTGAGTTGGACGAAGTGGTGCGCATTTCGAATTGATCGGCGTGTTTCTCGGCCATTGAGGGTCTTGCAATTTTGCAAATCATTTGTAGACGACGGAACGCGCGCTGAGAGAGCGCGAGAGGGGTGTGTCGACAGAGGAGGGGCCCGGGGAGGCGGTGTCGGAGGAGGTCGTCTACAAGGTGGAGCTGCCGGCCAACCGCTACGACGTCCTCTGCGCGGAGGGACTCACGCGCGCCCTGCTCGTCTTCCAGAACAAGTGGGCAATTCAGCAACTCACCACCACTTCGCAAATGCTAAGCATAAGCAGTGTTCAGACTGGAGATTCCCAAGTACACGCTGAAGAGGCCCGAGAAGCTCCAGAGGATCGTCGTCAAGCCGGAGGTGACCCTCCCCCTCTCCTCTCCGTGGAAAGTACAAAAAGAACCCGAACATTTGATCACTTCTAGCTAGCCCTTTCACAGGTTGGAAAACGAAAACTTCTGGGGTTCTGGGGGTTCTGTGTTCTACAAAAGTTCGGTTCTGAGCACTGACTCCAACACGCGCTTAAACGTCCATATGCCCCCCCCCCCCACACAGGCCAGGCTGGCACCCATACGGTGGTTGTGAACGCGCGGCGTTGCAGACGCAGTCGGTGCGTCCGTTCGTGGTGGGGGCGGTGCTGCGCGAGGTGACGCTGGATGGGCGCGCGTACGCGAGCTTCCTCGACCTCCAGGACAAGCTCCACCAGAACATCTGCCGCCGGCGGTCGCTCGTCGCCATCGGCACGCACGACCTCGACGCCGTCCAAGGCCCATTCCTCTACACCGCCCGTCCACCGACAGAAATTCGGTTCCGGGCGCTCAATCAGCCGCAGGAGAACACCGCCGAGGAACTCATGGAGATCTTTTCGGTGGGCCACTGTCTCCTCGGCGCTCTGCCGTCGCACAGGCGTGAACCTCGGAGTTGCAGACTCACGCCCAACTGCGACACTACCTGCCGATCATACGCGACTCGCCGCGCTATCCCGTCATCTACGACAGCGACGGCGTCGTCCTCTCCATGCCGCCCATCATCAACGGTTAGTCAGCCAAGTTTGTCATCAGTTTGACAGAGGAACGACACTCGTTTAGGCGAGCACTCGAAATTGTCGACTGCGACGCGGAACGTCTTTATCGAGGCGACGGCGACGGACCTGACGAAGGCGAAGATCGTCCTCGACACGCTCGTCACCATCTTCAGCGAGTACTGCCGCGAGCCCTTCACGTGCGTGGCCTCCTTGGCTGCCTTTGTCGCGGTGTACTGGAAAGGTGGGCACCCGCCGTCTTGCAGGATCGAGCCGGTGGAGGTGGAACAGGTGGACGGCACCGTCGTTGAGTACCCGGTACGCGCGTGACATCCTAGTGCTATCCCCCCCCCCCCAACTGAATTTCAGGAGCTGGCCTACAGGACGGAGAAAGTGCGTGCCAGCGATCTGGTCGCCCAAGTGGGCATCCAGTGGGTGTCGTCTCCCCGTCTGCTCTCCGAGTGCTTGCTTGGAATTCTCTCCATTTAGAGCGACCCCTGCCGAGGTGGCCTCGATGCTGACGCGCATGTGCCTGTCGACGACGACGACTCGCGGGCAGGGGGAAGGCGAGGAGGACGAGCTGCTGGTGGAGGTGCCGCCTACGCGACGCGACGTGCTGCACGAGTGCGACTTGGTGGAGGACGTGGCCATCGCGTACGGCGTCAACGCCATCGAGAAGCGCCTGCCGGCCAGCGCCACCATCGCAAGGCAGTTCCCCGTCAACCGACTCACGGACGCCCTAAGACACGAGCTGGCCGCCTGCGGCTACACGGAGGCGCTGACGTTCTCCCTCGTGAGTGCCCGCAACAACTCGTGCTCGGTCGGTGTCGCCTAAAAAATCAGCATGTACGCCCTTCAGTGCAGCGCTGACGACATCTCGACCAAACTCCGACAGCCGGACGCTCTCGAGAGGGCCGTCAAAATCGCGAATCCCAAAACTGCGGAATTCCAGGTGCCGACTGTCGCGTGAGTAGCTGGACATCTCTTTGTCTACTGCGAGCCGCATTGTACAGGTGGCTCGCACCACGCTGCTGCCGGGCATCCTGAAGACGATCTCCTTCAACAATCACGTGCCGCTGCCTCTGAGACTGTTCGAAATTCAGGACGTCGTCTACAAGCACGACGACTACGGTAGGCAGCCGAGTCTCTTCCCTCAATTCTTACAGGGACTGCTCTCGTTTGCAGAGACGGGCGCGAAGAACGAGCGCCGCCTCTGCGCCGCCTATTACGGCCGGTCGTCGGGGTTCGAGGTGGTGCACGGCCTGCTCGACCGCCTCATGACGCTGCTCGGCGTCGCGTTCGCTCCCCACGCGGCGCGCGACGACGGAAAGAGCGCTGCACTGTCGGGCGCCGTCTACTGGATCCACGCCTGTCAGGGTGAGAGGCCATGCACGCGTACGGACTGTCCCGTTTTGCCTGTCCCGAGTGTCAGCGACCCCGCTCCCCTTGCTGTTGTGGTTTGATCAATGGCAATGCCAGGAGGCCGTTAATCGCCCACATTGCATACCCATCTTTTTTGATGCATTCCATCTAGAGGCGCCTAATTAGCCAAGCAGATTTGGAAGAACGCCATTTTGTAATCTAGAGCAGCGACAGCACGAGAAAAACCATTGATAGGGAGAAACTCGTTGGTGGATCCATCAAGATTCGAACCCGTCCGATTCTCGACCACTAGGCCATGCGCGCCCCCTTCCCCTAGACGCCACTTTCTTCCCGGGCCGTTGCGCCGAGGTGCTGTGTCGGCAGACGGGCTCGTCTTCGGCGCTGGTGCTGGGCAAGATGGGCGTGCTGCACCCGGACGTGGTGGCCGCCTTCGAGCTCGCCATGCCCTGCTCGGTCCTAGAGATGGACGTACAGCACTTCGTCTAGGCACACACATACACACAATCTCTGAATCGTCCTGTTCTCAGAAAGGCTGTTGTTCTGTTATGCCTGTCTGTACCGCATGGGAAGCTGCAGTTGTTGGATTTTGGGAAGCGGATATGGAATCACGCGCAACAATCAATTGAGCCAAGCCAAATGATCAATGTGTGGTGCGGTGCAATGCAGACAGGCCAGCATACAAGAGCCTCAGTAGTCAACACCATCAATTTGTCAATTTTGTCAATTGTCAAAACACAAGATTCATTTAAAGGCAAGGTTAACTGAGATTAGATCTGCAGATTTGTCTATGTAGATGTAGCACACTGCAAAAACGAAGACATTGCTGCATTATTGTAGTACGCCAGGAACTGCATGCAGATTTGTCTATGTAGATGTAGTATACTGCAAAAACTGAGACATTGCTGCATTATTGTAGTACGCCAGGAACTGCATGCAGATTTGTTTATGTAGATGTAGCATACTGCAAAAACTAAGACATTGCTGCATTATAGCAGTACGCCAGGAACTGCATGCAGATTTGTCTATCTAGACATAGCATACTGCAAAAACTAAGACACTGCTGCATTATTGTAGTACGCCAGGAACTGCATGCCGATTTGTCTATGTAGACAGACATAGCATACTACAAAAACTAAGACATTTCTGCATTATTGTAGTATGCCAGGAACTGCATGCAGATTTGATTTTTGTATGTAGACAGATGTAGCATACTGCAAAAACTAAGATACTGCTGCATTATTGTAGTACGCCAGGAACTGCATGCAGATTTGTCTATGTAGATGTAGCATACTGCAAAAACAAAGACATTGCTGCATTATAGCAGTATGCCAGGAACTGCATGCAGATTTGTCTATCTAGACGTAGCATACTGCAAAAACTAAGACATTGCTGCATTATTGTAGTACGCCAGGAACTGCATGCAGATTGCAGATTTGTCTATGTAGATAGACGTAGCATACTGCAAAAACTAAGACACTGCTGCATTATTGTAGTACGTCAGGTACTGCATGCAGATTTGTCTATGTAGACAGACGTAGCATACTGCAAAAAGATTAGGTTCCACTAGACACAATTGATTATTGACTAACTTGGTTAGTCATTCTCTACTCAATGGTCAGGGGCCGTTTCTGTTGCGCGGAGGAATGCGTGTTAGTTATGTGGGCGAGTCAGAGCGGAAGTTGGTGTTGGGAGGAAGGGGATGATTAATACGCGAGCCAGAACGCCCCACGCCTTCCTCCAAGCCAGCACAAATGATCAATGTGGCACTTCAAAGACAGACATTGCTGCATTACAGCAGTATGCCAGGAACTGCATGCAGATTTGTCTATCTAGACGTAGCATACTGCAAAAACTAAGACACTGCTGCATTATTGTAGTACGCCAGGAACTGCATGCAGATTTGTCTACGGTATGTAGACAGATGTAACATACTGCAAAAACTAAGACATTGCTGCATTATTGTAGTACGCCAGGAACTGCATGCAGATTGCAGATTTGTCTATGTAGATAGATGTAGCATACTGCAAAAACTAAGACACTGCTGCATTATTGTAGTACGTCAGGAACTGCATGCAGATTTGTCTATGTAGACAGACATAGCATACTGCAAAAAGATTAGGTTCCACTAGACACAATTGATTATTGACTAACTTGGTTAGTCATTCTCTACTCAATGGTCAGGGGCCGTTTCTGTTGCGCGGAGGAATGCGTGTTAGTTATGTGGGCGAGTCAGAGTGGAAGTTGGTGTTGGGAGGAAGGGGGTGATTAACACGCGAGCCAGAACACCCCACGCCTTCCTCCAAGCCAGCACAAATGATCAATGTGGCACTTCAAAGACAGACATTGCTGCATTACAGCAGTATGCCAGGAACTGCATGCAGATTTGTCTATCTAGACGTAGCATACTGCAAAAACTAAGACACTGCTGCATTATTGTAGTACGCCAGGAACTGCATGCAGATTTGTCTACGGTATGTAGATAGACGTAGCATACTGCAAAAACTAAGACACTGCTGCATTATTGTAGTACGTCAGGAACTGCATGCAGATTTGTCTATGTAGACAGACGTAGCATACTACAAAAAGATTAGGTTCCACTAGACACAATTGATTATTGACTAACTTGGTTAGTCATTCTCTACTCAATGGTCAGGGGCCGTTTCTGTTGCGCGGAGGAATGCGTGTTAGTTATGTGGGCGAGTCAGAGCGGAAGTTGGTGTTGGGAGGAAGGGGATGATTAACACGCGAGCCAGAACGCCCCACGCCTTCCTCCAAGCCAGCACAAATGATCAATGTGGCACTTCAAAGACAGACATTGCTGCATTACAGCAGTATGCCAGGAACTGCATGCAGATTTGTCCATCTAGACGTAGCATACTGCAAAAACTAAGACACTGCTGCATTATTGTAGTACGCCAGGAACTGCATGCAGATTTGTCTACGGTATATAGACAGACGTAACATACTGCAAAAACTAAGACACTGCTGCATTATTGTAGTACGCCAGGAACTGCATGCAGATTTGTCTACGGTATATAGACAGACGTAACATACTGCAAAAACTAAGACATTGCTGCATTATTGTAGTGCGCCAGGAACTGCATGCAGATTGCAGATTTGTCTATGTAGATAGACGTAGCATACTGCAAAAACTAAGTGTACTGAAGCGGCAAGCCTGACTGCGCCTGTACAAGGTTCTGCAATACAAACTTCTGTACAAACTGGCGAACAGTACCCGAAACGGGATACGATACGGCGAGGTTCACAAAGACAGATTCATATGTACAAGGAACTGTCGGTTGTCGAATGGGCGAGGGTATTTATGTGCAGAGAGCGGAGGGGAGAGGGACGCTATCTCGGCGTCGTCCACTTGTGCCGCGGGTGTCCAGTCCGGTCTTGCAACAGGCCCGCTGCCGCCGCCGCTTGTCAGCTGAGGGATGCCGCTTGCGCCACAGGCAAGTCTTGAGCGCCGACGGCGGCTGGATCAGAGGGCGCAGCTGCAGTCCAGTCAGCAGGAGCTTGGCTTGGCTGCGCTTGCGGAGTAGACGCGACGCCTGGCGGCTGGAGACTGGTCGGCGGGTGGCTGGCGTCCTTGGGAAAGTTCAACGCGGCTGGAGTCCAGTGTCGAAGAGAGAGAAAGGGCAGGAGTACGGTATGTACAGGTGTAGGTTGGCTGGTGGACGTCCTGGCGGACGTCGTTACACCTTCCCCCTTGGACGAGCTGTGTCCTCACAGCTGCAAGGTCTCCAGGGGTGTGGCCATCAGCAGAAGCCAGGGACCCAGGGGGAAGATGAAGGAGAGAGAGGAATCCTCTGATGAAAGAGTTTGCTGTAGGTCGTCTTGTCTTCTGAGGGTAGTGTCCGGAGTTGTTGAATGGTCCTTGTTGCAGATCATATGTAGTTGTGTCAGTTGGTTGGTTGAGCTGGTGAGGATGGTTGAGGTTGGTTGAGGATGGTTGAGGTTGTGGAGTGGAATGTGAGAATGAATTACCTATTGTAGCAATAAACAATGCAGGATCCATACCTGTACCATGTGTCAGTGGGGAAGCGGATCAGGGAGAGCGGTGGGAATTCGCCACAGAGTACTAGAAAACAAATCTGCACAGAATATGAGAATCTCATTCCTTGCATACATACAAGTATGACGCTTACTGTCAGGATGAGAACAAAGCAGAGCACAAATCGCTACAGCGTACGCCTATTGAAGCAGGCAGCGCACTGTTCAAAACATGTATGGTATGAGAGAAGGTGAAGAAACACGTGGGGTCATATGAAAGGAATGTACCTACATGTATGAAAACGAAAATAGACGCCGTAGAAATTTTTACATGCGCGCACAGTCTACATAGGCGTAGGCGACGAAAGGGAAGTACAACCTATGCGCAACGCGAAACAACGATACAGTATACCTACGCAGTTCAACTGATGCGACTAACGACATATACGCGTATGAGGCCATATAGTGGCTCACTGTGGCTGCTGTTCAACGCGCACATACTGTCGCGTCCGCGGCCGAGCCTGCTCGCGCGGTCTCTAGAACGTCTAGCTAGACCCCATGCGCCGAGAGCGCCTCAAAGTCCGCCGCGTGTGCACGAGTCGCGAGCAAACACGCCACGCACGTCGCTACCGCTACGCTGCTGTCGTCCAGTCGACGCCTTCGCCTATCCGCCGTACGGGTGAAGTGTCGAGACGCGCACGCGCACGCTCCTGCAACTTGGGTTCGCCTCTAGGGAGCGCTGTCTCCCCACGTTGGCGAGAGACGACACAACGCCTCCACGCAACGGAACGGACGTGGCGCAAACTTCTCTCTGGCAGTCGCTGTCGCTGCGCGAGCCGACGTCGCTTCGCCTGTCGCGACGCGCTGAGCCGACGCTGCTTCGCCGGTCGCAGCGCGCTGTGTGGGCTTGACTGACGTCGACGTGTCGGGGCGGCCGACAGAGGTCAAGTCAAGTGGCTCAGGTGCGGGTATGGGAATCGGCCGTCCAACGTCGCCGCACTTTGGTCCATCACCAACACGTGCAATGGCGTAGAAGAGCTGCACGGTGGCATCGCCGCGAGAGTCGGGGGGGGGGGGAAGCAACGGACAACGGGAAACTGACACGAGTGTCCAACGGGTCTGGACGTGCGCCGCGCAGACGAAATTCGAGCGCGGGAAGTGCGCGCGAACGCTCACACCTTAGGCGCCAACCAATCACGAGGTACATAGGGGCTACGAATCGACGCGCCTCTAGCGACACCTACCGGAGCCTGGCGGACAAACCGCAAAACGAGGCTCGAATGGCGCTACGACTACGGCAACGACTACCGTAGTCGCACAACGCAACCAACACAAAGCTGAGGGAGACGATGCCAGGGCGGCTTCTGTGACGTTGCCGCCATCGCTCCCCACATTCGGTAGGTATAGCAAATGCAGACACGGAATACGCGATGAGAATACCACCATACACTACAGGTACTGAACAATGCAATCCAAGAGGGCACACACACGCGATTTACGCTATACACGCGTCGATTCTGTTGCCGCTGTGTTGCCAGCAAACGTGTCCAGAGTTGCGCATTGGCATTAGCGCGGCCAACGTCTCAGTCACGACGCCAATTGTCTGGCGCACCCACTGCACCTGATAGATCTTCTTTTGTGACAGTCTTCTGATTGTCGGGTTCTTTGACATTTGTAGCAGCCAGCATGTTGGGCACTTGTGAGAGACACAACCAGAGTGTCTGGAAGTGGCGTGCGAGTTCGCTTGTGTGGAGGCCTCGACACACTTGCAGCGAATTCTCAGCACCGCCCTTCTCTGGAGTTCTGGCTTTGATTCCACTTGTGTCAACAGTTGGGCTGGAGGGCAGCGACTCGGCTGCATTGGACCATTGGACTGCCTTTTGTTCGAATGTGGCAGTGTCTATTTGGTTTGGAGGAGTTGGGCTGTGAAATTGGGCTGTACGATGACAGCGGCTGCCGGAAGGGTTAGGGGTCGATTGTCCGCCGTTGCTCATATTTCCTATTTTGAGCGTTGATGCAACTCACGACCAACACAAGCCTAAGCCTAAGCAAAAGCCTAAGCCTAAGCTTAAACCTAAGCCTAGGTAAAAGCCTAAGCCTAAGCGAAAGCCAAAGCCTAAGCCTAAACCTAAGCCTAAGCTTAAAAAAGAAGTCTGTGCGGTTGCATAGTGCATGCATATTTTACTGAAGGCGGACAAAAGCTCTGTCACGGCCGGAAGAAGGGTTCCGGGGATAGGAACACCAGGGAACGGGTATAAGAATGCTGCAGCAAAGGAAGGGTTCTTGCCTGCGAGTCTGCACGACCAGCTGCGAAACTGAATGGAAAGGCTCCACTGCAGCTCACCAGGCTCACCAAGAATGCGACGCACCCGGGAGCAGGACCAAAAGGGTAGTCAGTATCAATTGGGGCCCACTAAGCGCTATTCTTCAGCGCGTCCTCGCTCCATAATCCGCTGGACGAGTCACTAGAGCGCATAGTGCTCGCCGAGCCTTCGGCGCCATTGCCCATTTCCTCCGTTGTCATCAGATCTTATTGTGTGGTTGTTATTGTGTTGGTGCTTCAGCAATTAGCGTTTGAGAGGCTGATCTAAACCTTGGCTCTGCTGCGAGCGAAACGCTTGTCAATTCCAATGACTGCTCAAATCGGTCGATTTTCTATCATTTGGTACACACAGTACAGTTTGTACACAAACGCGAGTCAAACTTTCCACATACAGCACAGCACTCTGCAGATTTCCCTGTACACACGATCTGCAGAGCACGGTTCGTTTGTTCTGCCAATGTCATGTCTGTACAATTTTCACGACGGTCAGTGCGGTACAGACATCCAATCGGAGTCGCTGACGTCTCCAGCGACAGTCCGACCATTGGCAGGACCCTCCTGAGCTTGACTGTGAGGCAAAAAGTCGCTGGGACTGTATTGATCGTCGCCATTGTCATGGCTGTCATGTTTGATTGTCACAATCGCAATTGTCATGGCTGTCATGGCACTGAGTGTTGTATTGGTCATATGTGCCTGTGGTGTCAACGATGCTCCACTGGCCGGAAGTGGCCGGCCATGTGACGCCAACCAATCTCTCTGTCGAAACCGAGAGAGCGCTCATGGTAGGCGCGCCCACCCTTGTCTCGGAGGTCATCAGAGCGCGTCGCCGCTCCTCCCCTCCAGCCCACTGAATTCAGTTGTGAACTGGAAGGCGCACTGATCAACGGAGAGGTGGCAAACACCGACAAGGGTTTCCAGCAGTGTGTTGCAGCTGGCCCGCTCTCCGGTCCAAGGCGAAACGATGCGCCTATCAAAATTGACTACCCATTCAACTACCTTCTGGTAGGTCAAGTGCGTCTGTGGCAGAGCATCGAGGCTGATCTTGCGATTTCTCGTCACAAACCACTCAATAGTGCCTTTCTAGCTTTCCACGCGTGATGGGCACTTCCTGCTCGGCCATGTTTGTTTCGGGAGTGGCCTGACAGCAGAACTCGGTGGAGCGTGTTGTCAATGTGCTGCTCTGTAGGTCGCTACCCTACGGGTGCAGCTCCCCCATTCTGTGTCGGGTGCCGTCGTCGTCTGAGGAGGCATTGCTCAATACAAGTAGAACGAGCCTGTCGAACCGACGTCAATGGACGCGCAGGAACGTCTAGCTACGCCCGAAGGCCAGTGCACGTTCCGCAATGTGGGTCTCGCGTCTAGCTACGCCCGAAGGCCAGTGCACGCAGTGATCGCCTGGTTAAGCTCTCCCCGTCAGTGACAGGTCTCGCGTCTAGCTACACCCGAAGGCCAGTGCACGCTGTGAGCAACCAGTGATCTCCCCAAGGATCCTGGATACGCAAGAACGTCTAGCTACGCCCGAAGGCCAGTGCACGTTCTGCCAGTGGGTCTCGCGTCTAGCTACGCCCGAAGGCCAGTGCACGCAGTGATCTCCTGGTTAAGCTCTCCCCGTCAGTGACAGGTCTCGCGTCTAGCTACACCCGAAGGCCAGTGCACGCTGTGAGCAACCAGTGATCTCCCCAAGGATCAGTTCAAATGACGGCAGATGGCAGACGCCCGATTCATCACTTGGACAATGTCTCACAGTCAGCTGAGGAGGATCCTGCCTGACGCTCCAGAAACACTGTACTGAAGCGGCAAGCCTGACTGCGCCTGTACAAGGTTCTGCAATACAAACTTCTGTACAAACTGGCGAACAGTACCCGAAACGGGATACGATACGGCGAGGTTCACAAAGACAGATTCATATGTACAAGGAACTGTCGGTTGTCGAATGGGCGAGGGTATTTATGTGCAGAGAGGGGAGGGGAGAGGGACGCTATCTCGGCGTCGTCCGCTTGTGCCGCGGGTGTCCAGTCCGGTCTTGCAACAGGCCCGCTGCCGCCGCCGCTTGTCAGCTGAGGGATGCCGCTTGCGCCACAGGCAAGTCTTGAGCGCCGACGGCGGCTGGATCAGAGGGCGCAGCTGCAGTCCAGTCAGCAGGAGCTTGGCTTGGCTGCGCTTGCGGAGTAGACGCGACTAGGGATGTGGAAAAAAAATTTTTAAATTAAAAGTTTTCTTTTTTAAAAAAAAAACTCTTTTTTTAAAAAAAAAATTTTTAAATTAAAAAAAAAAATTTCTTTTCCGAGTGGACGTTTTGGTGTGCCAGGACCGCAGCATAACATGCACTCGTCATTTAACATAATATATGTGTTAAAAACTAGACTAGATGACATATTCTTGAGCTTGACAACAATCGTTGTGTCGACTTGTAATTGTTTATTACCGTACGCAACGTGCAGCCCTTTTTGGCATTTCAGCTACAGACCCCTATTTGAATAACATCTAACTCTAAGCCTAAGCGAATGTACCTACAGTGTGGAAGACCGCCGATTTCTCCCGATAGAGGCAGTGAGTGGCAACCGCGTTAATTGTATAATGAATTCGCGATGAAGCCCAGTTGGGACGACGTGAAATGTCACTATACATACCGGTAGGTACACCTTCTCACACACGCTTAGTTCACTTTTTGCGGTCAAAAGCGCGCCCCCAGCTCCGTGAGCCGCTCATTTGATTCGGCTTTCATTTCTGCAACATAGCCAGCCGTCTTCCCCATTCATTTCACAGGCGAAAGCGATCCTTGGTGTGTAGAACGAGTAAGGTGCTATTTTAGAGTCCAAAAGACGCGTTAACGTTCTAAACGAATACAGTTGGCTTTTGTGGTTCAAAGTGCGCCATAATCTCCATAGCTCATTTGATTCGGATTTCATCTCAGCAACGCTGCCAGCCGTATTGCCAGCTCATTTCACCGGCGAAAGCGATCCTTGGTGTGTAGAACGAGTAAGGTGCTATTTTAGAGTCCAAAAGACGCGTTAACGTTCTAAACGAATACAGTTGGCTTTTGTGGTTCAAAGTGCGCCATAATCTCCATAGCTCATTTGATTCGGATTTCATCTCAGCAACGCTGCCAGCCGTATTGCCAGCTCATTTCACCGGCGAAAGCGATCCTTTGTGTGTAGAACGAGTAAGGTGCTATTTTAGAGTCCAAAAGACGCGTTAACATTCTCAACGAATACAGTTGGCTTTTGCGGTTCAAAGTGCGCCATAATTTCCATAGCTCATTTGATTCGGATTTCATCTCAGCAACGCTGCCAGCCGTATTGCCAGCTCATTTCACCGGCGAAAGCGATCCTTGGTGTGTAGAACGAGTAAGGTGCTATTTTAGAGTCCAAAAGACGCGTTAACATTCTCAACGAATACAGTTGGCTTTTGCGGTTCAAAGTGCGCCGTAACCTCCATGAGCGTTCTATAGCTCATTTGATTCGGATTTCATCTCAGGAACGCTGCCAGCCGTATTGCCAGCTCATTTCACCGGCGAAAGCGATCCTTGGTGTGTAGAACGAGTAAGGTGCTATTTTAGAGTCCAAAAGACGCGTTAACTTTCTAAACAAATACAGTTAGCTTTTTGCGGCCAAAAGTGCGCTGCCGTCTCCGTGAGCCTTCTACGGCTCATTTGATTAGTATCACGCACGCACGCACGCTCGCACGCACCGTCACGCACGCACGCACGCAGAAGGCACCGACATGCACGCACTGTCACGCACGCTCGCACGCACCGTCACGCACGCACGCACGCAGAAGGCACCGACATGCACGCACTGTCACGCACGCTCGCACGCACCGTCACGCACGCACGCACGCAAAAGGCACCGACATGCACGAACTGTCACGCACGCTCGCACGCAACGACACGCACGCACGCACGCACATCAACCCTATTGGGAAAATAGCGAGCCATGCCGATATTTTGCACTACTGCGTGAGCATGTACGTACACCGTACAATGTTGCCGTGGGGGCCGCGAAAAGCGGGGGCGTAGGCGAAACGCGTGCGTGCGCGCCTGCTTGCGATGGATGCGCGCGTGATGCGTGCGTGCATGCTACGCTTGTGCTTGCCCAAAGACCATCGCCCAAAAGAATTCGTTCGCTTCCAACGACAGGACAGCCTACACCACAACACGCACGACGGGTTTAACCTACCCGAAACGATTTCACTTTCAACGAACCGTTCAGGATGCTAACACCAGCTAGCACACGGGTTTAGGACTATTTGGCGCGGACTTTTTGGCGCGTAACTTTTTGGCGCGGACTTTTTGGCGCGGACTATTTGGCGCATGGGACTTTTTGGCGCATGGGACTATTTGGCGCATGAGGATTTTAAGTTCAATGACTCCTATGGTAAAGAGCGGCTACGCGGTTATGAAAAATTGATAATGATGATAAATGATAAGTAAAGAGCGGCTGTCCACTCAGAGTAGTAATTGTGATTGTAGACGATGCCGCGACGACCAGATGGCCTCGGCGATTGTCACGTGGCGTAGATGCGACGAGTAGACGCCGACACATTCGCAGACGCGGATGGTGCTTTGATGCGGTTTGGTGTTGGCAGCGTTAGCCCGCAGCCGCGCCTCGCGCTCGGCTGAGGTGCCCACAAACGGTAGCCCATCAGAGTTCAGCGCGGCAGCGGCAGCGCCCACAGAGACAGTGTGCACGGCCACATCCTACACCATGAAGTTAGCGGCCAAGGCGACCTCGATCTTGCTCGGGTCTGCCGATTCCATCCATTGACCAATTTTGACAGCTACTGTTTACATGCACAGACTCAGAGTTATTGAACCTGAAATCACCATGCGCCAAATATGTAATCCTCATGCGCCAAATAGTCCCATGCGCCAAAAAGTCCCATGCGCCAAATAGTCCGCGCCAAAAAGTCCGCGCCAAAAAGTTACGCGCCAAAAAGTCCGCGCCAAATAGTCCTGATCCCGCTAGCACACGCATTCCAGCATCTAGGCACGGGCGAGATTTGAGCTAGTCAAAAGGTGCCCTTACAAGATCGGAAGTGTGGAGGGGGGGGATAGGTATACAGAGAGAGAGAGGGGAATGGGAGACGCACGCACTGTAACTTTCATCGCAAGCTTCATGCCCATGAAATCCAGTGAAGATGCCGGTGGGGAAGAGGCGCTGCCGGCAGCAGAGGCACGCCGACTCCAAGACGTCCCGCTCGGCCGTGTCAAGCAAGCAGATGTCGGCGCAGTTTGTGGGCGGTCAGCGAGCGGCAAAACAACATAGAATGAGTTGCCACGCCAGTGTGGTGTGGCGGTCGAAAATATCTGCCCACGGAGATGCGCACCTGAACGAAAACACGTTTGCATGACGTCTCTTTTACGTACTGGAAGGGGCTGTGGGTTTGTCGCTGAACCTACGCATTCTCAGATCACACTTGTTACTATAGGGGAGAGGGGAGGAGCACCCCAAGCCCATATCGTACAGCTTACCAAACCGCGAAATAATTTCAGATTAAAAAACCTCAATAATTTCAGATCATACGTAGATGCGACGCAGCCCACCTTCACTGTGTCGTCGTTGGCCGCAGCCGCAGCCCTTGCCGTGGCCGAGCCACACGGACAGGGGCGTCCCGTCCCGTCACAGAGCAGTCCTTGAAGAGGGAATCCACGTAGCGCAGCAGCTCACCTGCAGACACACACGTTGAGTCAAACACACGCCACAGCCAAACACACACTCAGGAAGTCAGCCCAAGAATTTCCAGACCAAATCCGAAACCCCCCGCCGCCCCACCTCCAACCAAACTGAAATCGCCCTGTAATTCAAATTGCACACCGAAATCCCTACCAATCTTCTAACGCGCAGTGCGGCATGCTTGCTGCGAAATCCCCATGGCTCATTAGTCATTAGCGCACAGCAATATCCCCACCCCGTTTATTCAATGTCACCCGCGAAATTCCAACCATTAAGTACCGAGCAGTGGCTGATCAAGGTAAGGAATTTTCTGTCGAAACATCAACTAAAACGCTCGTTTGGGAAACGCAAAAACAACCCGTGCACCATTGAAGGCGCTGCAATCTCCGCCCCCTTACGTTCTCTTGCAATTGCAAACCAGTTTTTGAAAGCGTACAAAAGATCATACGGATACCTGTCCATATATCCTGTCCATATACCTGTCCATATACCTGTCCATATCATACGGATACCTGTCCATACCTGTCGATATAAGGGGGGGGGGTGTACGCTACCCGCCCGAAAGACTCATCGATTATCGGCATCAGAACCCAACCCCTCCCCCGAATTTCCTTTTTTTTTGAAGCTTCAAGAAAAGTGATATCGCAATAATGGCAAAATACTGGCAGATCATATTTTGAGCATTACAACAAGTCGACTTAGACGTGCACAAGATCTTCCGAAAAATGGCGATTCATCCCTCACACTCACCTCCACACTCACCTATTCTAACGTCATCATGCTATGATGCATGCATACGATACTGTAAAATCGGTATTAAGCGACGAGATCGGGGCACAGGGCCAGGGGTCTTCTGAATGTGTGCGTGTCGTGTCGCGCAGTCAATCACTTGCTTTTGGCTAACACCAGGAAGAAAGACTATTTATTGAAATTTATTGAAAAATTGTTAAAATTATTAGAATTTATTTTCAAACGCAAATTCACTTGTGGTTGTGGGTCGCCACAAAAGGTGGATAAATTCAACGGAGACGCTTAAAACCGATTTTACAGTAAATAAAATTCTGACGTATACATCCATCCATCCTGACCTTGACTTGAACAATCCAGCCAAAAAGGTTCGACAGGAATGGCGCCGCAGCAGCTCTTCTTCTCGCCGACAGTACGACGACTCGACTCGGCAAGCAATTGGGGACACCCCCGCGTCGGCAACGCCACGTTTGCAATCAACAGCTCACACGGAGCAGCAATTCTACTTCAAAAACATTTTCAAAATATTCGCGCGAAACCATAGGTGCCCATGGAAATTGGGCCAGGGGAGGGGTAAATCGGCAAATTTTTTGAAGGCAGGGGGTGGGTAAACTGGGCAATTCGGGATACTTCCCACAGGGTGGGTGGGTGGGTGAGTGTCATGCATGGTCCATCAATGCAATGGAGCAGCACACTGTATGAATGTACATGGTATGATGGTAAGAAGAAGAAGAAAAATGGTAGCCTGTGTTCTGCGATGAAGACACAGTAGACAACCACAGAAACTGCACTGCAAGTGTTGGAGGCCGAACCACGAATCAATGTGGTGGAGATCTGCATCTACGTCCTGGCTCAAGCAGAACATTTGTATACAGTCTGCAGGCCAAGAGCGTCAGTTTCTTTCTTGTGGGCTGTTGTCAGGTGAGCTTGCAACTTGGTGTGCATCTGTACACCATCACAGTCACAATCTGGTGAGAGAACAGCCACTTGTTCGAAGAATGGGCTGATGAAACTGTAGAGGAAAAAGGAGGAATCAGCTAATGTTGCTGGTTCATCAGCTTGCTCAGCAGAAGCCTCAGCAGTAGGCTCAGCACCAGCAGCAGGTTCAGCAAGTACTGCAGCAACAGGTTCAGCATTTGCATGCTACTCTTTTAGTGAGATGTAGGTTTCCACTGTGGCTGCAGTTGACTTTTCTCTGACTGTTTTTACAGTAATGAGACTGAGTCCTCTGAACATTGGACGATCTTCTCCCTTGCAACTAATTAAAAGTTTGATGTGCTCATCGTTAATTAGCATTGACGCAGTTAGCTTAAACTTGGCTGACGCAGTTGCTTGGCAGCTGGCAGCAAGTAATTTGGAGTCGCTTGGCTGTCCACTGATGCACTGTCCACTGAGTCAGTGACTGATTCAGTTGCTTAGGAGCTGGCCCTGTGGCAGTGCCAGTGGCTGGCAAGCCAGTGGCAGGCAACTTGGCACTTGCTGACACAGTCGCGTGGGCTGCGAAGCGACAGGAGGTACTCGCAGTGCCCTGACAGGCGGAGCGGCTCTATTGACGCACGCAAATTAACTGCGCCGCAGGCGAAAATTTGGCCATTTCTATGTCTCACCAGGAACTCTTCCTTAAAATTAACGGTAATAGGCGGTTGTAATTGGCCAGGTTTGCTAAGAATTAAATATTACCTGGCCAACGGGTGAGTTGCACGCTCACCACAGCTCTGCAGGCAATTTTTTTCGCATATTTAGAGCGTCAACCTAAGGGAATCCTATGTCCTGGCCCAAAACGCTTCCCTAGTCAAAGAGTGACTTGCACACTCACCCACCACAGCGCCGCAGGCAAAATTTTGCGCGCATGGGTAGTGCGTTAATCTTAAAAAACTAGACATCTGCTAAACCTCCCTGACTGCCTGCTCGCGCTTGCCCTTCGCCTACCTGCCCACACTAGTGCTTCCTAGTGCCCTGCACACCCGTACCTAGAGAGAGGCTACAGGAGACAGATGCTACGTACGCGCACACATATTACGCGTCTTTGGGTGCCGGTCCGGGTAAAACAAAAATCGATAAACGCTGCACGAATCAAAATCGATAAACGCGCAACCAAGTCAATGCCGAAGTAATGTTTCAACAGTTGCGCGGCTGCATTGCACTAGATGGTTGGCTATAGAGATGGGGAGGGGTATCCCGAAAATCCCGATTTGGTTTCGGGATTAGGTAGCCCAGGGGGAGGGTAATCCCGAAAGTCTTGCGGGATAGGGTCTTACAGGGGAGGGGTATACCCCCCCTATACCCCCCCCCATGGGCAGGTATGCGCGAAACGCAACTCAAACAATCATAACCAACCAAAAGGTAGTGGGGAGCAGGGAAGAGGCCGCAAAAGAAAGCGGAGGACGTACAGTAAACGCCGTTTCGGTAAGTCACGAGGGAAGCGTACGCGGTGCGCTCGCGCGAAAAAAAAAAGTTTGTTTTTTTTTAATTAAAAAAAAAATCGACCAACTTTTTTTTTTTTAAAAAGAAATTTTTTTTTTTTAAAAAGAAAAGTTAAAAAAAAAATTCTCATCCCTAGACGCGACGCCTGGCGGCTGGAGACTGGTCGGCGGGTGGCTGGCGTCCTTGGGAAAGTTCAACGCGGCTGGAGTCCAGTGTCGAAGAGAGAGAAAGGGCAGGAGTACGGTATGTACAGGTGTAGGTTGGCTGGTGGACGTCCTGGCGTACGTCGTTACACTAAGACACTGCTGCATTATTGTAGTACGTCAGGAACTGCATGCAGATTTGTCTATGTAGACAGACGTAGCATACTGCAAAAAGATTAGGTTCCACTAGACACAATTGATTATTGACTAACTTGGTTAGTCATTCTCTACTCAATGGTCAGGGGCCGTTTCCATACCTGTAACTGGGGGGGGGGGGGTGGTTGGGGGGGCTTTGGGGCCCCCCACTAGTTTTTCAACCACCCCCCAACTCCCCCCCCCGACCCCCCCCAGAATTTTCCCAAAGGATTTTCATCATGTGTAAAACGATAAAGGTGAGTAACTGTTGGTGTTTTTCAGTGCTTTTCAGTGTTATATGACCATAAAACAGCTAAATAACACTGTTTACACCCTTTTTATACCCATTTTAGACCAAAAAGTACCATTATAACTCAAACAATGGCCAGCTACCCCCCCCCCCACTTTTTGCTCCCGAGACCCCCTCCCCCAACATCGGCCAGCTCCCCCCCCCCCCACTCTGCCAGACCCAGTTACAGGTATGGCCGTTTCTGTTGCGCGGAGGAATGCGTGTTAGTTATGTGGGCGAGTCAGAGCGGAAGTTGGTGTTGGGAGGAAGGGGATGATTAACACGCGAGCCAGAACGCCCCACGCCTTCCTCCAAGCCAGCACAAATGATCAATGTGGCACTTCAAAGACAGACATTGCTGCATTACAGCAGTATGCCAGGAACTGCATGCAGATTTGTCTATCTAGACGTAGCATACTGCAAAAACTAAGACACTGCTGCATTATTGTAGTACGCCAGGAACTGCATTGTAGCCGTTGAGCCGTTGACGGCTAAGACGCACCGACTTCTTAAAACAATTTCTAACCAAATACCGAACCCCCAGCGCACAATAACGCTACGCCGTATCACTGATGCAACGGTATTTGCGGCATCTCAACATTCGCCGCCCTTCAAAACAGATGAGGCTTGAGGCAGGCGGACTTGGCTAGCGATGAGTCGCTCCTTGGTCGCGTTGCCTTGTCGACGACTTCACTACAGACCGCGCAGAGCCGGCAGAAAAAAGGCGCGCAGAGTCAGCAGCCACCGCTGGCTGAAGTCGGCGCCCGAGAAGCCCTCCGAGAGCTTGACCACCGCCTCGTAGTCGATCTCGCCGTGTTTGGTGATGAGCGCCGCGTGGATTTTCAAGATGTCGAGACGAGACTGCTCGTTGGGCAGCGGGATCTCGATCTTGCGGTCGAGACGACCTGGACGCAGCAGCGCGGGGTCGAGCGTGTCCGGCCGGTTCGTGGCCATGATGATCTTCACCCTGCCGAGCGCGTCGAAGTCGTCCAACCGGTTCAGCAGCTCCATGTGCGTGCGCTCGCGGTCCGACGTGCCCTCCGAGAAGCGGCGTCCGCCAATGGTGGCGAGTTCGTCCATGAAGACAATGCAGGGCTCATGGTCGTGCGCGTGGTTGATCATCTCGTGAATCATACGCGCGCTCTCGCCGATGTACTTGTCGACGATCGCTGAAGAGACCACCTTGAGAAAGTTGCAGTTGAGCTGCGACTCGACGGCCCTGGCAAACAGCGTCTTGCCCATGTCCGGCGGGTCGTAGAGCAGGCAGCCCTTGAGAGGGACGACGCAGACGCCCTTGAACAGCTCGCTGTCGCCCAGGTCCTCGTGCGACATCTTGTACACGAATGGGTCCACCTTCCGCGGCAGCAGTGTCAGGATGATCAGCGTCGTCATGTCGAACGCGACGCGACTGCCCTGCTTCCGCTTCGCCTTGTCGATGCTCCGTCGACAGCTGACCACGTAGCCCGGACCATTCGTTGCACTCTGGAGCACCTTGATGTCGCTCTTAGACTTGTCATACTGCTTCTGCAGCTCCACGTTGCGCTTGCGGTCTTTTTTGAGTTTCTCTTCGACCTTGCGGTATTCGGCCAACTTGCGCGCGTACTGCGGAGGCGCCTGGTCCTTCTCGGTCGGCGCGGCGCGCATTGGTGTCGCATGCGGCGGCGTCTGCACCGCCGTCTCGTTCTCGTCACTGTTTTGCTTCAGCGCAAACATGTCGTGGTAGTCCGCGTTGAGCAGTTGAAATCGCTTGTGCTGCACGCTCGTGATGCTTGTTGTTTCACAGCGACTGTCGAATTCTTTGCACACTTCTTCCTTGTGCTTGGAATCGACTTGACTGTGCTTGTTCTCCACAGGGGTGACCTCTGCAATCACGCTGTGGACGCTGCCGATGGAAGTACCCTTGGCAATCCTCAGGCATCGCTTCGAGAGATTTTGCATTGGCAGCTTGAAGAGCCCGTTGTCCTGGCGCTGTAGCAGAGACGGAGAGGCGCCCAGGACCTTGCCTTGACTGTTGGGCTCGAAGTAGAGCGTGTCGTCGGCCAACGTTGACGCACGCAGGGAAACCGTGCCCGATTCGTTCGGACTGAGCACACGGCCCCGTTGAGGTGACACTTGTTCACCTTGAGTTGAAGAGGCGCCAGAAGTGGCAGCTGGCTTCGCAGCTCCAGAAGCGTTCGCAGACGCGGCGTCCTCTTGAAGCGAGCCCTCCTGGCTCGTGTTGTCGCTGCTGCCAGCACTGGGCTTGCTCTCGACGCTCTTATGGCACGTCTGCACACAGAATCGGATTCCGAGCTCTTGAGCAGTTGGCCAACCCAGTAGAATGTCGGTGTCGTCGGTGACGGCGAACGTGGCCTCAACCGCCCGACCCGCTGGAGTGAGCTGCACCTCGGCAGTCACTGAAGGAACCTCCCTTGGTTGTCCCAGAAAACCGCTGATGAGTAAAGGGGGCCCTTCGCGCACAGCCGTCTCCGTCTGAAGCTGGCGCATGACGCTGGCAGGAATGTGATTCACCTCGGCTCCCGTGTCGACCAGGACGTTGCCGGTGAGCGCTTCACCGTTGACGAACAACTCCAGTCCTAGGTCGTTGATCGACAGCTGCCGCTTGCTGTCAATAGCTGGTTCGGCTTGCAATGCCTCTGGGATAGGCACAGTCGGTTGTGAGCCGCGCCCACTCGCTGACGACGTCGTCGCGTCGCAATGTCGGAGCCGCTTCATTTTTTTCTGTTTCTGGCCTCTGTTGGCCGTCGGCGCGTTGTTCTGCTGCTCCTGTTGTCGAGGACGGGCATAGCAGCGGTCGTAGGAGTGGCCGCTGACGTTGCAGTGGCTGCAGAAATAGGGGAAGACGTTGCCGTTGTGGCCTCCCCTGTTGTTGTTGTTGTTGTAATTGTTGTTGCCGCCTCGATTGTTGTTGAAGTTGTTGCCGCCTCGGTTGTTGTTGAAGTTGTGGTTGTTGCCTCGATTGTTATTGAAAAAGCCGTTGCCACGGTGGTTGAAGTTGCTTTTATTGTTGTAGCCACCGTTGCCGCGAAAGCCGCCTCCCGCGAAGTTGTTGCGGTTCTGTTGATGCCCGCTGTTATTCTCTTGCTGGGCGAGGAGCTTGTTGTTGTTCATGGACGCCTCGAGCGCCAACACCTCGTTGAAGACCTTGTCGATGTCGAGATCGTCGACCTTATTCACCGCTTGCAACAGCTTCTCGCGGAGAGGCATGTTCGACATTCCGTTGACGAACAAGGCGACTAGCAACTCGTTGGCCCTCTTCTCCGGCTCCCTAGAGAGATACGTCATGTACTCTCTGAAGGCTTTGATGAAGCCGCCGATGTTCTCTCGGCCCTGGCGATGTTGGAGGATCTTGAAGACGGCGAGCAATCCGGAGATTGCAGGGCTGAGCCGGTTGCGTAGCGTCTCGACGAGCTCGTCGAAGTCGCCCTTGACGTCGTCGGACAGGCTCCGGTAGTGGTCGCGAGCGTCGCCCTCGATGTAGCGGTCGATCACTTCGAGGGGATCAGTGCCGGTCTCGTCCGCGAACTTCTGCACCTTAACGATCCACTCGTCAAAGGTGATGGGATCCTTCTTGACGTCGCCCGTGAACGGCTTCGGCTCCGCGATGGAGACCATCTTCGACACGACTGGCCCGTTGGTTCTGTCGGCGATCAAGCCCTGAAGTAGATCGAACCGACGCTCCTGATCTTCTCGCTGTCGTCGCAGCTCTTCTCTCTCCAGGCGGCGCTCCTCTTGTTGCTGATGCTGCATCTGCATCATCATCTGCTGCGACTGTTGAAACATGGTCATGACTGCGACCATGGGGTCGTTGACCGGCGCCGCTGCCGCTGTGGCGCCCTCGTTGCGCCCCTGAGGCGACGCCGCGCACTGCGTCTCATCCCGGCCGCTGCAGTCGGCCCAGTCTTCGAGCACGTCGACCTGACTGAAGAGCGCGTCGACGAATTTTTCGGCGACGACGAACAAGCGCTCGGTGCTGTCCCGTTCGAAATTGCCGAGCGGTGGCAGCATCGACGGGTTGCGGACGCCCTGTGACGCCCGTTGAAGCTTCTGCAGGAAGCTCTTGAGTTGAGGGCGCTGGAGCTGCGACTCCACGCCTCTGATGGCGGCCAGCTCCTCCGCTATCTGCTCGCGGCCGGCAGCTGCGTCGCCGCGGTCGGCGCTGCTCTGCGACATTGTAGTCGTAGTCGTAGCTACGATTGAAGTCGGCAAAGCCTTTTGTAGGCACAGGTACGGTGTCCGCGCGCGACCCGTATGAATCCTGTCCAAGACGCTCCAAAATGTAGCCGTTGAGCCGTTGACGGCTAAGACGCACCGACTTCTTAAAACAATTTCTAACCAAATACCGAACCCCCAGCGCACAATAACGCTACGCCGTATCACTGATGCAACGGTATTTGCGGCATCTCAACAGCATGCAGATTTGTCTATGTAGACAGACGTAGCATACTGCAAAAAGATTAAGTTCCACTAGACACAATTGATTATTGACTGACTTGGTTAGTCATTCTCTACTCAATGGTCAGGGGCCGTTTCTGTTGTGCGGAGGAACGCGGTGGGCGAGTCAGAGCGGAAGTTGGTGTTGGGAGGAAGGGGATGATTGACACGCGAGCGAGAACGCCCCACGCCTTCCTCCAAGCCAGCACAAATGATCAATGTGGCACTTCAAAGACAGCCAGTACGTTACAAAGACAGTATCAACATTGAGACAGACGAGCTGTGACGAGTCACACAACACAAGTGGCGCTACGACTACAAACTTACACTGTAGTGGCGCCCACGTCTGTATACTTGCACGGTTATAGAAGGGGTCGCACGCAAGCGAATGCGGGAATAGAGCAATCACATCATGTATCACGTGCAGGGTTACCATGTGTACTTATTTTATGAGTACAGTACTTATTTTTAAGGTCTTGTACTTATTTTCTTCAAAATGTACTTATGTACTTATTTTGTACTTATTTCCAGTTATGTACTTATTTGACTACACGACCTCGCATTGTGTGATGGAACCCATCTCTCTAGTGCATCTACTAATTATTGCATGATGTATAATTGCGGTTGTAGTCACCGTTGAACTGGAATCGCGAATCGCGGCCCCGCGCCAGACAAGTGCATTGTATGAGTTGTTGTTGTTGGATTAGGGGCAATACTAGGAGGCTGTCAATATAGCACCCATATAGCAATATACCCATATAGCACCCTTCTCCATGACGCCTTCCCGTCTACAGCGCATAATTAGCCAGACTTTTGGAAGAATGCCATCTGTAATCTTAGGCAGCAATGGCTCGAGAAAATCCATCGAAAGGAAAGTCCTCGATCTAGTGGCACCATCAAAAATCAAACCCAGGACCTTGCGCGCAAGAGGCATGTTTTTTGCAACTAGGTCATACGCTGCCCACATTGTATGAGACTAGGCGTGCAATTTCTTGCAAGGAATTCTTCAACCACGTCTTAAGAGACGCAAAGTTGATCAAACAATTGCAATCAGTGACCAAGTACACAATGCACAAGTGACAGTTTTGTTGCTTTATTTATTTGCGGCTTGCCACACGCCTACCTCCCCCATGACTACGACATGAATACGCTTGCGAAAAGTGTGGCTTGCGAAAAGAATACCGTGTTGTAAACATACAACAGACCACATTAGCAAAATCAGTTTGGGAGTATGTACTGTACTTATTTTTTGGCTTTGGCACATGGTAACTCTGATCACGTGTGTCTCAGGCGGGACGACACAGCGCAGGAGGAGCCTGTGTCAGTTCTCTCTCTCTCTCTCTCTCTCTCTCTCTCACTACTCTTGCGTGGAGGCCGCGGCGGCGTTGGCTCTGTTGTTCTTGGCGGTGGAGAGTTTGGCGAGGAGCTGCTGCGTGTTCGCCGCCCAGTCGACGTTGCGCAGCGCCGACGACAGACCGCCCGTCGTCGTCGCGCCCTCGCACTGCGCGCTGCAATCGCTGCGCGCGCGTGGCCTCACTGCCGCAACACTCGGCAGAAATTCGGTCGCACCTGGCCGTCTCGAACAGTCGCCAGTAGCCGTCCTGTCGACGCGGCTGGAAGCGGTTGTGGTCCAAAATTTCGTCGGCCAACTGGCGCGCCTCCGTCCGGCTCTGGTCCTCGCGTTGACCCACGAGCGCGGCCAGTAGCGGAGCCGGCATGTCCGGCAACTTGCGGACCAGGGCGCTCACCTACTTCCCACTCTCTTCCATGATTCCATTTGAATTTCGCAACAAAAGAAATGGAGCCCACCTCGAGCGCCAGCAGACTCCTGTCCTTGAGTCGTAGAAAGGCGGCGAAGGCGGGCAGCACGCCGGTGAGGTCCTCGAATCCGTCCGGTTCGGCGAGTCGTCCGGCGGCGAGCGTGCGGAAGAGCTCGGCCAGCTTCAGGGCGTCGGCGTCGAGCGCGCCGGCGGCGGCGAGGCGCTCCTCGTATCCCTGGAGGCCGATGCGCCGCGTCTCTATGGCGACCAGGTACTCGCCCAGCACGCGCCGCTGCACGTCGCCCAGCAGCGGCTCGAAGAGGGACGGCCGCAGGTGGCGGTGGTCGTTGTAGAAGTCCATCAGCGTCGCGCACACGTCTCCGCTCACGTTCTCGCCAGACAGCCTGCGTGCGTCACTCAGTGGGTCTCACATCGCGAGTCGAGTCGACACAACGGCCGGCCGCCAGAGCGCACCAATTCCTCGAGAACAGCAGCTGGAAGAGCGAGGCCGCGTCGACGCACACTTCCTCGAAGATTGAAGTCATCCTCAAATGTCAGGTTCGCGGGTTCGTCCACGAATGACAAATGCTGACGAAGACGCGCGTACGCGGTCTGTCCCAGCAGCTGCCACTTCTCCTTGAGGGCGTCGACGCGGCTCAACAGCTGCTCGCGCTCGGCCAGACGACTCGGCGACGACGAGCCAGCCTCAAACCGGGCACGGACGCGGTTCGGTGAGCACTCACGCACGCACGCACGCACGCACGCACGCACGCACGCACGCACGCGCGCGCGCGCGCACCTCGATGGTGAGTCGTGCGTGCTTCTTGACCTTCTCGGCCGACTCGACGCACGTCTCGCTGTTGTTCGCCACCGCGATCTGAAAGGCGTAGCGGCCGCTTCAGACTGACACAGATTGGTGGGCGCGGCGCAGTGACCATGATGCGCGTGAAGCACTTGAAGCGGGACCTCTCTTCGTAGTGCTTCTGCTTGTACGCTTGGAACGCCTCTGGAAACGCGAGTGGAGGCGTTGCCGACTGCTGAGTGACGAGCATCGATCGACTCGCCTGCTCACCCCTATGGCGGTCGGTGAGGGCGGGCTGGGCGTCGACGGCTGCGCCTAGACAGGGCGCGACCATGTCTGGCGCGATCTCCTTGGCCAGGCGGATCTGATCCTCGATCATTTGGAAGAGGATCGAGGGCAGCGTCGTGTAGAAGCTGCCAGACGCGTCCTCCTCCGGCTGCGCGTCGCGGTACCAGTCCTGTACCGGGGGGGGGGGGGGGCGGCGCTCTTCTCGCTCGCTGCCGACGCGGCCGTGTCCGTGCATACGTCCTTCTCCCTCTGCAGGGCCTTGTCGTGCCAGTCGGCAAGGTCGGCGCGCGTGAGCTCGACAAATCGGCGGCGGAGGCGGTCAAGGGTCGCTTCCGGCAGCAGCGGTAGGTCCTCCAGGATCGCCTCGACGCTCACATGCAGTTCCTCGCGACCCAGCAACTCTTCAGTGCTGCATGTCACCATCACGGTCGATTCCAAGCCAATCCCCAAAACAGCCGGCTGCAAGCGTACCCGTAGCGGTGCACCCAGCCCAGCAGCTGGACCAACTCGTTCTTTTCCAGCTCCTCCTCCGCCACTTCTTTCAGCTGAAATACGCAAATATGCGGATCGGCTACAGTATCCCCACCCCATTAAAAAAACGGACCTTCTCGCCCATGCAGCCGTGGTACATGAGGACGCAGCGCGTGTAGACGTCCAGCCGGTCGTCGTCCGGCAGCGAGGCCATCTCCGCGTACGGGGGAAACAGGTCCGTCAGCATCTGCGCCGCCTTCAGGTCGTCGATCACGATTCGCCTGAGACGGTAGCGCCAGTCTGATTCGATAAGCTGTCTGTTCTTATTGGATTAAGCGCAACGCTAGGCGGCTGTCAATGGCCCACATAGGCATAGCATACTCATCTCCATGACGCATTCCTGTCTAGAGGCACATAATTAGCCAGAGACATTCGGAAGCAAGAGAAAATCCATTGCTAGAGGAATACTCGTTTCGTGGACCATCAAGGAATCGAACCCAGAACGGTGCGCGCGAGCGGCCGATTCTCTACCACTAGGTCATACGCTGTCCGTACGCTGTCTGGGTGCGAGTGGTGCTACCGACGAGTCACCTGCACACTTCCAAGTATCTGGCGAGCCACTGCTTGTTGAGCGAGCGGTCCTCCAATTGATTGCCTTCGATGCGCTGACTGACCGTCCGCTGGAGGGTTTCGAAGGCGCGCTCGCGCCAGCGCTTGGGCCGGCCCGGCGGCAAGAAGCCGTCCGCCTTCTGGCGCTCGAGCAATTGCGCGTCGATCCTGCAAGCAATGTCACGCTCGTCACCCCCCCCCCCTCCTCAAATGGGACGGACCTCTCTTCGCGCTCAACGATACGCAGGGCGGAGACGAGCCTCTGGGGGCCGGGGTCGCGGCCGCGCACCGCCTCGAGCGCCCGGCCGATGATGAACCAGAGCTGCTTCGACAGCTCCTCCGACAGCCCCTCCAGGTTCGAGAAGTAGTGCTTGAGCAACTGAAGCTGTCTCTCAGCATCAGGGGTTGCCACACTAGCACACGCGACGCGCGCACGCACGTTCTGGTCGTGCTGACTCGACTGCTGCTTGAAGACCTCACTCAACAGGTCGTCGCGCGCCTTCTCCAAGTCGGACAGACTGCAAACGAGTGGTCTCCTAGCCGGTACAGTACATCTGGTGCGCGCGGCGTACCACTTGTGCGCCTGCAGCAGCTTGCCCTCCTGAATGTGTCGGGCGGTCTTGTCTACGAGTTCGTCGGCGCCGAAGATGTGCTTGAGGTTCTGCAGAGCCGCCTCGTACTGCGCCCGACGGCCGCTCTCCTCGCGCAGCGGCCGCAGTCGCTCCCGGACCGCGCCCAGCTCCGTCAACAGGCAGCGCGCCTCCTCCAGACTGAACGATTAGTTAGAACAGTGGGCCAGTGGTAAGGCGTCGCTGGTAGCGCGCTCGTGGTCGGGGTTCAACTCCCACCACGGCAACTGCGATACTAATCCCTTTGGGCGATCATTGCGCCCCTTCGTTCGGCCCGAAATCCGTGCCAGGTGGGCGGCCCACCTTCCGTTGAGGGCGAAGACCACCAATGCGATACTGACCCGCCCGATATTCGTGATGATTGTTTATGGCCTTTTACGGAAGATGCTCTCAAAGCGGTACAAGACCAGTCGAGCAGTTCAGGGAATGAGAGACACGAGAGAGGGACCTCTCGGTGACGGTGGCGGCGTCCTTGGCGGAGGCCTGTAGCTGCTCGATGGCCGCCTTGACGCCCTCGAGCTGCGACTGCACGGCCGTCTTCAGCATCGCGTCCACCGCCGCCTGCACGCCGCGCCAACGTGGCTGCTTGCGCGTGAACGGCGCAAGTGAGGACGCACGCGCCTGCTTGCGAATGGCGCGTTTCTTGAAGGTCGCCAGCTTCTCCAGCTGGTCGGGTCGACGCAGCATCTGCGCCACCTGCGCCTTCGCCGCCTTGCGCGCCTCCTCCTCCAGCAGCGACAGATCCATCCGTCGGCTGTGCTTTCGTTGCTACGAATTCCTTTGACAAACAGAAACAATCAATGCCATTCTACGGTAAGCGAGTCAACAAAGTACGTGTCAATCGCTTTGTATATTTGGGAACTGCATTCGCACGAGTCACGATAACAGCGATCGGGGTCAACTAATGGATTTTTGTTTTCCCGGGGGCGGTGCGAAGACGTCGAGCGCCGACGACTTGTAGCCCAGATTGATGAACACCGCCACCTGACTGCCAGCGCCACACGCAGTCGTAATCTGAATACAGCTCAGTCACCACAGTCCGAATACACGTGCATGAATGTCGAGTGTCAAGGGGAGAGACGGACGTGATTTTTGGCGGCGCCTTCGTTCGATCGAATGGAATACACGAAACGCGTGGGGGCGACGGAGACGGCGTTGACGGGCTTGCCGTCGTCGTAATCGAATTGGTAGACCGAGGAGTCGGAGCCGCCGGCCAAGATCTAGACTCGACTCTCTCGCTATTTCCTTTTCCAAACAAAAAACAAACAAAGCAAACGAGCCACCTTTTGCTGCAGAGTGCTGACGACGTGGTAGTCGATGTCGACGGCCGGCCCAAGCAGCAGCGCCAGCGACATGGAGCTCAGGTGGAACAGACCCAATCGGGGACCCCCACCGCACACCTGACGACACGACCACAAATGTTTTCAGAGTCTGTCTGAGCGGCAGAAAATATATCCGGGGGGGGGGACTCACGAGCCACTGTCCGTCGACTGCGAGACAGCCGAGCCAGTTGCCCTTCTCACTCCTTTGGCACTGTTGCAGTTGGGCGGGCACGAGCTTGCGCTGGGCCTCGCCCGTGCGCAGGTCCCACACGAGCAGCTGGCCGTCCTCGCCGGCCGACGCGACGACCGGCGGACCGCCGGCCGCGCTCGACGACTCCTCCACGCACCAAGCGACCGCGTGCACGTACTCCGAATGGCCCGACAGAGAGCGCTGCAATGCAAACCGCTACTACACGCGTGCCACTCAACACACAACCCGTCCCTACGCTGTTGTTGTTGCTGGATTAGGGCCAGAGGTGTAACTGCCCGTCGAAGTTGGGGGGGGGGGGTGAACCTCGGATTTTTCAAACGACGATGGGGGTGACCTGCACGGCCAAATTTGATACAATTTCTCATTTTCCAGCCTGAATAATGACCTAAAAAATGCTTTGTGTATGCTGAAAAACAGCGCCGCAGGGAAAAATTGGTGATTTTTTGGCCGAAAACGCGCCCAAAGACTCCAAAATGGTCTGTAGGTGCGTAAGATACAGTGCCGCAAGCGACATTTTTGATATTTGGACAATAAATACAGCTCACGGGCCTGAAAAACACCTTGGGAAGTATGAGAAACACATTCAGCTATAGGGGTAACCTGCAGTCAGTGCAGGATTGACTATAGCTGGGGGGGGGGTCCTACTTTTCGTGCAAGATTGACCAAAGCTGGGGGGGTGACTCCTACGGTACTACCTACACCCTACCCAGTTACACCTATGATTAGGGCAACCGGTTATCCATCTCCATGACGCCTTCCTGTCTACAGCCATAAATTGCTGAAGACGTTCGGAAGAACGCCATCTGCAATCTAGGGCAGCGACAGCCGAGAAAATCCACTGATAGGAAAAAGCTCGTGTTTAGTGGATCCATCAAGAACCGAACCCAGAACCGTGCGCGTTGAGAAGCCGAATCCGATTCTCTACCATAAAGCCATACGCTGTCGCAGCCCTTATCTAGCAAGGAGCAAAACTAGCCAACAGTTCGACGACACACCTCGATCTGTCCCGTCTCTAGAGAGACGACATGGAGTCGGCAGTCGCCGCCGGCCGCGACGAGGCGCTCGTCATTCTCGAGCAGCGCCATGGAGTTGATTTCCGAGAGGACAGCGCCGCCGGCCTCGGCGCGCAGCGACACGGCAAAGGAGGCGTTGGGCGCGGCCGCGCCGCCCTCGCAGAGCTCCCACTCGTAGCCCAGCAGCTCGCCGGCAGCCGTGCCGCTTCAAACCAAGGGACACCCACTTTGACACAGCTCTAGGCTCGCTCGACCAGCACACCAGATCAGGTGGCGCTCCGTCGACGCCAGCGAATAAATCGGGTAGGAACGATAGCCGCCGGTTGACGCAGCGCCACGCTCTTCTAGACTGCTTTTTCAAGTGATTTGAACCAGAGAAAAAGCGACGTACCCCCAACGTCAATCTGTAACGCTGGGCCGGGTGCGGTGAACTTGTCGGGGTCCGCATCGCACGGCACGGCCAGGCAATCGTCCAGGCTGAACGTGAAAAGAGACGCGCTGCGAGTTGCTACAATGTACATTTCTGTTCGTCTGTAAAGCGGTCCCCGACTTAAAGATGGAGAGGCGTCCGTAGTCGTCCGAGCAGGCGAGAAGACGACCGTCGCTCGAGTAGCACTGATCGTACAGCTGGCAGTAGCGCCGCAGCCGCTTCTCCAAGTCGCGCATGCCTCCTAGGAACGAGGCACACCTCGTTAACTTTTGAGGGGAAAAGCTAAACCATTGTACCATTGTACCATTGTACGGACCTAAGCCTAAGCCTAGCCAAAGCCTGAGCCTAAGCCTAAGCCTAAGCCTAAGCAAAAGCCTAAGCCTGAGCCTAAGCCTAAGCAAAGCCTAAAAATAAGAAAATCTTTGCCCGTATGAATAACATCGTGCTACCCCCAGCACGTGCTACTTTTAGGGTAGTTGCTAGCATGACCCCCGAAACGCGTATGAATAAGTTTAGCATGTGCTACGTAAAACGACCAATTCTAGCAGCAGCTACATAGAATCCCATAGACTGATCAAGAGCAGTCTACATCGCGCAAAATTCGATTTTTGATGCCATTTCTATGGCACAAATGCTGATCTTTGATGTCAGCTGATTAAAGCAAAAGCGATACAAAGGAATGTTCAACCAGGATTGCATAGGAACAATTTCCAATTTTTCACTACTTCAATTTGGAGTGGAGAAGACTTTGAAGAGTGTAGGTTCTTCATGGTAAAACAGTCATGGCTTTCAACTTTTTTTGACAACTTTTTGATGAATAAATCGAGCATTTTTTGCCGCAACTGCAAGTTCAAACAGCAGGGAAATCAACCGATTTTGTTGTGAAGCCATCATATACCTTTAACAAGAAGGGGGGCATACATGTAACTGGGTCTTGAAGAGTGGGGGGGGGGATTAAATGGCCGAATTCTGGGCAGGGTGTTTGGAGCAAAAAAGGGGGTTAGCTGGCCATTTTTGAGTTATACTGGTCTTTTTGGTCAAAATGGGTATAAATAGGGTCTAAACAGTGTTATTTAGCTGTTTATGGTCATATAACACTGAAAAGCACTGAAATACACCAACATTTACTCACTTTATCGTTTTAGACCAAGTAAAAATTCCTTGGGAAAATTCGGGGGAGGGGGGTGGTTGAAAAATTCTGGGGCCCCAAAGTTACAGGTATGGAGGGGGGACACCCACAGTTCTCAAGTTTGAACCCCAGAATTTTTCTAAACATGTTCATCGCATCTAAAACGATAAAAGTGATGAACGACGTTTTTTATAGTACTTTTCAGTGTTTTAATACTATAAAACCAGTTGACCAAATGAGGAGTTACAGCTTTTCAAAACTTAAACAAACACAACTTTAAAAGCGCGCCCAAAGTGCGGAAACTAGAACGGGTAGCAGCTGCTATAGCATGTGCTAACACTAGCAGGAGTTATTCATGTGACGTCTTCAGCCATGCTAGACCTAGCGGGATCAGGACTATTTGGCGCGGACTTTTTGGCGCGTAACTTTTTGGCGCGGACTTTTTGGCGCGGACTATTTGGCGCATGGGACTTTTTGGCGCATGGGACTTTTTGGCGCATGAGGATTACATATTTGGCGCATGGTGATTTCAGGTTCAATAACTCTGAGTCTGTGCATGTAAACAGTACATAGCTGTCAAAAGTGGTCAATGGATGGAATCGGCAGACCCGAACAAGATTGAGGTCGCCTTGGCCACTACCTCCATGGTGTAGGATGTGGCCGTGCACACTGTCTCTGTGGGCGCTGCCGCTGCCGCACTGAGCTATGATGGGCTACCGTTTGTGGGCACCTCAGCCCAGGGTGAGGCGCGGCTGCGGGCTAACGCTGCCAACACCAAAGCTGTGCTGTGCCACAACCGCATCAAAGCGCCAGCCACGTCTGTGAATGTGTCGGCGTCTACTCGTCCCATCTACGCCACATGACAATCGCCAAGGTGATCTGGTCGCCACGGCATCGTCCACAATAACAATTACTACTCTGAGTGGACAGCCACTCTTTACTTATCATTTAACATCATTATCAATTTTTCATAACCGCATAGCCGCTCTTTATCATAGGAGTCATTGAACTTAAAATCCTCATGCGCCAAATAGTCCCATGCGCCAAAAAGTCCCATGCGCCAAATAGTCCGCGCCAAAAAGTCCGCGCCAAAAAGTTACGAGCCAAAAAGTCCGCGCAAAATAGTCCTAAACCCAGACCTAGCATGTGCTTCTAGCACAAGCACGTGCTAGCTCTATCTGTCTACCTGTCTATCTTATTCATACGGGCTCTTACCTTTTGGGCAGCTGTAGTGTTAGCAAACCATTGTACGGTTGTCCATAAGCCTAAGAAATGCCTAAGCCCAGCCTAAGCAATGCATAAGCCTAAGCCTACACGAGGCATGAGCCTAAGCAAAGCCTAAGCCTAAGCCTAAGCGAGGCGCAAGCCTAAGAAAATAGGTCTGTACAATTGTACAATGGTACAATGGTTTAGCTTTTGCCCTTTTGAGCCTCCAATTGTGGACCGTTAACGCACCTCCCCACCTCCCCGTTGCGCATGTTTTACAAAAAAATGCGGCACGGCGCTGTGTGACACAACGCAGTGCGGATAATTAGCGGCAGTGTTTTATTGAATCGCTGCTGAATATAGAACAATTTGACAAATTTCGGGAAAACGCTGTGGGACCAAGCACGCACGCACGCACGCCGCTGACACTGCCGTGGCCGACTGCCGACTAGTGGAGACGACCCCCTATCGGTGCAAGCGCCGACGCTGCCACGGCCGACTGCTGACCAAGTCTAGCACGAAGCAAGAGAGGAGGCGCACAAACGCGAGACGTCCGCCTCGCTGTCGAGCGTGACGAAGGAGCGGCACTCCACCGAGAGGAAGGCCGCCTCGAACTGTTGTGCGGTTCGAACATTTTGCATCTTCCGCGCGCACTCCCCCTCTCTCTCTCTCCCTCTTTCTCTCTATCTCGGCGCCGACGGTGGAACGGTCTGACGAAGGATGAGTTCGAGGTGGAACCGGTGGTCGTGTCGTCACGCCGAAGCGTAGGAGGAACCTACCTCTGAGCTCGAGGCAGCGAACAGCACACAGCAATACGTCTCAGAGACCTGCGGTCCTCGTCTCCCCTCTCTCCCAAGACACGATCTTCGTTACAGAACTGCCGACTGTGCGCGGAACAACACCAGGCGGTTGCAGTCGAGCAGGCGCCGGCGCAGGGCGCACGTGCACGCACGGTCAGCAGTCGGCAACGGTCAGTAGTCGGCGACGGCACCGACAGGGCGTCGTCTCCACCGGTCAGCAGTCGGCGACGGTTAGCAGTCGGCGACGGTCAGCAGTCGGCGATGGCAGCGTCGGCGTCGTCTCCACCGGTCAGCAGTCGGCGACGGTTAGCAGTCGGCGACGGTCAGCAGTCGGCGACGGCAGCGTCGGCGCCGGCACCGACAGGCGTCGTCTCCACCGGTCGGCAGTCGGCGACGGTTAGCAGTCGGCGACGGTCAGCAGTCGGCGATGGCAGCGTCGGCGCCGGCACCGACAGGGCGTCGTCTCCAGCAAGCAAGCACAAATGCACGTGCAATTGTGGACTCACGCACGCAGTCACGCACGCACGCACGCCCACGCATGCACATGCACGCGCACTCTCACAGGTGCACACGCATGCGCACTGTGCGCGTTCTGAGATTCTGCCATGTCGGATGAGATTCAACAATATTTACCTCCGCGACCGCGGGTGTACAGGAACACTACCGCCAATTACCCGAGCACTGTTACGTGCCATTCTGTGCTGCGCTGCGCCTTTTATAAACTACGCATAACGGGCCGGTGGGGAGGTGGGGAGGCTCAAAACAGTATTAGCTGGGAACGACGACGGGAAGGGCTTTAGCGCAATTTTGAAAATATGCAACAGATGCAACAGGTGCAACAGATCACTGTTCCCACCTCCTAAGCCTAAGCTAAAGCCTAAGCCTAAGCTAAAGCCTAAGCTACAGTGATCTGTTGCAGCCATGATTCACCATTAAGGGAAGTTGTAGCACAATCATGCACCTACTGGTCCATCCATTGTTTTTTTCAATCTACAATTAAATATTTGTTTATTGCCATGACTCACCATCAAGGGAAGTTGTAGCATAATCACACATCTAGTGTCCATCCATTGTTTGGCAATCTGCATTCAACTATTCGTTTATTGCCATGACTCACCATTAAGGGAAGTTGTAGCACAATCATGATCTACTGCTCCATCCATTGTTTGGCAATCTGCAATCAACCATTCGTTTATTGCCATGACTCACCATTAAGGGAAGTTGTAGCACAATCACACATCTACTGCTCCATCTATTGTTTGGCAATCTGCAATCAGCCATTCGCTTATTGCCATGACTCACCATTAAGGGAAGTTGTAGCACAATCACACATCTACTGCTCCATCTATTGTTTGGCAATCTGCATCCAACTATTTGTTAATTCCCATGACTCACCATTAAGGGATGTTGTAGCACAATCACACATCTACTGGTCCATCCATTGTTTTGCAATCTGCAATCAAATATTCGTTTATTGCCATAACTCACCATTAAGGGAAGTTGTAGCACAATCACACATCTACAGGTCCATCCATTGTTTTCCAATCTGCAATCAACCATTTGTTTATTGCCATGACTCACCATTAAGGGAAGTTGTAGCACAATCACACACCTACTGCTCCATCTATTGTTTGGCAATCTGCATTCAACTATTCATTTATTGCCATGACTCACCATTAAGGGATGTTGTAGCACAATCACACCTCTACTGGTCCATCCATTGTTTGGCAATCTGCAATCAACTATTCGTTTATTGCCATGACTCACCATTAAGGGAAGTTGTAGCACAATCACACATCTACTGCTCCATCTATTGTTTGGCAATCTGCATTCAACTATTCGTTTATTGCCATGACTCACCATTAAGGAAAGTTGTAGCACAATCATGCATCTACTGCTCCATCCATTGTTTGGCAATCTGCAATCAACCATTCGTTTATTGCCATGACTCACCATTAAGGGATGTTGTAGCACAATCACACATCTACTACTCCATCCATTGTTTGGCAATCTGCAATCAACTATTCGTTTATTGCCATGACTCACCATTAAGGGAAGTTGTAGCACAATCATGCATCTACTGGTCCATCCATTTTTTTTCAATCTACAATTAAATATTTGTTTATTGCCATGACTCACCATCAAGGGAAGTTGTAGCATAATATAATCACACATCTAGTGTCCATCCATTGTTTGGCAATCTGCATTCAACTATTCGTTTATTGCCATGACTCACCATTAAGGGAAGTTGTAGCACTGGGGGGCAGTGGGCTCAGCTCCGCAGTCAACCACAGCTTGTGGGACTGGCAGCACCAGTTTAGGCACCTCGGTGTATGCGGGCGCTCTTTGACGCGACTGATTAGCTCACCAGCTCTGCATCAGCAGATTCGGACTGCTGCGGCATGGGTCAGAGACTCGCCATGCACTGGGGGGCAGTGGGATCAGCTCCATGGTCAACCACAGCTCGTGGGACTGGCAGCACTGGTTTAGGCACCTCGGTGTACATGGGCGCTCTTCAACATGACTGATGAGCTCACCGGCTCTGCGTCAGCAGTTTCGGACTGCTGTGGCATGGGTCAAAGACTCGCCGTATGCTGGGGGGGGGGGCAGTGGGCTCAGCTCAGCAATCAACCACAGCTTGTGGGACTGGCAGCACCAGTTTAGGCACCTCGGTGTATGCGGGTAGTCTTTGACGCAACTGATGAGCTCGCCGGCTCTGAGTCAGCAGTTTTGGACTGCTGCAGCATGGGTCAGAGACTCGCCGTGCACTGGGGGGCAGCGGGCTCAGCTCCGCAGTCAACCACAGCTCGTGGGACTGGCAGCACCAATTTAGGCACCTTGGTGTACGTGGGCGCTCTTTGTCGTGACTGATGAGCTCTCCGGCTCTGCGTCAGCACTTTTGGACTGTTGCAGCACCGGTCAGAGACTCGCCGTGCGCCAGGGGGAGCCGGTTAGACACCTCGGCTCGTACGCACTGGTTGGGCTGGCCGCTCGTGCGCTGGCGCTGCACGCTTCGCCACGTGGGGTTGACGATCTTCTGGTGCGTCTTGGAGGGGGTTGGCTCGGCTTTGGGCTCGCCGCCGCCGGTGCGCTGGTGGCTCCTCTTCGACGCACTGCTCGACGCCTTCGCGTTCGCGTCCATCTTCATGTTTTGCCAGCGCTTTTTCATACAGCGTTCTTTGCCATAGTTCGACACAAACAACGAGGTGCATGCATGTATGGGGCGCAGAGTCACACAATCCCGTACCTGTGTCATCGTGAACTGGCGTCCGCACTCGCTGTTGATCAGCTTGGTGATCTCGGCCCATTTCGCCTCCCTTCGCGACGTTGCTCTGGCTTTTTTGTCAGTTGACGACAAAATCTAGTGGTTCATTTCGTACAACTCGAAGAGTCGGTCCGACTCTGCTTTTCCAAAATAACTGCAGTTGTCGCTCATAGGGCCCACGTTCATTGGAATTTACATTTCACTCGTTTTACAATATAACTAGGTACTCTTGCCTGTTGGCAAGTTGTCCCTTCTCCTCCCATTTATCCCAGCAGTGCTACAATTCAACACCAAAACGCCCTAGGTCGTAGTGTAGATTAAAACAAAATTTTATTCTCTGTTTCAATTTCTGTCTTCTGTTGTCTTTTGTGGTGTTCATTCAGGACACAAGGACTCAGTGGGATGCCAGTTGGAGCAACATCTGCTTACAAGATCTGCTTTGCATCCGTGCTCCAACTTCGTTCTATTCTGAATTTGATTTATTCATATTTTAATAATCTACCCTGCATATATACCAAATTTAACTACAGTTTGCCATTCCAACTTAAACCCCACCCGCTCGCACTATTCGGATCATACTGTAGAAAAGACCAATGTCAGCAAAATTTCAATTTTTTTATTTTCAGTACAAACAAATCTACATGGTTCAAACAGTTCGTAGCCCTCTACGTGCACCTCATCGAGAGCTTTCATGAAAACCACAACACGCCAGTTTTGAACAAAGTACATGCAAAATACTGCAGAAATACTATCAAAACTTCGATTTTTTGAATTTTTGAACAAAAAAGTTTAATTGCTTTAAAAAGTTTGTAGCCCTCCAAGTAGGCCCCGTTGAGAGCTTCAATCGAAGCCACCACACGCCAGTTTTGGTCCAGCTTTGAACAAACTACAGGGTGGGCCAAAAAAACTTGGAACCCTAACTTCAACGCCGCCGTTCGCGTGCTAGCGTTGTCCGATTGGTGTGAAATTTTAACCACACATACCCCAAACACATCTACGCATCTGCACAAACTTTCAGCTTAATCGGATAAAATGGGCTCATTTGGCAATCATTTTCGCAAACCCTACTCAAAACTTGGGTGTTCACGCGCTCGTTCTCGTGGCAGGGTCGACCAATTGCTGTGAAATTTTAACCAGACATGCCTCAGGCACTTACACGCTTTGTCCCAAAAAATCAAGTTATTCGGACTAATATTGCTCCTGCGGCAAGCTTTTTTTTCTCGCTAACCATACTCGAAAATTGGATGGTCATGCGCAAGTCCAGCAGCCACCACTGGCCAAGGGACATCGAGGATCGTCAACGACAACGGATTTATTCTTGTGTAAGGTTGCAGAGGCACAGCTAACACAGCACAGTCAGACAAAACGCCGCGATTACATATTCGCATATTCGATATGTCCACCATTATTTGCCACAACTGCTTGCACTCTTGGCAAAAATTGGTCGATTGCTGCATTGATCGATCTCTGACTAATCGCGGCCCATTCTTCCACGATGCAATTCCGGAGCTCGACCAAACTTTGTGGTCGCCGCCGATAGACCGCGCTTTTCAGTGGTCCAAACAAAAAATAGTCGCATGGCGCCAAATCGGGACTGCATGGCGGCCACATTTCGGGAGGCCAGAATTGCACGTCCTCCTGCTGCAAAAACTCCCGAGTTGCGCGAGCAGTGTGCGCGCGGGCACCATCTTGTTGCAGCACAAAATTGCCTGGGCGACATTTCAAAGTGCAATATCCGGCGATCCACCAGTGTACAGGAAAACTTCCTTTTGGTTATGCACATTGAGATTCCCCTGACACCTACACCAGGAGGCACGCGCAGAAAGGGAGGTGGGTTAGCAGCATAAAATTCGTTGAATGCAGTACCAGAACCTGGTGTGGAGCATTAACGACCCACCCCCTCCCCCTCAAATTGATGACCCCAGGTACCCACGATTATTCCCCCCCCCCATCTTCAGACTTGGTCAGCTTCAAAATGTCGCCCCAGGAGCGGACAATTCCCGCATAGCGGGAATGAGCGTTTGTGACAGAATTTGATTGCAGTAATACTGGGAGTTGACATTGCCATCAATAAAATGAATTGGGGTTTTTCCCAGCTTTGAAAAGCCCAAGGAAATCATCTGTTTTGGGGAAAATTGTCCCCTTTCAACGAGCAAATTCTCAAGACGAATCTCTCGCTTTCTCAGCTGCATAGGTTGATATGTCATTTTGGCGATTTCTTGGGGTGTTTAAGTAAAATGTCGACTCATCTGTGAAAAAGACTCTGCGCAACTGTTGCGGAGTCACCTCGTTCAACAAATGCTGGCACCTAAAGCACTTTTGCAGTCATTCGGCATAAAGCTTTGGCATAAAACTGAAGCAACAACCTCTGAAGTCGCGCTTGACGATTCGCTCCAGTAAGACTGTGCACGACAGCGCGCTTGAACACCTTTTTCTCTAAATCTGCATGCGCTATGCGCCTCACAGACGAACGAGAAATTCCAGTGGCATTTGCGATTTCTCGCGCAGACAAAGAAGTGCCAGGGCCAATTTGTGTTGACTCAAACAACTCACCTATGCCAGTGCCAACAATATTCTTTTATAAAAAAACGAAATTAAAATCGTGATGTTATGTAGTGGAACAAAATCGGCCCAGGTTGATCTTCCTGACTCGCGATCAACTCGCTGACAATTTCAGCATTTTCGTCGGTTCGAATGGTTCTCGGTCGACCACTCCCTTCTTTTCGTTCGATTTGCCCGGTCGCATCGATTTTTCTCAAAAAAAAAAGCTAAGTGACGACAGGGGCCAATCTTTTCCTGGAAATTCGCGCCTAATTCTCCTCGCCCCCCAATTTTTTTCAACTCTAAGCGTTTTTATAGTGATTTTATCGTCTTCTGAGAGCGGCATCTTGCTCTCTTTTGGGTGTGACACAACCCCAACATCCAGAGTGAAGTAGCACAAAACGACGACTACTGTATATGTCACATTCAAACTACGGTTAGTCTTTCATGAGAGTTCCCGCTTCCAACGATAATCCCCCCCTGGCGAGGTGGCAGCGCGTGAATGAGTTTTGTTTTGATCCGCTAAAAGGCGCCGCCTACAGGTGACAACTGATTTGACTTGCGCGTGACCATCCAATTTTCGAGTATGGTTAGCGAGAAAAAAAAAGCTTGCCGCAGGAGCAATATTAGTCCGAATAACTTGATTTTTTGGGACAAAGCGTGTAAGTGCCTGAGGCATGTCTGGTTAAAATTTCACAGCAATTGGTCGACCCTGCCACGAGAACGAGCGCGTGAACACCCAAGTTTTGAGTAGGGTTTGCGAAAATGATTGCCAAATGAGCCCATTTTATCCGATTAAGCTGAAAGTTTGTGCAGATGCGTAGATGTGTTTGGGGTATGTGTGGTTAAAATTTCACACCAATCGGACAACGCTAGCACGCGAACGGCGGCGTTGAAGTTAGGGTTCCAAGTTTTTTTGGCCCACCCTGTACATGCAAAATACACAAATAAAATAATGAAAGTTTTTAAAAATTTCGATTTTTTAAAATTTTTGTACAAAAAAAGCTTAATTGTTTTGAAAAGTTCGTAGCCCTCCATGTAGGCCTCGTCGAGAGCTTCAATCCAAGCCATCACACGCTGGTTTCGGTCCAGTTTTGAACGCGCTACACTAAAAACAAGTATGCCAGAATTTGAAATTTTGAAAAAATTTTCGAGCTTTGGCAAGTAAGAACTCACGAAATCGGTGACGCTTCGTGACGCGTGATGGCTTAAATCGAAGATAATGGATAGACGAGACGAAGCTTGCTTTTTGGATTTCAACAACTTCTGCTGCAGGAATTCAGATTTTTTTGAAGTCGACATTTTTCGAAACCGAAATTTCAACCCTCTATAACTCAGAAACGGCTGAAGCCAGGAGACTGAATTGTGCGCGCTCCATAGTTCACAGTTGTCCCTATAACATACTGAAAGCCCTCTAGAATCGATAAAGTTATTTTTCGAGATAACTCTGCAAAACTTTTTCCGCAATGGTAAAAAACTGGTTTTTGTGAATTTTCTCAAAAAAACTATAATAGAAAGCCCCAAAAGAGCGTCCATCCACCCAATTTCACGTCAAGACGAATCGAATGGTACAAAAATCGTCACGATTGGACCAAGATTTTGCCTCCAAATCTTGTGACCAAATTGCATTGCACCCTAGAACGATCACTATATCCCTTCTAGAAGGGACAAAAATCAAGAACAATTTAGCGAATCACGTTTTTTTATTCCACGCAGGTGCTTGAAGTAGCGTCTTGAACAAGACTGAGGCGTGCTAGAACCGTGCATACATCAAAATAGTCGCATTCAAGCAAATGCTAGAATCTCGAACTTGAGTCTAGAACTGTGCATACGCGCCCTGGAGTGGAGCCTCGGCCGACACCGTCGCGCTCGGCAGCGTGCCTGAACTCAAAATTTTTCTGGTTGATTGGGGCCGCGTCATCGTCCGTCGGCGGCCGACAATCCGTGCGACTCTCTCGCCTTGTCTAACGGCCCGAAGCGCTCCATGCAAAAGGTAAAACGACTCTACCGTTACGCTACTGCAGTGGTGGTCCAGCTACAGAACAGCGCCTTAGCTCCAGCGGCGGTCGCAGGTCCTTTCCTTCAGGGACGCACGGGCGAGGGTCGGGCTGATTCGCCGACTCCGACAACTGCACTGGGAAGGATAGCGCCGCCGCGACGCGGTCGGCACTGGTGACACACTTAGGCAGAGCAGACCTAAGCCCCCTATGTACTATGTGTGCGTGTTCACGGGTACAATGTGAATACTACAATGGGAGAGGGCGCTTGTATTTCCTGGCAGTGCACTACGGCACAGCAGGCACCACCGACGACCGACGAACTGACTCTGCGCAGCGGAAGACGAAAAACGAAACAGAGAAATAACTACTAAACCGAACTCTCTTTTCGCAGTACGAACCATCAGTTATACGGTTGTAGCGCGTGATCACTATGCATCCTGTTTCCGGTCAATGCGTTGCTTGCGTATCGTCTTCTGCATAAACTGCACTACTCTCCTCACTACAATAAACAGTTTTCTCGGTTAAAAGCAGACTCAACGAGCAGCGCAACTCAATTGGCGCGGCACCATGCAGAGCACCGACAAGGAAGAGAAGACGAGCGCCGGGCCCACGACCGCGCGCGCGACGCCGCCGTCGACCTGCGACGTCGACACGAGCAGCGCCGCGGCCGGCAGTCCGCCCTGCTGCTCCGTGGGAACGGCCGTGCCACCGACGCCGCCGTCGACGATCAACGGCGACTACGACAGCACTGTCAAAACCGTGCGATCGACGGCCCCCTACGACCGGCGACGTCGACAGCGCCGCTGCCGGCGGCCAGCCGTGCAGCTCCACTGGTACGGCGTCGCCACCGACGCCGCCGCCCACGAGCGATGACAGCAGCTCGACCGAGCTTTTCGACGACGACGCGGCGGAGGACGAAGAGGACGGCGCCGGCAATGAAGAGAGCGACGAGGCCGACGAAGAGGGCGACGCGGACGACGACGAGAAGAGCTGGGACGGCGCCGACGACGACGACGACCGGACGGCGACGGAGCCGAGCACTACTACACCGCCACAGCTGGTCATTCTCACCTTCTCCGGACCGTGCAAGGCGTGCATCCGCGGCTGCGTAGCGGGGAGATACTGCCGCTGCTGCGCCGACTCGGACCGCAGGCCGCAGCCGTGCACCCTGATCCGATTCCATCCGCTGAGTCCTGTCCAGGCGTCCATGTTCGTGGACGAGCCGCAGACGGTCAGTGGAGAGGGAGCGCCGACCGCCAACGACAACGGCGCCAACATTACCGACGGCCTGAAGACGTCGACGGCCGCGCTGGGCCCCAAGCAGCTGGAGACGGTCGTCGACGACGACGCCTACGAGCAGGACGCGAAGGCGAAGAGAGAGGAGGCGCAGTCGACGGCCGCGCAGGACGGCCCCAATCATCATCTGGAGACGGACGTTGCCGCCGACGACGCCAGGACTGCAGAGGACACGAAGGAGGATGAGGAGGGGGCCGCGCTCGACGACCGCGAAACGCTGCCGCCGGAGCAGTGGCGTCTCGACGAAATTCTGCCCGTCGCGCCTCCCCCCGCGCCCACCGACGACGCGCAGCCGCCGACTGCCGACGACGCGCAGCCGGCCCACAAGGCCTTCCGGCTCAACTAACTCCTCGCGAAGTGACAGACAGCGTTCTGGCTGATCTTGAATCTTGAACCTGACGATCTTGAACCGACGATCTTGAACCGCTTTACCCTCGCTGTCTCTGCCTTCGAGCGCTTGAACCCGGCTAACGACTCGAAGCGTCATTCTCAAAGGAGGCCTTTTTCGCATAAAAACGCTTGTGGGCACCAGAGAGCTGGTCGGTGTGACGGCCGTAGTCGCCCCCCCCCCCCCCCACTCGCCGTCGTGTGTGTGTGGGTATTATTATAGGCCATGACCACCGAAGGCGGCATGGAAGGGGCGGTTGCCCCCGGGTGTGTGGCGTTGGTCTGCCCTCCCTCCGCTCCCCCCCCCCCGTCCGGCGCCGTATTCTGCGCAACACAACACTACGCCTATCTCGCGCCAACGGTTCCAGGGGCGAACGTACTCACCTTGCGCTTTTCGCCTTTTTCTCGCCCACTGAAATCGACACCTCGTTACGCATGACGGTGCCGGCAAGGGCGCCGGGTTCGACCATCGTGGAGGGGCCTTCCTTGGCCTTGACGTCCGGTTGGGTGCTCGCCGTGTTGGCATTGCTCTTCTCAACTGTCCTGGCGGCGGCGACGCTCTTTGCGTTCTCCATGGCCAGCTGCTACAGCTCGCAGGGCGTCACCGAACGGACGGCTCATGCTAAGCGCTTGTCGACGCTACACTAAGAAAAAGGTAGAAAACGAAGTAGTGACCGGGGTGTCGGGATTGAATCTCCGGCTTGGCGCAGCGCCCTCGTCAAAGAGCCGCCAGTCCGATTCGCTCTTCAGCAGGACCGTCAGAGACGCGGCCGACGATGGCTGCGGCGGCGCCGTGCCGACGGCCTTGAGCGTGTCCTCCCTCGTCTCGCGCCGTGTAGCTGCGAGTCGCAAAGATGAGTGAGCGTCGGCGTGCCAGCCAACCCCTCCCCCGTCCAAGTGGGCGGGCGGCACGCACCTGTAGTCGAAGTCGTCGTCGGGCTACTGTGGCCGCTGGCGCTGCGCGAGTGCTGCCTGCCGCCGCGCCCGCCGCCTCGGCGGAGCGGCGTCGTCCGTGGGGAGGGCGCGCGCCTCGAGGCAGATGTTCAGCAGCTCCTGCTAGTGGCGGCGCAGCCAGCGGCTGGCCGGCGCGCAGCAGGCGATCACGCCCTGCGTGTCTCTGAAGGGCGAGCGCGTTCGCGCGAGCCGGATGGGGCCGGCGCATTTTGGCAGTATCTCGGCTAACTGCAGCTGCCGGAGCTTAGGCGGCCGCTCTCATCCTCGGCGCGAACGACGCGGTCGCGCCACTCCCAGAGCGTCCGCAGCGCCGTGGACGACGAGACCATCGACTCAAAGTCGCGCGCCTCGAACGTCGGCCTTTCGTACAGCTGCTGCAACACGAATTCGTTCGACCGTCGTTGTGGTGGATTCGAAAGAGCCCAATGCGACAATTCACGGCTACGGTTGCGAGTGGCGAGCAGGCAGGCAGGCACTCGCACCGGCAAGGGCGGCGTACCTGGTCGGTAAGAAGGACGTCTAAGAGAGTGGTGGCCGCCTTGCGCGTGCTCCTTCAGCATCATCTTGGCCTTCTCGAAGCACTCGACCAAATAGCGCGTGTCGCCTCGCGCGTACGCCAAGCAGCCTGAAACACCACACCCTCGTGCGTGCGTGCCTGCGTGCCTGCGTACGTGCGTGCGCGCGCGCGCGTGCGTGCGTGCGTGCGTGCGTGCGACCGTAGGGGCGAGAGAGAGGCCGACCGCCTGGGCGGCCGGACGGGCGTGCATGCGTGCCCGGCACACGAGGGAGAAGGCGGCGCGCGTGAGTGACTTGTCAAAGAGCGCGCCGTGTTTGTTTGTGTGTGTGGGCCGCTTCTATGGTCGCGGGGGCCTCTCTCAGGTCACACATAATTACCGCTGCTAGTGAGAGATGAGACCAAGTCAGCACGATCGGGGGGGGGGGCCCTAACGGGCCGGAATTGTCACTGCCGCACGGTTGGTTCCGCTGTCCGCTGGCTCAATGGACGCCCAGGACATACAGCTCCCAGAAAAGATCAACCTGCTGGTGTCCAGACGGCTCCGAGCCTCCTACCATATCCCAGCACACAAATGACGTCATTCGGTCTGAGGCATGTATAGTGGCCACGAGGGCAGGGCCGCCACAGACACAGAAGAACGCCACATATGTTCGCGGAGCGCGCCGTTGAGGCGCTCGACCACGTGGGCGAGCGAGAAGCGCTCGAAGCCGGGCAGAAGCTGGTCTGACAGTGTTTGACAGCGTCGCTGGGGGGAGTACAGACGCGCCGATGTCTCACCTCGACGGCGAATGCGGCCTGGCCTGGCGGTTGAGCAGTTCCACCACCCACCACCGCCGGCGCGTCAGCAGCGTGGACACTCTCACGGGTTCGCCATTCAACTCCAGGTGAATTGTGTACACCTGAAGTACACTGTTGCACTGTTGCAGTCACCAGGCCAAGTAAGACACTGGGAATGGAGCCCACAACCGGTCGGAGGCAGGGGCGGGAAGGGGGGGGGGGGTCAGTCGACAGTCGACCTTTCCCTTCTCCTGCCTGTCAATGTAGCCGAACGGCAGCGTCGGCGCCAGCGTGCCCCCCCCCCCCGTTGACCCCACTTTGCCACAAGATGCACCCCGTCTTTTACAGAAGTTCTGCGATGCCGCCACCCCCCCCCCTCCCGCCACCCAAAAGAAGTCGGAATGACCGGAATTATATGCAGGCACACACGCACGCACACTAGACAGCTTGTCCTCCATTGAAGTCCTCGGCTTTGGGCACGATCTTGAAGTTTCCGTGGCCCGCAAGACGGCATCGCAATTCCACATGATCCCTCGCGATGGCCGTTTGGAAGACTAAGAAGGCCGCCAAAATCGTCAACCGGCGGCAGCCTCTTCCGTATCGGCTGAGGGCAGCGGCAGAGCTTGTGCTCCGGGTATAACTCGAGGTTGAGGACGTCGTAGTCGACGCCCTCGGCAGCCGCTAAAGCGCCTTTGCTACTCAGAGCAGTCGAGCACGCCGCCTTCGGAGTCTCCCAGGTCCAAAGTCGACAAAGTCGGCGGCCACAGTTTTTTCTTTCAAAACTTCAAAACCGCGCTTTGATGATTTTTAAATAGTGAACTACCATATATGTCGCGGACCGGTTTCATAGTGCGTGCTTATTTTACTTTACTTAGGGCGTTAGATAAAATACACCCACAACACCCACACTTTCGGTTTAGGCTTAGACTTCGCTTAGGCTTACGCTTAGGCTTTTGTTCAGGCTTAGGCGTAGGCTTTTGCTTAGACTTTGTCTTAGGCTTAGACTTAGGCTTAAGCTTTGCTTAGGCTTAGGCTTCGCTTAGGCTTAGGCTTTTGCTTAGGCTTTGTTTTATGCTTAGGCTTTCGCTTAGGCTTAAGTTTTTGCTTAGGCTTGTGCTTAGGCTTTCGCTTAGGCTTAAGCTTTGGTTAGGCTTAGGCTTAAGCTTTCGCTGAGGCTTATGCTTAGGTTTTCGCAGTGTGGGGGTTGTGGTTGTTGTGGGTGTATTTTATGTCACGTCTTACTTAGCGCGGATAGAGGCAATTTCTAAAATATGCAACAGATGCAACAGGTGCAACAGGTCACTGTTCCCGCCTCAGTTAGCGAAGGGGGTGGGGCGGGTGGTGACGACGGCAATATTGCCATTGTTGGCAGAGAAGAAACCGTTGTTGACGTGTCGCGAAACTGTTAAATGGGACAGAATTTTGGGGTAAATTCCCGTGCTTCATTTGTATTTTTGTATTTTTGTATTTTTGTATTTGCCAACACACGTACCTAACCACATACAACAAAAGTCCGACACATGGCGCGCGACGAAGTGTACATTGTATACATGCAAGAAACCTGGGCGAGAGTACAAACAGCAGCACCGCACAGCACATTGCCGTTGTCGAACAAACAAACGCGAGAGTACACACACAGTGCTAACTACATTACATAATGCAGCCACAAGGCGACAGGGCGCGGTACCGCGTACTTCGCGTACTCCGTACAAGCACAGGGCACGCATTTGTACAGACTCTGCTGCCTGCGGAAGATGTGTTGGCGTGGTCAGACGACACTTTTCAGTGATTTACGATCTGGCCACAAGGAATTGAGTGAGATTTTTAGTTTTAAGTCTCGTGTTAAATGTTGACAAAGAGGTTGCATTGACCGTATGAGGCGACAAGGCGTTCCAGGCGGCAACAATTCTGTGAGAGAAGAAGTGGGCGCGATATTGCCTATACTGAGCAGGATGAGCGAGCTTGAAGTTATGTCCTCTTGTTGAGCGCTGAGGGGCGTAAGAAAAATAGTCATCAAACTGGAGACTGACGAGCCTGTGAATAATTTTAAAAACTAGTGTCAGGTCATGATGTAGGCGACGCAGCTCGAGGGTGTCTAACCCAATGGTGTTTAGGCGCTCTTGATAAGACAGGCCTGCCATGTTAGGCAGCTTGCGGGTAAACGCTCTTTGGACCGACTCAATCACGTTAATATTGCCAACAAGTTGAGGATTCCAGATGGACGACGCGTACTCAAGTTGACTGCGCACAAAGGTGCAGAACAAATGCTTCATCAGATTGGTATCCCTGCTGTGAAAGCAATTCAAAATTGCGTTTGCTTTCACCGCTGCTGTTTTGGCGGAACGATTGCAGTGTTCTGTGAAGCGCAGATCTTTGCTCATGATAACCCCTAGATCACGTACATACGGGACATATTGTGCACCAACTCACCAGCATTAATTACTCTATCATTTTGTGGCTCGTTGACAGAACTGGGAAGGTGGGGTTTTTTTCAAGTGGGGGCCTCCGCTAAACCCACCCCCCCCTTGCAGATACCTACCTATGAAATAAATAGGGTTGTTTTTGCGTTCGTTCACGTGTTATATGACCAAACACCTAATGTAACATAATTTCGACCTCGTTTTAATCCGTAGACCGTAGTTGACCAAAAAGTACATACGCAATTTTGTTGAATAATTTTCATTCTGTGGTCTTCTTGAGTCTGCACCCCCCCTTCCCTCACATGCAGAGATTTTGAAGTCGGCGCAGAGCGCCTACGCTGGCGACGGGAGGCCCAGCGTCGTCTACTGGCCGGCCGTCGACCAATGGATCGATGTCGTCCCAACCTCCGCCTGGCACACACTGTGTGCGTTCGCGAGGTAGCGTGTGATTTACAACATGATCATACGTGTATGAGGGGGGGATTACTGTTCAGTTTTTTTTGCCATGACCACGCCTCCATGAGAGGCTCTCAAAATGGGGTTCGAGACCGTGGTGGCGGGTTTGGCGCCAGCTCAAGAAGATATTCCACACAATCCACAAAATATTTTAACCATCATGAATATCCCTCCCCCACTTTTTTTGGGTGCCCCCCCACCCCTTAAACCTTAAAACAGGCTTAAACCTGACCAATTAATTCTGAAGCCTAAGCCTAAGCAAGGCCTAAACCTAAGCAGTACGAGGCGAGGCAGGTGACTTGACAAACCACCGTTTTTTTGGAGCGAACCCCCCCCCCCCTACTCCCACCCCCACTCGCACCGCTGCCCACCCCCACTCCCTCCTCCCCCATCCCCGCTCGCTAACTGGAAGCGGGAACAGTGATCTGTTGCACCTGTTGCATCTGTTGCATCTGTTGCATATTTTAGAAATTGCCCGGATAGAAGGTAATAACCGATCCATATGCACCATATGCACCACATGCACGGGGCCTTCGTTATTGCGGTGCGACATTTTTTCTCTTGTCTCTCCATTACAGCTTTTAGATGCGACATTAATTTTTTGTTTATATTAAGTTTTTGCTTAGGCTTAGGGTTAGGCTTAGGATGACCTTAGGCTTAGGCTTTCGCTTAGGCTTAGGCTTTTGCTTAGGCTTAGGCTTCGCTCAGGCTTAGGCTTTGCTCAGGCTTAGGCAGCACACGCGCACGCGCGCGCGCACAGGCACATGAACGCGCGCGCACGCGTGCACGCACACGCACACATGCACGTACACGCGCACCCGCACATGCACAGACATGCGCGCACACAAAGGCACGTGCACGCGCGCATACGTGCACGCACACCCACATGCACTTGCACACGCGCACGCACGCTCACACGCGCATGCCCACGTGCACGCGCACATGCACGTACACGCGCACGCGCACGCACGCGCACCCGCACATGCATAGACATGCGCGCACACAAAGGCACGTGCACGCGCGCATACGTGCACGCACACCCACATGCACTTGCACATGTGCGGGTGCGCGTGTACGTGCATGCCCACGTGCACGCGCACACGCACGTACACGCGCACGCGCACGCACGTGCACACGCGCACGGACAGACAGATAAAAGTGGCGGTTGCCTTCGGTCACCCGATAACCCCCCCCCCCCGGTTTAGAGATATGCGAGACGGAGAGACAAGAGAGAAAAATGTCGCATCGAAATAACAAACGCCCCGTGCATATGGTGCATATGGTGCATATGGTGCATATGGATCGGGAATTCCCGGATAGAACCTCTGTCACGGACTGTAGCGGTTGTCTTTCGTGCATTGTGAGGACGCGGGTATGGCGGGCTCGACGAAGGTGCAGCTGACGGCGGGCAAGCTGGCCGTGGACGTGCTGCTGCTGGCGGTGACGGCGCTGCCGCTGCTCGTCTTCAAGCTGGGCGTGCAGCCCCACAAGCGCGGTCTCCACTGCGACGACCAGTCGGTCCAGTACCCCTACGAGCCCGTGGAGACGGTCAGCATGTTCCTGCTCGTCGTCGTCGGCGCCTGCGTGCCCCTGCTCATGGTTGGTGCGCGCTCAACCCTCAGCGCTAGTCGATTGCTCAGATAATCCTGTCCCCTCTTGTAGATGGTGGCTGTGGAGTCGAGCCGAGTGACCCTCTTCGAGAGCTGGTCAGCCGAGCCTGGCGGCGCGAACGGCAAGTCGTCGTCGGGCACGCTAGGCAGCCGCGTCAGCTACGTGCTCGGCTCCAGGCCCGTGCACGCCATTTTCGTTCGACTCTACGTCGTCGTAGGTTCGTTCGTTCGTCTCCTGTTGGAGTTCGTGTGTCGGCATGTGTATGGGTTGCTCTGTCTTGTTGTTGTTGTTGCAGGCTACTTCGTGTTCGGCATGGCCGTGAATCAGGTGATCGTCGACGTGGGCAAGTACTCGGCGGGCCGGCTGCGGCCGCACTTCTACGCCGTGTGCCAGCCGACGGTGTGCGCGAGCTCGCAGTCGCGCTACGAGCTCGACTTCGAGTGCTCGGGCGAGGACGAGCGCGCCATCCGCTACGCCCGACTCTCCTTTCCCAGCGGACACGCGGCATTCGCCTTCTACGTTGCCGTATACACAGCCGTAAGTAGACACTAGAAACACCGATTCTCTACCACTAGAACACACTAGAAACCGATTCTCTACCACTAGGCCATCCGCAGCCCCATCCTGTCCCACTGGCCGCACTGCGCCCATGCACATCCGTGCCGCGTTGTCCTTCAGGTGTACCTGCAGTGCCGGGTGGCCTGGCCTCTCTACTGTCGCCTGTTGGTGCCCTGCCTGCAGCTGCTGTTGTTCTCGTGCGCCGCGTTCACGGCGCTGTCGCGCGTCGCCGACTACTACCACCACTGGTCCGACGTGCTCGCCGGCTCCCTCCTCGGCTGCCTCTCCGGAACCTTCGTCGTACGGCTCTTTTCTTGTTTGCAATCAGCTGATGTCCAGGCGCTGGCCTAGCCGCCTCCCAACAACCTACAGAGCGTGTTCGTGGCCAAGCTGCCGGCTCGTCCCGAAAGGCCGGTCGCGTTCCGTCGGTCGGCGGCCGGGGACGGCCAGTCGCTGCTCCGACCCGGCGCCGAGCCTTCGGCGCTCGAGGGCGGAGGCGACGAGCTCCGCGAAGTCGTCGTCCAGTCTTCGGCGCGTCCCCAATCGGCAGCCAACCCACCAGCCGCCGTCGGAGCTCGTGACAGTGACCTGGTGTAGGCTGCGCCGCTCGGTATTGCGGTGCGTTTTCATTTGCACGGCGTAGTAGCCCCATGCCCCACATTTTCCACAATGCGAGCTCGTAGTGAATCAGCCTGGCGCTTTCAGGTGGTTCCTGACTAGCGCAGGTGTCACAGTTTGATACCCTACCCCATCCATAGGCATAATTAGATGAGTTATGAATTGTTTCTTCTTCCTGTAGTCTGTGAGATTGTGTAAGATTGATTTTTCCTGTTCTGGCTTTAGCGATACATGAGGACCCTATTGTATCCGGAGGTGGTTGAACGAGGGCCCCGCTGCTACTGTTCGACGTTGATAAATCGTCTGCCAACTCCTTCACCTAAAACTTTTCCGTTAGTGTTAGCGTTTCTGAGATGCTGTTGATGTTTGTTTGCACTGTAGTGTGACTTGTCGACCATTGTCCACCTACGGTGCATACGGTCGTGGGCACGGTTACGGTAGCGCTTGCTTTGCGATGCGTCAACTGCTCGGAGGTACCGAAGCGGGCGCGGATACGGACGGATAAAGCCGGTCGGTGCTCGTGTCACTGTTGATTCGACTTGGAGTGCCACATCTCGTAGTAGACGTTCTTGAGCTTGAGCAGCTCCTCGTGTTTGCCTGGAATTTGACGGGTTTCTCCGAGACGAGGCAGAATTGTGTCTTCCACCTCGTTCCCTGACGGCTCCGTCGACGACGACGAGAATCTCGTCGGCGTCCTTGATGGTCGCGAGGCGGTGCGCGACGACGACGCGCGTCGTCGTCTCCTTGACGCGCGACAGCGCCCTCTCCACCAGCTGTACGGATGTCCTCCACTCTATCATTCACCGCCGTTCTGCCGTCTCACAGCTGTCACTCTCACGCACCGCCTCGCTGCTGGCGTCGAGCGCGGCCGTGGGCTCGTCGAGCAGCAGCACGCTGGGCGACCGCACGAGCGCGCGGGCGATGGCGATCCGTTGACGCTGGCCGCCCGACAGCTCCGAGCCGTGCTCCCCCACCTCCGTGTCGTAGCCCTGTAGCGAAAGTGACTGCAACGCCGCCGACAGGAGGAAGGGGGCGCAGTGAGCCACCTTGGGCAGGGCGGAGACGAATTCGTGCGCGTTGGCGCGTCTGGAGGCGTCGATGGCGGAGTCGAGCGTCCACTCGGCGCTCGTCAGTCCGTACGTGATGTTCTCGAGCACGGTGCCGCTGAACAGCGTCGGCTGCTGAAAGAGCCGCGCGAGGAAATATCATTTTCTTCGAAAGATGGATCGACGGAGGACGCGCCTGTCCGACGCTGACGACGTTCTTCCTCAGGTGGAGCACGTTCATGTCGCGCACGTCTGCGCCGTCGACGCGCACGCTGCCCGTGTCCGCGTCGCGGAGGCGCAACAACAACTGCAGAATGGTGCTCTTGCCGCCTCCTGACGGACCCACCACCCCCAGCGTCTGCTTCGTGCCCCTGAAGAGACAGACAGACGATTGTCGAGAACTCGTGTGTTCCACCTCATTTCTTCCCACTCACACTTTGAAAGAAACGTTTTGGATGGCCGGCTTGTCGGTGCGAGTGGGATACGAGAAGGAGCAGTCGTCCATTTCGACCAGACCCGTGATTGTCTGAACCAGTTTGACGGACATTTGTCCAGAAAATTCGACTGGTTCCGCCGAACGTACCGGTTTGTTACCGGACGATGCCATGCAGTCGATTTCGGGCGTCGACTTGAGGTACTCGGCAACCGTATCCATGTCGACGAGAGCGCGCGGGATGTCGAGGCATGCGATCAGGACGGACACGACGCTCCACAACTCTTCGAGCATCAAGTACAAGCTGCAAGCCACGAGCAACAATTTGTTGCGAAATCAGTTCGACTTGTGAATTCAAAATGGGCGGGTGTATCTCTGGGCTCACATGAAAGCGGAAATCGGGGTGAGGCGGTTGGCAGCGATGAGCCAGGCGGCGCTCTTCATCATCAGCGCCGAGTAGAGGAAGGGCATGGCGCCGGTCGCAGCTTGCAGAAAGCCCACGATCAACGTTTGCTTCGTGTACGCCCTGAGCTGCACGAGCTGATCGCGACCTCGAATGCGCCGTTGTTATTCACCTGTTGACTCCTCGCATGCCCTGCTTGAACTTCTGCACGAAGTGGCTCTCCAGGCCGAACGCCTTGACGGTCGCCACCGAGGTGAGAGCCTCGCTTGCGCTCTGAAGAATCCGTCTCCGCCGCTGCTCGACGCGCCAAGGGGCGCCCACCCACGTATGTACCTTGGTAGCCGCCTCCTGAGGAGCCTTGGCCTGCTGTGAGACGCGCACTCCCGCGTAGGTGGCGAGGGCGCCCAGGCCCAAGTAGACGGGCAGCAGAGCGAGGCCGCAGAGCGTGTAGAGAGGACTGGCGACCAGCGTCGCGGCGAGCGTGATCACGACCGCGAGCACGGGCAGCAGCAGGATCAGCGTGTCCGTCGTCAGCACCTGCCGCGGACGCCGCAATGACCCGGGCCGGGGGAAGCTTCTCGAAGAGTTAAAACCGTACCTGTCGAAATTTGCCGACGTTCTTGGTGAGCACGCCCACTAGAAGGCCGGGATCGTGCTCGGGCGTCTCGAAGAACGGCAGATTGTGGCGCAGGATGTGCGCGAACGTCGTCTGCTGCAGGTAGACGCTCGCTTCCACCGCGAAGCTACGGCACAGGTAGCTCTGGAATACGACGTGTGGTTGTGACGAACGGCAGAGGAGAAACGCGCGCGCTTCTTACAAAGGATCCACCGGCGAGAAAGCAGCCCAGGAAGGAGACACCGATGAAGGCGACGCCGGTCCATAGCAAATAGTAATGGAGGACGTCGACTGGCTCTTTCAAGAACTACAGTCAAGATGCGCAGTCACGTTTGCGTCAGAGACTTTTTCAACCAAGTCTTACCAGCAATATGTAGCCGGTAACGAATGCACAAAACACAATGACTGCGGCTGCGGTGACTCCGCAGGCGGCGATGCCGCCCAGCTGGAGCACAAATCTGCCGTCGTTCAGGAACAATTGCCATGACGCCTTCTCCTGAGCGAAACCATTGATGTACATATGCCTGGTACTAAATGTAAGTCTAAGTATCTGTTGTTTTGCAGGTACCGATTTTGCGTTGTCCGTCTTTTTGTCCAGAAGCGGATCGTTGTTCAGAACTTTGTCGCCGTCTGCCGCCTCTTTCTCGCGAACTGTGCGCTGCCTAGGTTCCGTGCTAGCCATGCCAGGGAGAAAGTAGACAGACACGGTCGTGTGTGACACCTACTGGTGGGGGCGAGTGTCCACGCTGTCCAGCGTCGTCACGGAACTGAGGCGCCGGTCGCCTCGTTGGCGCTGAAATCGCGCGAGTCACCGGAAGTCAACTGAGAACCGTCCCGGAGAAGCTCGCTTGCCTGTAGCATGTCGGCGTAGACGCCTCCCTCGAGCTCGGCAAGCTCCGCATGCGCGCCCGACTCCACGACGCGTCCCGATTCGAACGTCAGAATGCGGTCGGCCGTGCGCACCGTCGCCATGCGGTGCGCGATCGTCACCACCGTCGTAGTGCCCGCCGTCGCCTGCGCAAGAGGCACGCCACGCGCGTGGAACCGCCAAAAGACGACGCGCGTCTAGGACACCTGTACGAGGCTGCGCATCAGCTCCAACTCCGCCTGGTAGTCGAGCGCGGAAGTCGCCTCGTCGAGCACGAGCAGCCGAGGACGGCGCACGAGCGCGCGCGCGATCGCCAGCCGCTGACACTGGCCGCCCGACAGCTGCGCGCCGCCGCGACCCACTTGCGTCTCGTATTGCTGCAAACGGCTGGCGCTGCTGCACCGTGCTGGTCTGGTATGCGTGTAGTACAGTATTTTCGCATTCGTCGCAAAAAAAGAAGATCCAAGCAGAGTAGAAAATGGTACCTGTTCCATGTTGAGAATATCGCCGTGTAGGAAGGCGACCTTTGCGGCCGCTTCGATCTCCTGTCGACTGGCCGAGGGCCGACCGAGCCCGATGTTGTCGGCGATGGTGCCGTCGAAGGCGCGCGCCTCCTGCGAGACGTAGCCGACCATCTGACGCCAGTCGGCGACATCGTATTCGGTCAGACTCGTGCCGTCCACGAGAATCTGAACGTAAACTCCGGCTTGTCGTCGCCCGCAAGTGACGAATTCGTGGGATCTCCGCACCTCGCCGGAGTCGGGCTCGTAGAAGCGCAGCAGCAGCGAAGCGACCGTCGACTTGCCGGCGCCACTGTAGCCGACCAAGCCTAGTCGCTGGCCCGCCTCCACCCCAAAGGAGACATTGTCCAGCGCCTGGAATCATGTGCAGCTGATTTGCAATTCTGCGGATGACGAGGAAAAACATATGTATCTCTATCCGTACCTGATGATCAGGCCTAGAAGGATACACGAATGAAACGTTCTTGAACTCGACAGATATCCCTTTGTCCGTTGGATGTTCGTCTTTTTTGTCGGGGCGGAGTTGCTCCTCGATAGCCTGTTCGGAGCACGAGCGTGCGTTCCGTTTCAAATCCATACAATCAAGCATTTTGTGCATTTTATTTGAATTAATCAGCCAGAACGTTTCGAGACGCACACGATTGAGAATGGGTCCAACGCTGTTGAGAACCGTTAGGGCGCCTTGGAGCATTGTCACCGATAGAATCAGCAGAGGGAAGAGCATTAACGACATGGCGCAGCACACCGCCACCTGAATGTTTTGAAAAGTCGTCAACAAATCTGAGGTCAAATCCGAGGGCTCACCGTGTAAAAATGACCGCGCGACTCCAGGTCATCGTCATAAATGGTGAAAACGCCGCATCTAGAGCGAAGCACACATATTATTGACAGCACACCTTGCGAACCTTGTCCAAGACAGTACTCACAATGCAGTCGTTGCGACGCAAAGCGGCTTCATCAAAACGGCTATTCCGTACCGGACGGAAAAGCGGCGATTGTTCTTCTTTGAAGCTTTGACGAACTTGTCGTTGAACTTGCGCAGTCTGGAAAGAAGAATACAAGGGAACCATTGAACGAAAAAGAGACTATTGCAAACTTGTCGATGGAGCAGCGCTGGCCGTTGAGCGAGATGACGGTCTTGATGTTGTTCAGCGTCTCCTCGATGTGGCCGCCCACGTCGCCCGTCAGCGAACGGCTCGCCTCTTCGCCCGCAGAGCCCTTCTGCGACGCGCGGAGAGTGCGATTCTCGGGTCTCGACCAGTTGGGAACTATTAATTGGTCGGGTAATTGTTGCGCTCACTTTGGACATCCAGAGGCCGGTGAGGGAGATGGGCACGAGAGGCAGGACGGTGCAGACGGCCTGCAGGGGCCTCATGTAGAGGGCGAGCGCGAGGCAGGCCGCGGTCGCCGACAGCGCCCACACCACCTTGAAGACGTACAGACTCAGACCCTCCAGGAGGCGCTCCGTCTGGCTGAACCGGCGCACCCTTCTCATGGAAACGAAAGAGGTTGACTCAAAAGTATAGTCTTATTCTCGATGAAGTATAGTCTCTGCGAGTCAGAGAGGTATGGGACAGTGCGTATGCGCGTACTCTGAGAGGAGACTGGTCATCTGACCGACTGGCTTGGACTGGACGAACTGGAGCTGGGAGCGGAGGAGGCGCTCGAAGATGCGCTCGCGCAGTCGGTTGACTAGGCGCACACCGCCGACGCCGACCAGGGTGCTCTGAAGCAGCGGACAACGACTGCAACTCGCACACGCGACACGGTCGAGCTGCTCACGGAGGCCGTTGTCAGCGTCAACTTCAGCACGCCCATAATGGCAAATGAGACGGAGACTGAAGTCGTATCCTCGTCGAAATCACCGCCGCCGTCTGATGAGTTGGTCTGCAATGTTGACACACACTGTACATACCCACCAAATTAGACCATCGGGGCCTCGGTTAATCAAAAGGCGAGTGCCTCACATGTTGGGTACATTGTCACACACGCTCGTCTCATACCATGCGCACAGAAGTACCGTAAATCCTCTAATGGTGCCCCCAAACACTATATTTTTAATCTTGTCTTACTAGGGAGCACTATTGGAGGGGGCTCTATTGGAGGATTTACGGTATGTATTGAAACAAGTGGGCCGCTGCTGCTGCTGGATTAATTTTAGGGGGTGGTCACTATACTGCATGTCCACAGGGAGTGGAGGAGCTAATTAGCAGCTTACGGTAATAGGGAGGAGCAATTCATTTGGGATAGTAGCGATTATTGAATTAGGTAATTGTGCGATCATTTTGAATCGAATATTGTAGTACTGTACCTATATTGTGCGATTACCGGACCTGTGCTGCAAACTGTTGACCGCCTGTCATTTTCTTGAGAAAGGCGCTCGCTGATTGGCCAATCGCGTAGGCGTACCACGCGGAACACGCGCCCAAAGCCACGGCCAGCACGAGGCCTAGCGCCAGGCAGAAGATGGACACGGCGTCTGCGTGTCTCAGCTAAAACCGTTTTCTTTTATTATTCTCTTGAAACCGTCAACAAATATGTAAGGAATAAATACTAACCATGTTCATGACGGACCCAGTGTTGCGGTCTTCACATGCGGGTTCCGCTGAGTTTCTAAATGTTCGTCGTTGAAAAATTAACAGACATCTGGGGACCGAAAAGATCAGTACCGATCCGAGGCGTTGACGTTGTCTAGAGGGATCGCTTCACCCTCTGAATTCTCTTTGTCATCCATGACGTCAAGAGCAGTCGATTCCTTTTGCAACAGTTGGAAGAGCAAAGTGTAACAAGGCACAGCCGGCCCGCGCTCTGGAGAACGGGACGAGGCCGGTCGACTTATCTTCTACGCGTCGACACCGGCTAATAATCCGCGACGCGTGAAGGGGACCGCCTCGACAAAAAGCAGTCCGTCTAGTAGGGCGGCGCTTGCGCGTCGACAACAGCGAAGAAACAGCTGTGTCGACTCAACGTACGTGGGCCAGCGAGTGACCTGCGCAGAACTGCCGAGTGGGCGAAGGTCAGCAGCGCTATCGGCGCTGAGAATCGACGCCCACGCCCCCCCACGGGACGCCCACGCAAACTGTGTGCGGTTATGAGGGGATTGCTATCTCTCCCTAACGCAGGGAATTACAACCGCATTTGTTGCATGCAACTGGTGAAGTGTCAGCTCGGGCGACGAAGAACATTAAACGGGAAAGAGTGTATCACAAATGCAGGACCCTTTGTATGTAACCTGTTCTGCACGCTGGACGCACGCGAGCAAGAAATTCTTAGGCGGCTGCAGCTTCACTAAGCACAAGAGTGAAAGTGCACCATATCGCGCCGAGTGCGCGCCTAATCTTGCGAGTGCATTCTTGCTTCCCTAAAAGGGCCCAAGTTCCATGTGAGAAACCGAGCAGGCGAGCGACCCCTGTTTTGTTGTTGTTGTTGTTGTTGTTGTTGTTGTAATGCATTCACTCGGATGTTTGTGCTGGCGTGCCGCTGCCGCCATCTTCACAATGTTTACTGACTGGGGCAACACAAACAGGGTATTATGCAGTGTAACATACGTACCCACCAAAAATAGCAGTCGGTGAGGCAGTAGGAAAATTCTGCGCTCTGTAGAACAAAACGGCCCTTGCAGTATTGCATTGTAACCGACAGAATCAGCCCAGGGAAGAGCATCAAGGACATGGCGCCCGGAATCATTACAAGCGACTCGGCGATTGAATCATTCCATGTGCAATTGATCTTTTGGCGCGCAGCGAAGTTCGTTCGGAAGTTAGTCAATTTACAAGTTACAATGTGCCACAGTCACACGTATCGTACCCTTTCCAAATTAGGAGTAAGCACTCATTAACGGCTCCTGATGCTGCGGCGGATCAATTTGCGCGAAACTCGTCAATAAATAAATTTTCGTAAAGAAATTTGCATTTACTTTACTACTTTCATACTCATAGCAGTGCAACCTGACCACGCCGATTTTCGGGGAGCTCCGAGTCTGAATTCAAAACAAAACCGTTTGAATAAAAGGGATTTATAAAAGAACAATTTGCTAATACGGTAAGAGGATTTACAGTACATGTTTATTTACATGTCAGAGCAAGTAACTGCACATTTGAAAGTACCGTATGCTATTTACGTTCCAGTCAATAGTCTCGCGTCTACTTTGAACGGTAAACAGTCAGCGTTTACTGTACGTACGTATTTACATACAACAGTACTGTACATTGGTTAGACCAGTACCGTATTACTTGAACTAGCAACTAAAAACTACGAACTGCACAAAACACCATGGACGTGTCCTCTGTGGCGCCTGGGTTGCGTGCGAACGTTTCTTCTGACTGGCGAGTAGGGAACGAACGGGCAACGGTAATTACAAACGAACGAAACAATTGCGCCGCGCTGCGTGCGAGTCACTCCAATTGGACGCGAACTATTCGTCGGAAAGGTAGTGGGGAGAGGCGGGTCTAGCTGCGCTAGCTAGCTAGTCAACGCTGAGAATCGCGTCGTCAGGGAGGGCGAGCGCCGGCACGAGTTCGGCCGCAGCGAGGGGGGCGCCGTTGACGAGTGCGGGCGCGGTGGGGGGCCCTGTGGGGCCGGCCGCGGAGACGGTCTGCGCCGGCCTGTGCGGGGGGATGGGTTCGGAGGAGGAGGCCTCGAGCTCCATCATGGTGGCGAGCGTCAGCGCCGCCCTGTTCTCCTCCTCCTTCTCGAGCCGGCGCCGACGCGCCTCCTCGTCCAGGGCCGCCTCGCGCAGTTCGTGCAGGGCGTCGCGGAAGCGCTTCTCGAGGATGTCGGCGCACTCGCAGACGCTCGAGCCGGCCGCGTTGTAGAGGCGCGCGTTGGCGAACATCTGCTTGACGTCTGCGGAGAAGCCGTGCAGCGTCTCGTACGCGCCCGCGGCCAGCCGACGGCGCACCATCGACAGGTCTACAGGCGCAGGAGATCGCAACCACTCGAGCTGTGCGCGCGCGACACGCACCGATGGGCGTGCGCACGATGCGCGCGTAGTTGGGGTGCTTGTCGAGGTCGACGGGCTCGCGGAAGGGCCAGCTGTTGCGGTTGTCGAACAGAGAGCGCAGCAGCGCCTGCAGCCGTCTGTCCAGGTCGCCGCCCGCGCTGATGTAGAGGTTCTGAGTAGCGGTGGTCGTGCGGGCGTGGGGTGGTAAGAATCGTGACGTGACGAGGACCGACCGTGGAGACGGAGTGGAGAGAGGGCGGCGTGGCGGAGAGGCGGTGGTCTCCGCGGTGGAGGCGGCCCAGGTCGCGCTGGTGGGCGCTCGGCGGCGTCGTCATGGACGGCAGCGCCTTGCAGCGCGGACAGAAGTAGGACGCCATTCCCTCGGCCGCTCTGCAATGGCCGCCCGTCTTTCGATATATATCCGTGGCGAGAGGGAGCGAGCGAAGGCGCAGGGAGGCACGACGCACTCCTTGGTGATGCCGACGCAGGCGGGGTGGAACCATCCCTCGCAGCCGTCGCAGCCCACGTAGAACTGGAGGCGGTCGTAGGGCGTCCGGCAGAGGCAGAACAGCTCGCTGCTCGCCTGCGCGCGGGCGCGCTCGCAGTCGCGGCACGCCCAGGAGCTCATGCGCCGAGCGCGCTTCTCCGTGATGCCGGCGCACTGGCCGTGGAACCAGCCCGAGCACAGGTCGCACGCCACGTAGAACCTTAGAGGACGCTCGTCTCCAGTCGCCCACAGGCCGACAGCACCCACTTGGTGGAGTCGTAGTACGTCTGGCAATAGCAGTGCTTCTTGCTCGTGTCGATCAACTGAGGTTTGAGGTCGGTTGGCGCCGGTGGCGGAGCGGCGGCGCCAGTCGACGACGGCGCAGGCCTTGCAGGGGCCAGCGGAGCCGGTGACGTCGTCTGCTGCAGCTGCTGCTTTCTCGGCTGCTTCTCTTTGGGCTTTTTCGCGGCCGTCGTCGAGGGCGCGTCTCGTCTGGCGCCGCCGACGCGAATCCGACCCGACGGCGGAGGCAAGCGACCGTTCGCGCCATGCGCTGCCCCGCCATCTGTAGCGCGACAGCAGCGACTGCACGCGTTGCGACTGCGTCAGCCAAGACGCAAGGAAGAACGCGCACGTCTGACGGTCATGGTCGACAGGAGCTCGTACGTGCCCGCCGCCTCGGCGCGGATTTCGGCGAACGTGATCTACAAATTGCAAGGGGTAGAGATGGGTACAAGAAGGGGTAGAATGGCTGCGTCGACGCACGCCGACGAGCTGCTCCGCGCTGGACTCGACGAGTTGACGGCGCTTGGCGATCTCGCGTCGAATGGTCGCCATGCGGTCGCTCAGCGCCTCCAGCAACGCCGCCTCCCGCGCACGCTTCGCCCTGCATCCCGGCGCGTCAATCGAGAGCAATCGCAAGGCGAGTGTGCGTTGCCGCGTGCCTGTAGCGCTTGCCGCGGATGCGCGACAGCTCTCGCGTCCAGTCCTCCTTGTTCCAGACGGGCAGTTTCTCGTCCTGCTGCTGCTGCTGCGGCTGCGGCTCCTCCTCTTCCTGCTCCCCGAACACGACCGTGTCCACTGCAGAGGCGAGGCGGCACACACCCGGCTTGCGCGGACATAATTCGCTGCGGGGAAAAGAAGGACTCACCCAAGTCGCGGACGACCTCCTTGCACTGGGCCACTCGGCTCTGCTCCGACTCTCTAAGCGCCGGCGGGAGCGGCCTTGGCGGCGTGGGACGTCGGGCCGTCGCCGCCGCCGCGCCGCCGAAAGTTGTCGTCGACGTGCCCTTTTGCGCGGAGGCCAGCAGCAGGCCATTGCTCTCGCGACTGAGCTGCGGAGGCGCCGAGTCGATGAGCGTGTCGATGCGCTGGTCGACCTCGGCGTCCTCCTCCTCCTTCGCCCAGTCCAGCATGTCGTCCTCGAACTGCAAGTCGGCCGCGAATTTAATTATTTCACACGACAGCGTCTTCGAGCTCAAAAGACGACTCTCACTTCGGAGGTGTCCTCGTCGTCATAGTCGTCAGAGGTGTAGTCGTCGACGTGTTCGTCCTCGAAACGAGGCCACTGCTTCCTGAACGTGACGTGACAGAGTTGTCGGCGGCGTCAGAAACTGCGCAATCCGCGCGTCGCTGCATACCTTTTGATGGAGCCGCCACCAGCAGTGTTCATCAGAGAGTGGTTGCGAAGAGCCTGAGTCGGCTTGGCCGTCGTCATCGGTTTCTGCAAGGAGACTGCAGTAGGCGAATGCGCGGAGCTGACAAAATCTGCACGCGACCATTTTGTCGCGAGCGACGACGTTGATCTGCTTCACAGTGCCGTCGGCCGCCTTGAGCGTCACCTTCAGCTGCTTGGCCGCGGAGGGTGCCGGCGTGGACTGCGAGGCGCCAGCCGCCGTCCTCGGGGCGTCGGGCCGGGAGGCGGCCGTCGACAGGCGCTGCAGACGGCCCAGTCGGACAGGGGAGGCCGGGCCGAGACGGTCGACGGGGCGCGGCGCTAGCGGCGCAAGGCCCCACGACGACGACGACGACGACGACGACATCAGACGGCCGCTGCCCAGCAGCTTCGCTACCTGCGCGTTGTCGACCCTCAGCCGGCCTCCCATACCCAAGCCGGCGCCTCCCCGGCCGCCGAAAGTCGGACGAGGGGCGATCGAGCGGAAACGCTCGATGCTCGCTGAAACCACAGGCTGTGTGCGTCGACTGCCGACTGACGCGGGAACAACGCACGGTTGTTCATGAGCGTGATGGGCCTGCTCGGCAGGGTCTTGCGTCGGTCGGAGCCGCCGACGTCATGGCCCCTCTCCCACTCCTCGTCCACGTAATCCTCGTCGTCTTCGTCGCCGCGCTCCCCGATGCGGCCGCGCCGCTTCAGCATCGACGGCAACTGCCGACGACGACCACCCACGCCGACGGGCGTCGACGCGAACTTGGTCGTGATCGGCATCGGCACCTTGCGAGGCAGGCCCACCGATACTCGCCGAATGGATTGCCTGCGGCACACTCCGGTTCGGATTGAATAGCTAGCAAAAGAGCCAATCGTTAGAACGCGTCTCACCTCAGCCAATAGCTGCGGATCTGCCAGAGCTTCAAGTCGAACTCGCTCATCCAGAGAACGTCCGTTCTCGCCTCCGTCAACTGACTTCTGCGCGACGTCGTCGCCTTCTGCGTCGTCGCCGGCGTCCGGCGCAGTTCGCGGCCTAAACATCCCCCCAATTGGCGGCGTCGTGCCAGCTTGCACTTGCGGCGCAGCACCTCCGGTTGACCGCCTGCCGGAGGCGGTGGTGCCGGTGCTGGCCGCCTTCTTGAGGAGGTGGTGGGGCGTGAAGTCGTCGTCCGGTCCGCTGCCCTCTCCCTCCTCGCCGTTGGGGTCGACGCGCACGCGGACCCGGTACTCGGTCCGGAGGCCGTGGGGCGGCAGCTCGCGGTGACCCAGCAGCGTGCGCGTCTCCATGCAGCCCTCCTTGTTCAGCTGCCAGCTCTGAATGGCGAGTCGCACACGCTGTCCCACCCTGCAAGCGGAAGCAAGGTGCTTGAGAAACGACCGCGACCTTGCCCGAGTCCTCGAGCGCCTCCTCCCAGCGCACGCAGCTGTGGAGGACGCGCAACTGGAGCGTGAGACAGTGGACGCCGCGCGCGTTCGCGACCGCGTAGCGCCAGCAGAGCGCGAACTGCGGCCGCGCGCAGGGGTAGCTCCAGGCGACGCTGTTGTGCCGCGTCGCGACCGCAAAGCCGGGCAGACGGCGTCCCAGCGGCGCGTTCGCGCGCCCCAGCGGACGCAGCTGCCAGCGAGGAAGACAGAGAATCGACTGTCGACCCTCGCGGCTCGGCTTGAAGTCGTGCGCCGGCTGGCAGTCGAACGTCGCCGACAGGCCGACTGCAGTAGCACGCGCCTTCACCGAAGTCGGAGCAGCCTGACGCAAAACAAATTTTGTTGGAAATCCGGTGTTGCAAACGGGCGAGCAGTGTCGCTCGTACCTTAGCCGGTCGAGCGGTGTCGGCGGCCGCGAAGTCGGCGGTGTCGACGGCGCGACGTCGACAGGCGGCGCTGTAGCAGCTCTGTCGACGACGACCAGCGGCCGAGTCGGCCACCAGTGGAAAGGACTGCTCGAGTCGACACGACGGCGAGTAACAGTCCGTGCCCGGCTGGCCGCTTCCCGGCCATACCGACACCTAAAGGGTTCCACTGATGGAATGCAGGTCACCAAGTTCCATGACGACATCCCACCTCCATTTGCCTTCGTCGTTGGCTGAGATTGCCCAAAAGGGCGTTGAGTCGCGACTGCTTCTTCTCACGAGTCAGCGCCCCATCCTCCATCGTTGTGCGAAACTCCGCTCGCCGGTTACAGGACACCCACAGCCAACCTCCTATAGGGTCTTTTTTTTGTCTTTTGCTGACGTCCCTGTTCTACTGTTCTACGTCTACTGTTCCAAGTAATGACGATCTACCCAAGGCGCCTTCCCCGTTGACACGGTACTGTTCGTCCTTGAGCTTCCAGATGCCATGGGCGGGCGGACCGCCCAGTCGCGCGTACTTCACCCAGACGATGTTGCCCGAAGAGTCCTCCGGGTCCGCTTGCGTCAGCTTCTAGAACACGCCAACACCGAACCGGTTCTGGGCGCCGCCCGTCGACTTCCGCTGTCACCTTGAGCTTCTGCTTTCTGAACTTGTCGAGCGTCTGTCTGAGTTCCTTGTCCTCGTTGGTGGCCCTCTGCAGGCGCGTGTGTCCCATGGTCTCGTTCCAGGTGGAGTTGAGGACCACCGGTCGCAGGTTCGCTTCTAGCTCGGCCAGCAGTCGGCGGCCCTGCTCGAGCGAGGCCACCGCCTCGCAGTCCGCCCGGAAGGCGCCGCTCAGCAGGCGCGCCCGCTGGAACCGACGCTGGTAAAACTCGACCGGCAGTCGGCTCGCCGTCGAGGCCAGCGCCAGACCGAACGCCTTGTACACGCTCTCCACGCCTTCCGACAGCAGTGCCGAGGCCGCCGAGGGCCACTGGAACGCCAGAACCAGGAGGTTAGACGCACACCCCTCCCCCCTCCCCCCAAAAAAACCCCACCGTGAACTCGGCCTCGTCCCTCCAACTGAAGCGCGACGTCATGTACGTGAGCCGCTGCCGCTCGGAGGCGCGTTCGTAGGGCGTCTTGGCGTAGTCGCTGACCGAGTACTGGTTCACGTAGGCCGCCGTCTCGGCCCTGCCCTCGCCCAGGCGGTAACCCGAGACCCCCTTGGTGCCACCATTCGGCCCACGCTCGCCCACCCCGTTCACCAGGTTCTCCTTGTTGTCCGCACCAGCCGGGCCTGTACTTCACAGAGAAAAAATCACCCACCCCCCGTCAAAGTCACTAACCAATGGCGCGCATTTCCAAGAGGCGACGGTCGATTTTCCAAGCCAGGTCGGATTTGTCCGCCATGTCGTCATCATTCGTCCCAGACGTGTCGTCGCCCTCGGACAAGAGACGTGCTGGGAACAGAGCACATACAGGTACACTAAGCAAAACATTCATTGGCAAGCGGGCAACCTACAGTTCTCCTGAAGGAGGTAGACGGCGCGGTTGGACCCCTTGCGTTTCTCCGTCAGCGCGAGCGTAATCTGCATTTGTCGACAGATTTCAGAGAGTAACTCTTCGAGTCTGCCGCACAACTCTTTTTCTGCAAACCGAAAATGAGCATCCTTTTGTACTTGCTCACACACACATGTGCGTTCAGCAGCTATACGTACCGTATCCCTGGGAGTCGAGCTTGCCCACCAGCTGTCGCAGTTGAAGCAGCGTGGAAAAGTAGCAGGTCGACTTCGTGGTTGGATCGTAGCTGGAGAGGGTCGCTGGTGGGCGTGGCAACGGGGAGGGGGGGGGGGTAGTGAGAAGGGGTGCACTCACACGAATATTCTCCTGACGAGAAAGAAGTAGAGTCGGCCGTGGCGGTCCCTGCCGAGCGGCTCGAGTCGCGGCTCGCTTCGCGGGCCCGGCTCGCAGTCGGTGGCGCCCGTCACCTGCGGCAGTACCAAAAAATGTTGATCCCATGCCGCCGCAAAAAAAGCCAAAAAAAAAGACCTTATGGAGTTGGCATATGGCGCAGAACCACTCGCCGGCCGGCACCTCCTTGAGCGGCGGCACGATGCACCCGAGGTGGTAGACGGCCGAGCAGCCGGCGCCGTCGCAGCAGATCAGGTTGCCTATGACGTCATCACGGTGGCATACGATCAATATTTGCAAGGACGTTGGGCCAGGAAGCGCACCGGACTTGCCGCAGTCGCGACAGTGCTCGTCGGGGGCGGGCTTGGCGTCGCTCTTGAGCTGGTCGCGCACCAGCCGCGTCTGCAGCACCTGCCGACAGAGCCAGCGCAGCACCGTCACCTTCGTCTCGGCCTCGACAAACGGGTAGTCGGGCGTCGACACCGCCTCCAGTACCTCCGCCGAGAAACGGAGCGGGTCGGACTCGATGTACTGCCTCACCACCTGCGGTGGTACGCTGGTCAAGAAGCGGGCCGAATGAAATGCGGAGGGGGGGCGACCTCGGCATAGGTGGTGCTGCCTAGCAGAAAGTTGGCGACGTTCTGACTGGGGCCCTGGTCTAGGGCGCCGAAGCTGACGCCGCACTTGTCGTCCCGACGCCAGAGCACCTTGAACAGCGCCATGTGCAGCTCGGCCAGCAGCGTCGAGTTGCGCCGACTGTTGACGGCCCAGAGGAAGTCTTCGAACAGGAACGGCGACAGACGGAGACCGGCCCAGAAGCGGCGGCTCACTTCGTAGATCTGCGGGTGGACGCGCTCGCTCGGGACGTCGTGCACCAGCAGCAAGTCCAGGGTCACCTCTAGCAAGTCCCACAAAAGGTGGGACGCGTCCCTCAGGAGTAGGTCCTCGCTCGAGGGCGGCAGGTCGAGAGGCGGCGGCGCCGACGCGCCCTCCAGCAGCCAGGGACAGCAGCGCCGCGTGTAGTCCGGCGTCGTCTCGCGCTCGCCGTCCACCGCCCCGGCTCGCTTCCACGGCTTGCCTACTGTAGGCGCGTCCCACTTCCAAGTTTGCGCCTTCATAAGATAGTCCGAAAGGAAACCGATACACACCTCCGCCGAGCTCGACGCTGGCCGAAGACTCGGACTCGTCGTCCGACGGCGTCGCCGACGTCTTCGTCGACGCCGCCAGCAACTCCTCCTCCGACAACACGCCCTCCTCGTCGCTGCCCCCATCTTCATTGGCCTCCTCCTCTTCGAATCGAACCCGCCCTAAATACGGCACAACTTTTTCGGTTAGGAAACGATGCAAAACACCGCAGCCGCTGCCAACGTTTCGAGATCTCGTCGATGAGCGTCTGCTGTTCGGACTCGGAATCGGAGCGGTCTTCTTCGCCCGAATAGAAGTCGGGACGTCCATCTGAAACCCGGCGGCGACGTCACGCCAGTGCCGACAGTCGAATTTCAATTTCGCACCATCGTCACTCTCGTCCCAAGGCCGCTTTTTCTTGGGGACCCGTGAAGAACGCCTCGGCTTCTTAGCGGACGACGCAGCCGTCTTGGAAGTCGACAACTCCTTTCTTTTTCGAGCCATCGCATTCGCCGACTCTGAACGGCGTCATTTTGACCGTGACTTTTCGAAAAACTTTGGGTCCTCCATTTTGACTAATCGCGCGCCATTCTACCGTACCGTATTCGGGGCGAGCCTAATACACCGAAATTACCGCGCAAAAACCCGCGTCATTTTTCTTAATTTCAAAAATTCTTGCAAAGAACAACGCGAGAAAGCGCGGGCTCGCGCCGAACCCAGGGAGCCGGCGTTTGACGGGCTCGCCAGTGTGGGACGACGCTGGGAGAGCCGATTGAGAAAGGGTAGGGGTGGTGGGGGGGGGGGGGAGGGGGGGTAGAGTCTAGAGAGGCGTCCCTTCCTTCGTCGGTCGACACGACGCCGTTTGCAGTGTGCGGCGGCCGCCCTCGGTCGCCTTCTCTGTGCAGTGCGTGCGTGCGCCGCTTTGTGCTACGCTGGCTACGTACACGTGCGCTGTGCGTCTGTCTGTGTGCGCGGTTATCGATTTTTTTGGTTATCGACAGAATTTGGCGGGATAGTCATCGTTGCAGCAACAACAAATGAATGCAGTAAACAGTCGACCGTCGACTTTCTCGCAACTTATTAAAATTGGCGAAAAAATAGAAAGTTTGCCTGACAAGCAAGGCGTTGGTGGTCATGCACCGATGTTACACAGTTACAGTAGCATGGTATGCAATATTAGATTCGAGACGACGGTAGGCGAATATTTAAATTTGTTGCAAGTGTAGTGGGCAACTATCGCTTTATTGCACGGCACAGCAAGCACACGACGCTCCGGAACGACGTACATTCGAGTAGGGTGTCGAGTCAACCAGAAGGAAACGACGACAACACTGCAGTTTTGGTTAAAGACGCGGAAACTGCAACCGATGACTTCCACATCGTGGACCGCTGCTAGTTGACGACTTGAGGGTGACTGTTGTAGTTGGAGTGCGGGTTCTCCATTTCGTGGCTCCGTCGGAGAAGCCAGTAGGTCGTCAACACGCCTTTGCCCTAGAGCCACAAAACTACATTCTTGTTGGCTAAACTATAGTACCAGAACAAGAACGAGGTACGCTCAACTCGTTCAATTTCATTGTTTTTATCACTACCTGACTGACACCGGAACCAACCTTGATAATCACCTCCCCACGGCTTTCGGTGACGTAGCCACCGATCAGCTTGGTCAAGTAGTGGTTCGTCTGCTCACTGATGTGTATCTTGCCCTCTGAACAACACGGCGTCGCTCCAACCGTTCGAACGCAAGCAGAATTGGTCAGCAGCTGGTCGTTCTGTTGAAGAAGTGCGCGCACCCTTCCCGTGGCTCTCCATGCGCGAGGCCGTGTTGATGGTGTCGCCGAAGACGCAGTAGCGCGGCATCGTCAGTCCCACCACGCCCGCGACGCACGGTCCTAGAGTTGGCGCGGCATGTCTACTAGTGGGGGGCTGGAGGAGTGGGACGAGGACGCACCGGTGTGCACGCCGATGCGGACCTTCAGCTGCTCCCTGGGCATGTGGTCGACGCGGAACGAGGTCATGGCCGTCTGGAAGCTGAGCACCAGCTCCGCTATCTGGCGCGCGTGCTGGTTGTCGTTCCGATAGGGCAGACCGGACGTCACGAGGTAGACTTCGCCCACCGTCTCCACCTGCACGACGCCATACGCATAGACTGGCTCTTCAGAGTGGCCTAGTGTAGAAGCCGAGCGTGCTACTCACCTTGTAGACGTCGTGGTCCTCGATGATGCCGTCAAACAGCATGTACAGATCGTTCAGGAGAGCGACCACCTAAATACCACTGGGACACCGCTGTGGACAGTGCGGCTACTGCGCAATAGCCAACTTCAATTGGGCGAGATCGATTGGCCAGGTCGGCAAAGCCCACAATCGTCGAGAACGTCACGGTCACCATGTCGAACGCTTCCGGCTCCACGGTTTGACCGAGCTTCAACTTGTTAGCCGCTTCTCTTAAAGGCCACAGCAACCGTAAAGGTGCTTTGCAGATAGCGACGACTGCGTATTTATGACGAAGCACTTGGGCATCATTCTGTAGAGAAGAATGTCGCATTTCTGCTGTTCTTCGATGAGCTCCTTGGTGCGCTCGTTGACTTCCTGCTCGAGCACACTCGCGTGCTTCTCCATCATTCCCATGACGTGGTCCATCAGATTCGCTGCCCTGTGTTGTGATTGTTGGTAATTTTGATTATTTATTGTTTCGCGCGTGCTACATAGCACAAGTCGAGATGACGCACTTGCCCCTCATCATGTTCTTCATCAACGAACGGATGGTTTTCACGTCAGGTCGGTTTTGAGGCTTTTCTTCCCAACAGTCCCTCATCAAGTGGAGCTGCAAGGTGCTTGTTTACACGGCCACAGTTGGAACGTTGATACAGGTGGGTACAACTGCAGCACAAAAGAGTGCTACATACCATCGTCGGATTGACGTCTGTGTCGGTCGGCAGATGCGTGCAGGGCCTGAACGGCGGCTCTTCGCCTTTTCTCACGCGGTAGAGAATCTCTGCAAAGCAGTGGACACGACTGCGACTGCGTCTGTCACTTCTCACCCGCTGGACTCAACGCACCGTCAGCGGTCATGGTGGTGCCCTTGTGGAGCTTGCAGTCCTCGTCGTCGGTCCACGCCTTGCGGCGCTGCAGCACCTCCGAGATGATAATGCCCAGCGAGTAGACGTCCGCCTGACGCGTCCCGTAAGGATGCACGACGTCGCCTCGCAGCTGCTCGGGCGCCAGCCACAGCTGCTCTGCACGGAATCCCCCCGCAAAGTCTAACCCTCCCCCACCTCTCCCTCCTTCGAGAGGCGAACCGCTGGAGTGGAGGGTGCTGGCCGCCCTGATCGTCTGCATGCCGTAGAGCGTGACGCGCAGTCGCCATCGGTCGTCGATGAGACACTTTTTCGAAGTCAAATGGCCGTGCGAGCCGAGCGGACTCTTGAAGATGTAGTCCAGTCCCTGGGGAAAGTGGCCCTTGCTTGCAGTACACGGTGCGTTGCGCGTACCGCACCTCGACGAGGTCGCTGATAAGGGAGAACTTGAAGATCCAATCGAGATTGAGATTGTCGATTTCGAAGACGTCTTGGAGACAGCCGCGCGAGCAGTATTTCCACAGACTTCGCAACACCTTTCCGTCCGTGCACACGCCAAAGAAAGTGTTTAGGTTTTCGCTCGTCAGCTCCGTCATCTGGAACAAGACCGCACCGCCCCATTCGCACCCGTAGCACCAACATAATACATACACATGTACAGCACGACATTGTCGGACTATGGCCGAGCCAAAGCCTACCATATTGAACTCCTTGAAGTCGGGCAAGGGCTTGAACTGGACGGCGACGGGGTGCTTCTGCAGGACGATGGGAACTCCTGAGAGAGGGCTCGCGGGTCGCGGTCAGCGCGCGTGCTCGGCGAGGCGCGCGCACCTCGGAAGTAGGCGAACTGTATGCCGGTCTTCTTGTCGCGCGCCCGCTTCGCGCGCTTGACGAGGAGTCGGTTGAGCGACTGCTGCGATGCGTGCGTCGCGTTCGAGGAGTTGAGCGACGACATGCTGTTCGTCGTCGACGCCTGCGATCGTCGCCACGAGTCCGCCCCTTGCGCCTCTGGCACACTACCAAGAGTGTGCTCAAACCGTCGTTCCGTTGACGGGGATGAGCTCGGCGTCGCTGACGCGCCACTGGCTCTCCGCCGCGCGCGCCTCCACCTTCTTGCGCCTCAACGCCACACTCCCCCCTCACCGCAACTCCACTTCAATCCCAAAACCGACGCAACTCTCATTTACCAGTATAAAAAGAACAAGCTGAGGCAGAGAAAGAGCGTCGTGAGACCTGCGATGCTGAAGGCAATGACCAGAGACGAATCGTCTGAGAAACGAACGCAAGTTTGCCAGACAAACAGAATGTCAGTACAACACGTACCGGTATGTACATGTCAATCAATACAAGGCGAAAAGGCTAACCTCTGCAAAACTCGCCGTCCCAGCCGCAGTCGGGCCGATCGAGCGGCCTCTTCCCACCGCGAATGCCCCACAGGGCCGTGTCTTTCACCGACAGCTTGATGTACTGCAAGTTGAGTCATTCAAGCTGTTGATTAGCGGCGCAACACTGGTGTACAGCGCCCAAGTGGTATAGTTGCGCTTGACTCACGTCACTCCCGTCGCCGGTTCGCAGCGTGGCCACGGGCAAGTAGACGCCGTCGACGAAGCCGCGCATGACAAATTGCTGGTCTCGGCCAGCGTTTTCGTTGATGATCACGTGACCGGAATAGCCTGAGGTTTCAGTTCTAACGCATTCGATGCGTGAGGCTCGCGCATTTGTGTGACAGAGACCGTCGAAGTCTGCGCCCTTGCAGTTGCGGATGATGGCGCGTCCGTCGGAGACGTTGCCGTGCTCGGCGAGCGTCTTGTTCAGAGCCAGCGCGTACAGGTACATGGCGTCGTGAGCGAACGGCGAGTACGTCGAACCCTGCGCTTGTTGTGCAGCTGAGTTAGCGAAACTCCGACTGTCGATTCCCCGTACAAAATCACTCACGAATTGGTCCATTGGCCTGTCGGAGTCGAAGTAGAACGGCCACTCCTTCATTTTCTCGGGAATGAGCGCCCGGAAGTCGTCCAGTGTCTTCTCGTCAACAGACTCGTACTCCATCTACAAGTACTTATGGAGTTTGCTAGGTGCACACTGAGACGGCATGCGATTGTCATATCAGCGCGCAACCACGAGCGCGTATTGGAAGGCGGTCATCGCGTCGTCGTCTCGACCGTCTCGTAGCGCCGGCTCCCGCTTGTCGCTCCAGATGTCCGACATGTTCACGTCCGGAATATAGTCTGTTCGCCAATATATGTACGGTATATTTTTTTTGCTTGGAAACCGCAAGTCGAGTCTCCAAGTCCAACCGACCGGGCAGAATGTAGACGTATTCGTCGCTGGCCATGCCTCGGTCGAGAGCGGCGAGCATGAAGCGCCGTCTCTCGTGGTTGCTGTCGAGGCAGACGACGGCGACTGAAAGAAGGAGGGGCGCTCAAGTGAGGCACGGATGGGCAATCGATGAGTCTGCATGCTTCGCGCGCTCTGCTCGAGGAAGCCGAGGAAGCGCTGTATCTGGTCGTCGGTGGGCGAGGTGCCTTCGACGAACTCGACGTGCCGCAGCAGGATGTCGTCGTCGCCCGTGCTCTCGTTGTCGATCACCTCCTCAAAGCCCTTGAACACGAAGTTGCACTTCTGGCGCGCGTTGTCGTTGTTGTACATGAAGACGATGCGTCGCCAGTCGAAGTAGCGCAGCGCCGTCACGATCGCAATGCCCAGTCTAGGCGAAGGGCTCACTCAAGCGACTGTCAGCGACCGAGCGACAACAGTGTGCATAGGCCCACTGATTTGCGGATCCAATAGTGCGCGCCATCGTTGGGTAGCGGCGTCGGTCTCTGAGCACGGGGCTCGTCGCAGCCCAACTGATCATCGGCTTGTTGAAGTAGTTGCCCAATACGCCGGCGACGACCGCAGCTGATGGAGCAGTTCACTGCGAACAACAGTCAGCACAGCACTTACTTTTGTCGATTCCTACCGATCGAGCAGGGCGGACCGATGATCAGATCCACTTCGTCCACGAGAAACATCGACGTGATGATGCCGGCGGCCAGTGCCTCGTTGCACTCTGGCCACTTCCATACGAAGCTAAAAAGCGTCGTAGTCACTGCGCGAGACAAATTCGAGCCGGCACCAACGTGAAGTTGACGTTGTTCAAGAGCTGTTCCTTTTGGATTCGGTCGAGCGCGATGATCACAGCGGACGCGGACGTGCCGTAGCCGATTTTGGGCACCAGGTAGGGGTTGTCTTTGGGGAAGACCATGCCCACCTTCACCTTGATCGGATCCTCCTGGCCCACAACCGCGACGCTGCCGATTGATAGAAAAACGATTGCACAAGAGCACATCTTGTGACAAAGTACGTGCATGTTGACTTCAACGACTCGTTCGAGTGGTTCGGTACACGACTGTGCCCGTTGGATATACGAATGCTCGTCTAGTCGTTGTCATGATCACAGCCGGGATCAGCTTCGCAAGCGGATTGAACTGCACTTGCAAAAATTAAAAGCAATCTTGAGAGAGCAATTAATTAATTAATACTGCGCTAAAATTTGTCGGAGCTCTTCACAAAATTGACGAAAGAAGTGCGAGGAGAGGCGACGGAGGGATTGGGTCGCCCATCAGTGTTACAATGCAAGACACGTTGGCGTTCCAGAGACCGGAAAAGTATGTGCGCATTGTTTGTTTCACAAGAAAGAATTGCATGCTTGCAGTTGCAGAAGCTCCTCCTACTCGTAAAACCGGTGGCCAGACTGGCTGCATCAACAGCTATGATGCAGAGGAATGCGATCACTAGCGGATCTAGACGGGTGGGGGGGGAGGGGGGTCTCCCCCTCCTGTCAGCTCAGATTTAGGGGGGAAGGAGGTGGAGAGATCAGGGGAAGAAGGAAAGAAGGGCGAGCACAAGGAGAAATTTTACGTTTTCCTTGGATTAAGGCACTCAAAAGCGCAAAATTTTTGCCTGCGGCGCTGTTGTTCTCTTCCAACCACGTTTGACTGGTAAGGGAGCTAAAAAATCCCGACATTTTTGTCTATTCCAGAGTAGTGTAGTTTGTGCGGTGAAAAAGACTTGACCTTCTCCCCCCTCTGTCAGCAAATCCTAGATCCGCCAGTGAATGCGATACCAAAACAATCGACCAGAAGCATCGTCAAAGGACGGGTTGGCATTGGCGGTCGGACGGCGTTTGCGTTACCCAGTGCACTCTGCAGGCGTCGCGATGATTATCGAAAAAGCGACCAATGAGCGTGCGCGCAGTGGGGCTGGCTGTATAAAGACGGGCGACGGCGCAGCGTCCGCTCAGTGGGCGCGCGCGCCGTGCTCTCTGCCCAACCTACCCCAGCGTAGGCGGGCGGGCAGCCGTCGCTGCGTGTGTGCGTTGTGTTGCGCAGCGCTGTCCGCCGGCCAACAGCGCCGCCGCAGCGTGGCACCGTCAGTCGGGGCAGTTGGTACGCGGCGAGTGCGGCGCGTGCTTCATTCGCGACTGAGAAACGAAATTCCTTGACGACGCGCGTGCACGTGTTGGAATCGAAATCGGATCGTGACAGTGGGATTCGGATTGACTTCAGATCCTCGGACTGGGTTTGAGGCCTGGCTGCGGCTCGCGGGCGTGTTGCCGAGCCGACTGAGAGTTGTGTTGTCGGCTCCGCTTTGGGCTCTGTGGCAAGCAACCGTTCAAAATAGCGGCGCTCAGCCCCGTGCCCTGCGGAGAGGTGAGGGCCCTCTTCGCCGGCGCCGACGCCGGCCGTCAACGGTTCCGAATGCAAGCAGCCGACGTCGAGGCGCTCAAGGTCCGCCTGCAGCGCTTCCTCGAGTCGGCCGCTGCCGACAGCGTAAGCCGCCAGGCGCGCACTGCCTCGACGTCGGTGTCTGTCGAGTCGCGCCTTTCTCTCTGCAGATCGTCGAGCTGTCGGAGCCGCTAGCGGTGGTCAAGACGCTCGAGGATGTCGAGATCACGCGGGAGATCCTCGAGGTGAGCGTCGCCGGGTCGCGTGCCACCGTTTGCCGTCGACTGGAATGACGGCCGTGTGCGAGTGTGCGCACTGGAAAAATAAACGCGCAACGACGAGGACAACCGAACTCACGTAGCCGTCTCGCCGTCAGCAGAGACGCGTCAGCCGTCGGCCGGCCGCCCGTCGTCGTCGCGTCCGCCTCCGTTCCTCGTTGTCGGCGTCGCCGATTGTCCGTGCCTCTCTCTCTTTCTCGGCGGACGGGCGGTCGCTGTGGATCGCCGCCGTCGACTCGCGTTGGTGGACGCGACGACGCCTAGATGTGGCGGCGGTCGATAATTGGCATGTTGCCAGTATGTTGAAGCATAGTATACGATGATTTCCTATGTACACACTATTTCTGCTTATACCGGTTTTGGGGAAATGTTACTCTGTCATCAGTAGATTTTTTTACCAGTTTTGAGCTAGTCGTATGAGCTCACCTGAGATGTTGCCATTCGAATTGCGCCAATCCATATTTCGCACAGCACCGTTGTCGACTACGCTGAACGGGCTTGCCGGCGGTGGGGGCTGGTTGCCGACGCGATGGCGGCCTCCGCGTCTTGTCGTCCGCGCCCGTCGCCGTCGCACCGCCTGCGCTGTCGGCTGAGGCGTCGTCCGCTCTCTCTATCGCAGAGGGGTTCGCGCGCACACTACTAGGCAGGCGCTGCCGTCGACTGGCTGGGTGGAGAGGACGGCGCTCCGTCGATGCCGACGTCCTGTGGGTGGGGAGAGAGAGGGCGGGCGGACGGAAGGTTGCTTGGGTGACGAGAGCGCCCTGTGGCGCCACCGCCTCCACCCTTCCGTCCCTGTCCTGATGACGGGGCGGCAATGGCGTCGCCTTTGGAAAATCGATGCACTGGCACGTTTCTGCTCGGATCCGCTAGGGGGCGCTGTTGAAACTGGACGAACGGCTGGGTGTGGATGGAATTGTCCCAGTTTACTGGTGTAGGCTTCTCTTCCAGCCCAGTCCGTCCAGTTTTTCAGTAGAAATAAAAGCACTGGCTTGCCTGAACTTCGTTCATGTCTGCAAAACAAACAAATGACACAAACAGTCGAACGACTCCCAGTTCCCCAACACAGTTCGACAGTACGCAATTTGGCCATTACAATTCAGAGCACTCGGATTGGCGCAGTGGTGAACGACCTACGGCGTCGACTTGCCGGGTCCAACCCAGCGGCGTCGAAGCGATGCCGAGCGTTGATCAAGAGCTGGCAGGAACTCGCCAAAGTCGGAGATGCTCTCTCCTCGCGTAGGTTTTTTGGTTGTCTGTCGGTGTCGGTCGACAGCCGTGCAGCTCGACAGACGGCGACTGTTTTACAGAGGGCAGTGGCTCTTCAAGGGGCACGACGCCGCGGACGCCTTTCACGGGCAGCGTCACGCCTGGACAGCATCTGAGTGGCATCAGTCCCGCTGTAGGTGTCGCCATGACGCTCTCTGCAGCTGAAATTCGGACGTTCCTCGTCACTTTAGGTTCGCAATCGGCTGACGCCGTCGGCGTCGGGCGCGTACGCGCCGCCGTCTTCGCAGGCGGCGACCGGTCGCTGGGTGACGCCGAGTCCGAGGGGCGCGTTCGTCTCTCCCGCTCGCCAGCCCGCGACCGGTCGGTAACGCGAACGACCGGTCGACCGCTGGGGGGCGCGTCGACATCGTGACGTGCAGGCTCGGTCGAGGCGAGCAGCAGCTACGCGCCCGGTTCGTCCGCGCCCAGCCCCTCGCCGCCGCAGCCGGCCGCCTCCCAGGACCGCCTCAACGGCGGCACGCTCACTTCTCCGTCGCTCAAGCTCAAAATCAAGTTTGGAGGAGGCGAGAGCTTTTGCTGCGTTGTCCGCCTTGCGTTCGACTGGCGCAATGGACGAGTTTCAGGCAACTCTCCCGTAGCGAGTACAACCATAATCAGTCCTCGGCAGACGCTGTCCAGACCAACGGATGCGGTGGACGGCCTTCCCAGTGGATCGGCCAAGCGGAAGGCGCCAGATTCGACGTGACGGACATTTTTTTTGCTTGTCCGCCCGTCACGTAACCAAGCCGTTTTTTTTTTTTTTGCTGCAGCGATTCGACCTTACCTGCCGCCACTCACGACCCTCTAGTCGGCGCACACGCCTCGAAGTCGGCGGCTCCTTTGTGCAATGGGTCGGCGCTCTCGCCGACGGACGGAGTTGGCGAGCCCCAACGGAAGCGGCCCAAAAAGGCGCCGTCGGCGGCGTCGACAGCCACGCCGCCGGTGACGACGACGACGCGACCAAAGCTGCAGTCTACCTCCGAGATCGTGGCCAGCATGACGAACCGCGACCTCGACGACGTCAAGAGGGCGCTAGAGCGGCCCGCCGAGCCGGCGAAGAAGCCAGTCGACGACAAGCCGGTCATCTTCTTCATCGGCGACCAGAAGCAGCGGACTAAGAAGAAGCAGCCAAAGGAGAAAGCGAAGAGGACGAACGCCGCCGTCAAGAGAGAACGACCGACGCATGGCGCCGCCGCTTCTGCCGTCCCAAAGCCCTCGTCAGGGGCGGGAAGCTCGGACGCGTCACTTGCACGAGCTGCGCCCCAATCGACGGAAGACGCTTCGGCTGCCGCTGCCGGTGTCGCTTCTGCGTCCGCTGCGGAGCGGGTGGCGGCGGCGAGCGGGTCTCCTTCGGTGGACGAAGTGCCGCCTTTGCCGCGCGTGCCCGTCGTCAAGGACTGGTACGCCGAGCTGCCTCCCATCGACGACGACGACGAGACGGCGTCGGCCGACTTGGTTGCGGCGCCGTTGCTGTCGGAGTCAAATCGCGTCGACTCATTCGGAGACGAGGCGCTGGGCCGTCTGCAGTCGCGCTACCTGTCGCGCCATGCGGGCCGCGAGGTGCTGGCGCTGCCCTACGCGGACTCGGGCCGGCCGGACTTCGTCGACTACCGACTGCCCAACGCGCACTGGTTCCTGAGCGAGCTCAACTGGCGCTTCAGGCCGCCCGACTCCTCTGAATTCCTCCAGTCAAGACTCGAAGACGGGTTGTAATGTGTGGCGCGTGTGCGTCTCGCAGACAGAGAGAACTGTAGAGTATAGCCTCGCTAGTGTTGGCTGTGATTTGACGCGTCTGACGCCGGCGATCGCCGATCTCTGGGACGCCGGCGCTGCACGGGGCTGCCTGCGCTCGGTGTCGACACATACCCCTCGTTCAGCCGAGTTGCGAAAACCGACGTTGCGGAAGCATGCCATCATTCACTTTGTTGGACGTGCATAATCAGGCACAATGCGAAACGTCGCATATCGAACCCTCACCGCTAGCCTAGGATTGACCGACACGGGCGCCAAGAACAAATGCTCTAAGGACATTGGTGCCAAGCAACTTTTGAGGGTGTCTTTCCCCAGATGCTTTGCAATAGGTGTTAAAATTGCACCGAAAACCGATGATTTGAATGTATAATCTGACCGATGTCACCAGGCTGGCTACTTGCATTCCTTCTTGTGCTTCTTTTCCCAGTCATTGGTCTTGGGACGCTCTGGCACCAACATTCACCCATAGTGTGCGCACTTCAGCTACTACTACACTGCTGTACGAGTTTCGATTACGAATTACCATTCTTGTTGGAGTGGGTGACAACAGTGTGTTCCCGTGACCTCACATTAGTTTGTTGTTTCACGCACCCATTTACGCCCTGGATAAGATAATTTAGTTTTCTTTGCCGGGTACTTTAATTAAGGTTAACGAACGAGCCTCACATGCGCATGTACATGTGTGCTATTCCTGGCGAGAGCGTCCCTGGCAGAATTTGTCGCAGTAGAAGGCGGACTTGCAGCGGGAGCAGCGAAGCAGTTCTCCGTCCAATCGCCATCGGCAGTAGTCGCAGCGGCTGCCCTTGGCAGGACGACAGATGCGCTTGTGCTGCGGCCATTCGGCCGTCTGGCACTCGACACTGCAGTACGCCACCGTCTTGCATCTAGGCGCCACGAAATGCACGTTCGGTACGCACGCACGCACACAAACGGGTGGACGATCACTCAGACGAGGTACAAGCGAAAACGAACTTGCTGCATAACTTGTAGTCTGTGTGACAGCCGCGTAAAAAGCAGTTGCGACATGACGTACGAATAATCGAGTAGGCCGTGTTGCGTTCTAGAAATGATGTGAAATGTGCGTCGGACATGGCATCCGATGCCGACGCAGGCAGATGCTGGCAAAGAACACTCTCCATGAATTTTCTATTATTCGTTCCAATCAAATTGACTGAAGCTCGGTTGAATAGGGTTCCAGTTCGCGACGTGAAGGGCGGCAGACGTTGAAACGTCTTCGTGTGACAAAAGGCCAAAAAATGGAATAATATTTTCGTTTCTTCCTCTGTGACCACGATCGTACGCAGAGGAACGGGCATAGAGAACTGTGCTAACTGTCGTTGTCCCTCCAGCATCGGCATGGCGCTCGTGTCGCAAAAGGAGACGTCCAGAACGAGCGAGTTGAAGTCGACGCTGTGCAGTCGGCGGTGGACAAAGAGAACTCCAGCCAAGTGTTTTTGGTCGTCAGGAAAGTGGAAGACGTACAGCTGCTCAAAGGACTGCAGCATCAACAGCAGAGTGTACTTGAAATTGGTGAAGTCGGCATCGGCCATCTCCATGGATTCGTTCTCTTCCAGTAGAACGGTGTTGAGTAGAGCCATCTGATGCGACGTCGGCGCAGAGGGACGCCAGCAGGCGTGCTCGGCCATGCGGATGCGAAACAGAGCCGCGTTGGCAGGATCCCAGAAGCGCTGCTTGCAGCGAGTCACCTCCAACGTCACACGGCCAGTCGAGCGACTGACCAGCAAGCGAGCCGAGCTCATGGCAACGGAAAACGGGTAGCGAACGTCGACAGACTTCTTCAAAATGAGATGCTTGACTAGCAGCACGTCTGAGCTTGATTGTACGAGCTTCAAGTCTGTCGCTCTTGTCGGCCCGCCAAAGTTGAGGACTGTAGTGGCAGAATCCAGAACGCAAACATGACTTTGTATCACGTCCGTTTCATGCTTTGGTACTGACGGCTGCTCGAAGTTGATATTTTTTATTGGGCGGACAGACATGACGTGTCTTTCCTCGATAGAAATGAGTCCTGGACCCTGAATTCATCAAATGTTGCAAATTCGCTTAGGTCTTACGTACTTAAACGGAAAAGAAAGAGTGTACATCGGGCTTGTTGAATATCCACATGAACGTCTCAAATTCTGCTCCATTGAACTTTCGAGGTACTACAAATTCGAGCTCGGTTGTATCTTCGGCGAAGTGAGAGTCGCGGAAGCATGACATGCGTACAACGCCTGAAAAAGAAATAAACGTAAAAATGCGCAAGGTTTGCAATTATCGGCCACGGTATAATACATGTACACAATTACGTAACCTTGGCCGTGGGTGAGGTATTTATTAGAAATGGAGCAGTATACAATGGTGCCAGATCTGCCGGTATACACCCGACCGTGGTGCGAAATGTAGTGGGTGTGTTGTACGTCATTTTCTCTTGACCTGCATGACAATTGTACATTGTGCATGTCCAATGTACATACATACTTGTAGTAGGATGTTCGGTACTCTCCATTTGAGTTGTTTTCAATTAACGCACCTTTGGCATAGCTGTTTTCCGAAATGTGGAACGGAAACGGAAGACGCATTCCAGAGCCTTCAGTGTAAATTTGCACAATGTAGTGGGGAAGATGGTTGGGTAGCGATTGAACGACAACGGAGCTGAGGGAAAAGTAGTCTGTGAGAGCTTCGCCCGAGCAGAGCGGGCAGTTGGGTTCGTCCAGAATCAGATGCAGATGAATGCCCTGCAGCATGGCGAGACTCTGCAGTTCCCAGAAAAATAGGCCGCATGATGACACGTGCTCGAGAATACGGGCGCAGAACGGATCCCAAAAGCTCGCGTCCACGACGCTCTTCCAGCCGTAAACAGCGCAGAAAGTCAGAAGCAGTTTGCAGGCTGTTTGCACCGACAAGACCGGAGCGTCTTCGATTCGTGCCTCGAGACAGGTCACGGTGGCGCGCACCAGATTCGTCAACACAAATGCGGACATTTTCTCAGACAGGTAAGGAGTCGGCTCGATTCTTCTCCAGACGAACTGAACTTCTGTCGCGCCTGCAATCGCGAGTTACGCTATGAAAGCGCCGCAGGCAAATTTTTATTTTTCTGTCTAACCGGGAGTATCATAAGGGTACCCCTTTTTGAGAAAATCTGATCTCTGAAATTTTGAATGGGAGGGGCAAGCGACCCTGGCTACGCCACGGATCTTCAGTTTTGGTCCGACCCAGAAAGGATGCAGCCGGTCTTGAGGCGTCAAGCGATGCAAATCCAGGAAGAATGCCATCGTCGAACTCTCCTTCGCGGCCGACACAGCGCATTCCAATAAGCGCGCCCAGGTTTTCTGGCGCAATCGTGAGATTTTGCGTTAGATGTTCGGTCAGTTGTTTCTTTGTGTCGCCTCGCAGTCGCATGCTCGACGTGAAAAGGTGGCCGCCTTCACGCAGCAGGGGACGGCAGACGAGCAACAGATTTAACACTCCGACGTGGTCCATGAGATTTGAGCAGTAGATTGAAGTGAACTGTGCTGACTCGGCAGCACTCGATTCCGCTATCTTCAAGGCGTAGCGGACTGCGTCACCGCGTATGAAACGGAACTGCACTCTTCCGTCTCGAAGGCAGGCACTGCACGTGTCAATCCACTTCGTAAACTGCCAGAATGCATTTTCGCCCAGCGGACGCTCAGAGTCTTGAACTGGGACAAAGAAGTGATTCTGCAGAAAACTTTGGTACGGCAAAGTGGAAGTGTGCGCTTGATACTCTTCAATCGACTTGTCGAAGAAGGTGCAGTTGGCGACGAGCTCTGCGCTGTTTTCGGGTCCAAAAAGTGCTGTGCAGCCGGTCAGAAAATAGTGGGCCACTTCTTCAGCGCATTTCTTCCTTACATTGTCGGACTGAGGATTTGGAGCCTGTGGGGACCGTCCAAACATCCGCTCGCAATCGTTCGTAGCGTGCAGCTGCATAGTGCTCTAAAAGCGATTCACAATCGCAGGTGACTCTACTATTGTGAATCATATATTTTCAGAAACCAACGTCGAAGTCTTCGAATGCCACTTTTTCAGGTTGAAAAGGAGATTTAGAGTTACGCCGGCAGTTCCGGCACACAAAATCCATGCGCATTTCGTTCAGTCTGGCGCTGCTGACGTCTGCTGCCGAGTTGACCCAAAATTTCCAAACTGCGCTAAATGAGCTTCGCTTTTTGTTTTCAAGTTCCACAATTGCGCATTAAGAACATAGGTACCGAATTTCCGTCATTGTGTTCCCGTTCAGGAAGGCTACACACTCCCTGAGAGGGTTTTCCGACGTCGTCTTCCACGCATCGACGGTTGAACTCCACTCAATCAGCCTGCAAGGAAACATATTCGTCGACGTCGTGCTGACTAATTTGTGAACAGTGAGTCGTCTACGTCGCAAGCAACTCTTTGAGTTGGTCGGCGTGGTGCCTTTCGATGTGTTGATCGTACATGAGCACCCAGGCGAGCTGGGCACTCTGCGGCCTGGTGCAGAGCAGTAGCAGAACGACGTTGCGGGCGAGCGTGGCCGCGTTGATGTCGTTGAGCAGGAATTCCACGCCGTCGAATGCCGGCTCGCCTGCGCCGCCGAAATGCCGCCAGAGTGTGAAGAGAGCGTTGTGCAGGTCTCCACAGCCCAGCGAAAGGATACCTGCGAAAGAAGTTCGTCCTGCGGGTGCAGAGACAGAGCCATACAGCATCCGTTGGAGCGCGAACGCTTCCACTCATACACGTAGGTATGTATGTACGTCCGCACCCGTACAGGTGCACACGCACGCACGCACGCACGCACGCACGCACGCACGCACGCACGCACGCACGCACGCACGCACGCACGCACGCACGCACGCACGCACGCACGCACGCACGCACGCACGCACGCACGCACGCACGCACGCACGCACGCACGCACGCACGCACGCACGCACGCACGCACGCACGCACGCACGCACGCACGCACGCACGAGGTCGTCTCTCGAGTCGCTCGTCGACGCTTGACAAGAAATCCTCGACGGGCGCGTTCGAGACGGGGTAATAGAACTGCTTTTTGCTGAAATTCGTGTAGCGCCATGGCGAAAGAAACGGCTCCATGCCGACGGCTGGCTGGCAGGCAGACTCTCCGTCCGCCCGGCGGCAGTGGTTATGCGTTGTGTCGTGCGGCCAAAACCAGGCCCATACGAACGTCTAACGCATCGCTGGCTGCCGCGCGTTACGTGCGTAGCGTTCGGTCGGAGCCGACGCAAAAAAGTGGTCGGGCGAGTAGACTAAACGAGAACGGCCGCACAACCAAGGCGAAATAAATCAAACCCTCAAGCCAGCGACGCATCTGTGAATGTTTCATGCGGGGGAAAAGCTAACATGCGATGGAGCCATCACTCTTTCTGCGACAATTATCATGTTAACTGGTATACTGTCTGATTACCACATCTCAGTACGCTTTCGTCTTGCAAGACGTACGAGTAAGTACTAAAACTAATCGATCACTGCAGTCTTGAAGCAGAAGAATTGCAGCTTACACTAAGACGCAGTGTACACACTAGACAGTAAAGAATAGTCTGTGACAGAAAGATACGTTGCGTCGTTTCGAGCACGAGGATACATTGTAGTCCAACCGCTGTTCAATTGCAACTTTGCTTGCGTGTTTGGCGTCGCGCGCTACTGTTATAATTGCGCATATTAGCGCATTTTCAACTTGCTTTTTACACGCGAAGACAGACATGGCGAAGCAGCGAGCCGCTGCTGCGGCGGGCGAGGGCCACCAGCATCGGGCGGGTCCTCTGAAGCAGCAGAACAAACGCCACAAGACCGGTCGTCACCGCACCAAGGGCATGATCGATCGCGCTCTCAAAGGTTCGTCGCCCCAAAACCGGTTTCTTTGGGCGGAACCGGCGACGTTCCGCCGACCGTGCAGGGCGCACTACGAGTCTGTCGTCGGCGCTGTCGGTCGGCAGCAAGGCGAGTCGACGGTCGCTGTCGAAGCCGCAGCGCCGGCAGCAGGCTCGACAAAAACGTCAGCACAAGGACCGCCTCCTCTCCACCGGTCGGCCCGTCGGTCAGGCCGGATGCCCGCCCGTGCTCACGGTGCTAGAGCGAGCGCGTCATTTTTAATTCGATTCTCCGTCATCGTCGACGCGCACTCTAGACGATCGTCAACCTGTCGCTGGAGCCGTCGCCGCTGCTGCATCGTCTCGAGCTCGCGGCCGCGGAAGCGAACCAGAACGAGCAGACCGTGACAAGAACCGGCTCGGTCACCTCGTTTAGGTTTGGCTCACTCGCCCAACAGCTGCTCGACTTCTGTTCCCCTAACGTTCCACTTTCAGAATTGAGCGGTTTAAGAAGTCCTTCGCCTTTCTGACGCCAAACCGGAGTCGTCTGTACGACGTTTTGGACGCCGTCAAGGTTTTTTTTTTGGATTTGCCGCTGTGGACTTCCGACTTCTTGCTCTGTGTCGACAATCTCTGCTGTGTGCAGGTGTCGGACGTGCTGGTGCTGGTGTGGCCCCGTAGCGGCGAGCTGTCGGCGCCGGTGGAGGGGCTGCTGCGAGCGCTGCTCAGTCACGGCGTGCCGACCGTTGTGAGTGTCGTCGAAGGCTTGGCTTCCATGTCGGCCGGCAAGCAGAAGGAGCAGGCGAGAAAGGCGGTCGCGCGCCTCCTCGATGCCCAGTGAGCGCGCTCCGTCTTCGCGCACGCGCGCGCACAGTCGCTAGTAATTTCCCAGCTCGATGTCTGAAAAATTTCACGCGGTGGACGACGCCGCCTCGGCGCTGGTGCTGCTGCGCCAGCTGGCCGAGTGCCGAAAGCGGCCGCTCAGTCTCCAGCACGCCCGGCCCTACATGCTGGTCGAGCGCGCCGAGGCCCAGTTCGACTGCGCCGAGCCCGGGGTCGGTGCTCTTGCTTGCCTCTTTCGGCAGTGTGCAACAGACATTGCAGACGGAGCGTCCCAGCAAGTTCACGCTCAAGGCGTACGGCTACGTGCGCGGCTCCACGCTCGACGTCAATCAGCTGGTGCACCTCGTCGGCTGGGGCGACTTTCAACTGGGCCGTATCGACGTACTCAGCCGTGGTGGGGGAGCAGGCAGATTGCTGGATCGGCCCAACAAGGTTCGACAACCTGCTGGGACGGCATGCGTGCGTGCATGTCGTGCTGACACCCAGAAGCGACGCCGACTGGCGACGGGCGGCGGTGCCGATGTCGAGATGAAGGAACAGGAAGTGTTGGAGGCGGAACCGTGCGTCCGTCCCAGCCTCCAGTCCGAGGTCCTGCCCGACCCTCTCGACGCCGAGCAGACCTGGCCTACGCAGGAGGAGCTGGCGGCCGCCGACGAAATCTTTGGTCGGTCGGCCACTTTCTCGAATGCTGCAGTCAACTTTGAGCCGATTCAGCCAAGGAGAAGAGGAGCGTCCGTGTGCCCAAGGGCACGTCCGCGTACCAGGCCGCTTGGATTGTCGACGACGACGACGAGGATGACGACACGCAGGAGGTTGGCTGGCCTTCTGTCGCCCCGCTCTCAGCTGAGACTTGTGTCGGAAGCCGAAGGTCGCTGACGACGCTGACGCCGACGGTTCCGAGTCGGACTGGGAGACGGATGCCGAGTCGGCAGCAGACGACGACGATGACGTCAGCGACGCGCCCATGGACGACAGTCGATCGGTGGTTCCTCCGGTCTTTAGCTAGTATGGATCATGAAGTGAGCAAGAGACGGTTTAGGTCGCGGAATCCAGCCAACTGGACCAGCAGTCGGAGTACGACGCCAGCGTCGATTTGGAAGAGTGCGTCGTTTGCGAGTTGGTCGCTGCGCATTCGAAGGGACATGCGCGTGAGATTGGTCAGGCTCGAGAAGTTTCGTCGGCACCGCGAGAACGAACTGTTCCCGGACGAGGTCGACACGCCGGTCGACGTGCCTGCGAGGGTTCGCTTTCAGAGGTGCGGCCCTGCACTGACTCCGACATTTTATGGCAACCCTATCCAAAGTCCCTTTAGATATCGCGGCTTGGACAGTTTCCGCACGTCCGCCTGGGACCCTAAAGAGAACCTGCCAGCCGACTACGCCCGTATTCATCAGTTCGAAAACTACAAGCGTACCAAGAAACTGGCAGTCGCTGCCGCGCAACAGAGAGTCGGAGCCCAGGTGTGGTGTGTTTATGCAATTCATTTTCTAGTCATCGAAACTCGTTTCCCGCCCTCAGCACGGCGGCTACGTTTGCGTGCACGTCGTCAACGTGCCGACAGAGATGGCCGGTACGGTTTTGGCACGCGACAGACCTTGGTGCACTGGTTCTCTTGACCCATACCAGTTTCTAGTGTATCTGGAGCAGAGTGGCGGCTCTCGTCCGCTGGCACTGTTCGGCCTGATGGCTCACGAGCAGAAAATGACCGTCGTCAATATGGTGCTCAGACGCACGCCGGCGGGAGATGGCGACGACGACGAAGACGCGACGCCGCTGCGCTCCAAGGAGTCGCTCGTTTTTCACGTCGGCTACCGACGGTTCAGAGCGGCTCCCGTCTTCTCGCAGCACACGGCTGCCGACAAGCACAAAGTCAGGCACGCACGCACGCATTTCGGATTGCGTCAGTCACACTGCTGTACATAATTCAGTTCGAGCGTTTCATGCCGTCCCAAGGGGCGTTCGTGGCCACCGTCTTTGCGCCCATCATCTTCCCGCCGGTCACGGTGCTCGTCTTCGCCGAAGGTCGCTGGCCGCTTTGTCTTGTGGACTTGCACTGGGGCGGATCCAGAATTTCTATCTGAGGGGGGGGGCTCAATTTGTGTTACTTTTCGCTTATGAGTGCTTTAATGTAAGGGAAACAGAGAAACACTTCGCCATTCTACGCTTGCCCCCTTCGCCGTCCGCAAAAAGGGGAGGGGGGCTCCTGCCTTGTTTTAGTCCCCAGTGACCTACCCTGGGCAAATGCAGGGATTCACGGAACCTTTGCAGACCGATCGTGGTCTGGTGGCGCGGCAGAGTGCGCGCCGCAGCGTCTGGTGGCAGTGGGCAGCGTGTTGGACCTGAAGCCGAATCGCGTGGTCGTCAAGCGCGTCGTCCTCTCAGGCCATCCCTTCAAGGTCAACCGTCGCGCCGCCGTCGTCCGCTATCTGTTCTTCAACAGAGGTGCGCCCCTGTCGACGTCGGCTCTACGAAGGCAGGGGAGGGCGGCGTTCAGAGGACGTGGACTGGTTCAAACCGGTAGAGCTGCGCACCAAGTGGGGCAGAAGGGGTCATATCAAGGAGGCGGTCGGTGAGTCGTGAGCGTTTTCTCAGCAAGCGCGCACAGCGGAGCACGCGCGCAGGCACGCACGGCCACTTCAAGTGCTCGTTCGACCGTCAGCTGACGCAACAGGATACGGTACTGATGACGCTCTACAAGCGCGTCTTTCCCAAGTGGACGACGGAGCTGACGGAGCTCAGAGGTCCCGTCGACGTCGAGCTGCTCAGGCTAGAACCGGCGCCCGTCCAAGCGCACTAAATTCGGCCTGGCCGCTGCCAAAGGGCGGGGAGACGCATCAATTATTGCGCGTTATGTCGTTGAGTTTGTTGAGACGGGCGCGAGCGAGAGAGAGAAAGAGAGACAGAGAGAATGGACCAGAGAGGAGAAGTCTAATCCTCGGCTCTGCCGGCGTACGCCACCGCCGCCAGTGCTGCCAGTGACGCGCGCTGCGTGAATTATTTAGCCGCTCCGCCGGCTAGAGGCAGAACCCCGACGTCGCGTTGTCGTAATCGAGTCCCCCTTCCCTGCCACTCCCTCTCGAAGAAGTTGCCCGCCTTCCAGAGTTGCTGGCCGCTGCTACTGCGGCGCTGACGACGACGACGACGTCCACCGCCATTGTCGGAGTTTCGAACCGACTCCGTCGTTGACTAGTCGGCGCCGAGCCGATCCCACCCAAGCCGCAAATTGGGGTCGGTTTCGGGTCCGCCGCACTCGAGGGCGGGCTCTCGGCGCCGGCTCGGCTTCTTTAGACCCCACTCTCCGCCACCCCCCCCCCTTCTCAGCATGAATAGATGGCATTTTGGGTGTCGCCTTGCTAATGGGCCTCGTCGTGCTGTCGACGACGCCGCCTGATTCGGATTGACGCTGGCGGAGTCGACCAACCAGCCAAGAAGCAGACTCGACTCCTAGGGTCGGTGGACGCCGTGTGTGGGCAAGCGGCACCCTGGCTTTTCAAGCCACGTCAGAATTTCATTTCCGAGTCGAATGAACACTTGGCGCCATCCACTTACCGACTGCAGCGTCTCGCTGTTCTCGTTGGCGTTTCGTCGTTGCGCGAATCACTGCTGCTCGGGATGATTAATGAAGGCCGTATTCGGCAGCCATGGCGACCCCGCCAAGAGCGCGACCCTGTCGCCTTTTTCGCCGCTCGTTTACATACGCTGGCGCATTCGCGTGTTCCATGCCAATTGCTCTTCGCACATCAGTCGCTTCTGCGCGTTTGCCGGCCCCATTCCCCGACTACAGTAGCTGCTTGCGCCAGCTCCTCATATACTATGTATGCCCATGTACCAGCGCCGCCCAACTGTCTGGTCGCTCGAGGTTTTTTAGCTCGCGTTCGCGAGGACGCGTTTAGTCGATGCCTCTGAAGTCCATTGTCCGACGCCTCACGAGGAGCACGTCCCCGAATCTGGCCGGCGACGAGGTGCAGCGGATGGCGCCGTCGACTTCGAGACAGGCGCCGCGTCTCTCTGTCACTCCGGCGCTCATGCTCACTGAACCGACCGACGACAGGCCCGAGTGCGCCGAGGCCGCGCCGCTCTCCCGCAGCCAGTCGAACCCGCAGTCGCGTATGAAAGAAGGTACGGCATCTATTGTTTCGTTGACCGCCAGCTGACGGTGGCGGATAGTGGAATGGACCCCCGCCCCCCCCCCCCCGAAAATCGAAAATATAAGGGGAAGGGAGGGGAAAACGGCTGGCCCTGCCTGGGCGACCTACCTTTCCGCATAAAAATGCGTGTAGGTGGTAGAAAATAGCAATTGTTGCCTGCGGCTCGGATTATATGGATGGACCGATTGGTGCCCAATGCATCGCCGAAATGGCCCAGCATACGGAAATTTCAACATTGTTCCCCTTTCTGGAACAAATTTCTGGATCCGCCACTGGCAACTGACGATGTGTTTTTCGCGTCGACCGCAGTCCTGGGCCGGTTGACGTCTTTGCGAGTCGTCAGCGATCGCAATTAGGGCGCCGCGATGCGCGGCGCTAACGACGCGCGCAAGCTCGCGCAAAGCAGCAGAGGCGTCGGCGCGTGTTTGTCGTCGGCGTTGACTTGATTGGCAGGCGCCCATTCTTCGGCCGGCCGCTTCGTTTCCAGTTATTGGAAGCGCCGCCGCGATTCCATGAGCCCATTTACAATGACGAGCGCCTCGCGGCCACCGGCATTTAAGCCGGCCGCGCTAATGGCTCTCGCCTCGGCTAAATCGGCGCGCCGGAGGTTTCATCGCCCAGTTTAGCGCCGCCTACGAATCCGTCACCGGAGTCCGCGCAGCCGCCGAAGTCGAACGGCGTCGACACAGCCGCTCGCTGGATCGTCCGTCTACCGTAGCACTCGGGTATGCATGAATGAAGTCGGCGCCGGCACCGAGACGAAGGCCGCTTGGCGACCTCTGCTGACGCTCGTCGCCAGCACCAGTTGCGGTATGGCGGCGAGATTATTCGCAGCTGTGGGCTCGCACGCTCTATAAATGGGCTCGCCCGGTTCCTTCAGCTGCTGCACGTTGAAGCATTGAAGCGGCGCTCCATCCACTCCGACGCGGCCCACGTCGACGACGACGAGTTCAGCAGCGCGCTTCTGTTGACTCTCTCTCTCTCTTCTCGCTGCGACCTTTGCTGGCGACTGGCAGTGTCTTCGACGACATGCGCTCCGTATCGCGTTTCAAAATCCGAACCGACGCCCGCAAATGTGCGTGACCCGCGGTTCCGACGCCACTTTGCGTCGGCTTTCAGTCGCTCGGTCGCGTGGTGCACCCCGGCAGGTGCCAGAATGCTCGTAGAGCTAGCGTCAAGTAACCAATCCGTGTAGACTGCGCAACGTCTAAAAACAACTCGTGATCCATTGGCATTCGGTCTTGGTGTAAATAGAGCTGTGTAGCCCGCGCTTTTTTCTCCAGACAACTCGTCGTCGACGAGTAGACGGTCACCGACGTCGCCGACAGCAGCTCAAGGCTCGTTGACGCACCGAAAGCAGATGCTCCGCAGTGGCACGGTGCGGTGCTTTGTTGCTCCTACCATGTATATGGCATAAAGCAAGCTAAGAATTCGAGAACCGCTTTAGCCGAGCGCGTCGTCCACGAAGCGGAAGCCGAGCACCGGCAATTGCTTGTCGGGCGCGCACGTCGCGCTCGTGCGCAAAAGCTGGAAGCACATCAGTCCCAAGTCCCTGCAGGTTGGGTTGTCTGCCTGCCTTTGCGCGTATGGAGTCGCCAGTCTCTTTCTTTACTTTCGACGACTACGGTCGACTGTTTAGCAATCAATGCAGCGCGCCTTCCACAAGCTCGAGTGCCGTTGCTCGAGCGTGGCCGACGCGTTCGCCGGCGTGGCCAAGGTGTCGCTGGCGCCGCCGACCTCAGGCGTCGCCAGCGGACCGCCGGCGAATCAGAGCTCGCAGCAGCAGTCGCAGAAGCAGCCGCAGGTTGACGAAATTTTTAAGGGGTATCGGAGGACGCACTGACAACTTCCGCAGGTGCGCTCCATCAACGAGCACTCCAAGTTCTTCGTGAAGCTGCTGTCCGGCATCGTGGAGGACCTACCGTCGGCCAGCAAACGGGACCGCATTCTGCTAAAGGACACCGCAGACGACCTGCGCACGTTTGGCGGTGAGCGCTACAAGTCAAAAAAAAATTCTGGTTCGAATTGTTGTCGTTACGGTACGTCGGCAGGGCGGCACGCGGTGCTGAAGAACCGCTGCGACTTCGGAGTGGACGTGTGGGAGCAGTTCGGCCAGGTGTGCGTCGAGGCGATCTGCGCCACAGAGGCGGTGAGGCAGAGCGCCGAGACGGGCCGCGCCTGGCGTCTCCTGCTCGCGCGCGTCGTCGACGAGGTGCGCTTCGGATTCGAGCAGGAGTGTCGACAGGACGTCCGTCGCGCCAGCTACAGTGGTCTGTCACTGCGGAAAAGCGCATCCGTCCTTCGGTGCCAGCGATTCGAGCGACTCGCAGGCATTACGGCCGCCTCCTATCTCATGCCAGTGGAGCTGGCACGCCAGCTACGCAAGATTTCGGCAGACGGCTCGCCCGGCAGCGAAAGGCGAGCTCGGGAGGCCGACACGACCGCGGGCTGCTTGGCCGATGTCGACACGGCCATCAGCAACATGACCGTGCAGGAGAACGCGCCACCTCCAACGAGCCGCTCGCGCTCAGCGATCGGCATCGAGCGCGACACTGGCCGGAATGTCGTCCGCACGGAGAGCGCCGTGTAACCGAGCATTACGAAGTCAATCCACATACAAAACCCGCTTCCGTTACTGTACTGAATTCTCTACATGCACTTATAAGGGCAGCGATTATGATAAGCGAGGACGTGATGTGAGAACGGGATGCCAACTGTGACTGTTCGTCCGCTGCTGTGCCCGTGCTGCCCCAAGACGCTTCTTAGACAACGACGGTTCGACTTTTACGCAGTGCAGACGGGACAGAACAGAACACGATTGAAAAGAGGCGCCGTCGACACAACACGATTCGCAAGCGCTGCCTTGTCCGCCGCTTGAACGATGGGAACAACGAGATGGTCGGTTGGAAACGCCTGGAAATAATTCGGAAATTTGAGCAGTAGACGACGATTGGCAGGGGGGGGGGATACCTGGTCGGGGGTAGCCGTGGTCGTGGTCAGTCCTTGGGGGTGGGGGAGCGAGAGCCGCTCTTGGAGCGCGATCCGGCCGAGCGGCGGTCGTCCTCGGCTGGCGGAGGCGAGCGCGAGCCGGCGGGCGACTTGCTGCGCTTGTCGTCGGCGGGCGAGGCGGCGTGGTCCCTCTCTCGTGGGCTGCCGTTGTGCGCGTCGCGCTCGCGACCGCCTCCTCGGCGGTCGGGCGACCGGCTGGCGCTGCGCGGACTGCGGCTCCGACTGCGACGACGGGCGGGCGACCGACTGCGGGTGCGCGACCGGCGACTGCAAAGGAGGGCCAGAGCTTCGATGGGCGGCGACGACGACAGCGACCGCGGGAGCTGCTCGAACGGCCGCGGCTATGCGGGAACGTCAGCAGCGGCGGCGGTGGTGGTGGGCGGCGACAGGGACTACAGCGACTGCGGCGCGTCTCCTAACAGCTACACGGCTACCCGCTCCCGCGACGGCACAGCGACTGCACGGCTAGTCAGCGCGGCGCCGCTGCCGTCTCTGAAACGGCCTTACGTTCCCCGATTTCACATACGATACTTGGCTCCACTCTATTGACTATTTCACTCTCTAGAACATTCGCAAAACCGTCAGTTAGCCGCGGCAGCTGCACAGCCGCTGGGAGAGTACCGGCGCACTGCTTGGGTAGTCCACATCCACCGTCGACCGACACGGCTCGCATCAGCGCCGCTATAGACCGGCCAGCCGCTGTGGGGGCTGGCTAACTCACCCGTGTCCGTAGCCGCTGCCGCCTCTGTAGGGTCGGCCGCTGCGTCCATCGCGCTCGTCGATGGGCCGCTCGTACTTGGCCATGTTCACGCGGATGTCTCGTCCATCGATCCGTCGACCGTCCGTCTTCTCGAGCGCGTACTCCGCGTCCCGCTTGTCGTAGAATCTGAGACAGTTCTCCGAAATTTGGCCAATTCTAGATAAAAAACGCAAGAAAACCGGACCGGACGAAGGCGAAGCCGCGACTGGCGCGACTATACTTGTCGCGGGGCACGTGTATGTCGCCGATCTCTCCGTAACGATCGAAGAGACGGCGCAGGTCTTCGGCCGTCGTGTTGTACGAGATGTTGTCCACCTAAATGATTTCGCCGCTAAGCAAGAAAATTCGGCGCGTCACGTATCTTCACCTTGAGCGACACCATGCCTTCGACATTCGGTGGCGGTCGACTCATCATTTTTCAGTGGTCACTGGTCAATCAACTTTTTCGACGTCAAACAGATGGAGAAGAATGCCTCAAGAAAATGAAAAAGTCGAAAACAACCCGCGTAGCTTGCTTTCCACTTTGAGCAAAAAATTACAAGTACGGTATATTAGTTTAAGCGCTACAGTATGCAGATTTAAAATGCCCGCCGTATTCAAAAATCCTCTACAAATTTGCAACTTTAAAAATATTTGCATTGATTTTGAATTTCGGCGGAAAAAGAGGATAGACAAGACAGCGTAGACCGTGCCATGGAGTTGAGTTTTCGGCGCTACTAAACATGATTAAATAAAAACAATGGTCTTTTGATACCGTATCCCTAGTACAGGCTGTGTTGAGTACGAGACTACGGACACGAACGAGTGTGTATCATCCAATACAATAAAACCCAAAACGCCGAACAGTTGCACATAACAGCAAGGAAAAGGAAACAAGCGAGTCGAAGCAGGGAACTTTGTAACACGAATTTTGAGTGACCCACAGGGTGTCTGTCACTTGGTCTTTTTGGTTTCTTTCTTCTTTTCGTCGAAACTCTCTCCGTATTCGTTGACCCGACTGCGGTCCACGGGGTAGAGCCAGCGCTGGTACAGGTACACGACGAACACCACGTCGTCCCTGTCGACAGACCCAAAGTCGACGACGCACACGCGAACACGCACGCACGCACGCACGCACCGGAAGCAGGCGAGTCTGTGGGTCGTGGGCATGTGTATGATGAATGCGAAGAGGTCATCGATGAACGTGTTGAACGCCTTGTACATGAAGGCGCGCCAGGGCAGGTGCGCCACCGACTTCAGCTTGTAGTTGACGAAGAGCTGAGGATAAAGGGCACTACTCCTAGGGTTAAAGGTGCTATGGGAAGGCTAAGAGGCGGCGCCGTGCCTGGGGCAGCATGAAGAGGAATCCGAATGCGTAGACGCCGTTGGCGAGACTCTGTACTAGCCAGGAGTACCAGCTCTTGTGTGGCTGGTAGAGCAGGGAGTAGAGGGCGCCGACCAGCGCCAGCGGGGTCATGAGCCAGCCCAGGTAGCGCATGCCCTCCGAGTCGAAGCCCGCCGTCTCCAGCTCCGCCGAGCTGGCCGTGCCCAAAGAGAGGGCCGGCACCCAGCCCGACCACGATACCGACACCTGCGTGTGGATCAGATGAGCACCATCGTCGGCAGACTGTAACCGCACTCTAAGCGGACGGGCACGACCGACTGGGAGACTACGGTGGCCGAAACTTTGGGAGAATGGTCTTATCCAGTCCCCCCCCCGTCAATGAGCTGAAAAAGTCGCCATGTAGTGGACGACTCGAAGGAAGGTGTGCGTGGGGGGGGGGGGGGTGTGGGCGCAGGAGCGAGGCACCTTGAAGGCGCGCGTGACTTTCCAGAACTCGATGAGCGTGCCCACGCCGGCGGGGATGAGCACGAGCAGGCTGGTCTGCTCGTCCAGGAGGTAGAGGAAGATGACGGAGTGGCTGACGCAGGACCAGAGCAGCGTGCGCGTCGACAGGCCGACCATGGTCTTGCGGCCGCGCCAGAAGCTGATGTCGTTCTTGAAGGCGAGAAAGTCCAGCAGCAGGTGCAGAGCGGCCACGGCCATCGTCAGCGCCAGGAAGTAAAAGTTGGTGTCGATGAAGATTCCTTTCACCTGGAGAGATATGGCTCGCTGATCGCACGCACGCACGCACGCGTACGCACCTCGTCGGTGTCTTTTTCGGTAAATCCCAAATTTTTGAGCGTCTCCAGCGAGTGGAGCGCGACGATGTGCAGACGCAGCTTGCCGATGCTGACCGGATAGTAGCTGATCGTCAGATTCATCACCTCCGAGGTCGGCTTCACCTAGAGGATCAACAATGGCGCAAAAAATCGATTAATCGTCGACAGTTAGCTACGGCCACGTGCCTCGACGAGGTCGCGAACGCGGAAGTTGAGCGTGTCGAGATAGAAGAGGGGGTAGTAGCGGTGGTGCTGGTCCAACTCGATGAGATGGTGCAGCTCGCCCGGCACTTCCTTGAGGTCGAGCGACACGGCGTCAGGCACAGCCGTCAAAGGCAGCACGCTGCGCAGGTGCGTCACCGCTCGACCGCCGGCAGCGTCGTCTACACGACAAGCAATACCGTAGCCACGCTCTGCGGGCTACTGTACTGAACGGTTTCTTGCGCACACCGTCCCGGGTTCGATTCTTGACGGACCCACTTATGAGGATCTTCCCTGTCAATGGATTCTCTCGTGCTGTCGCTGCCCTGGATTGCGGATGGCGTTCTGCCGAATGTCGATTGGCAAATTAGATGGCTCTAGACAAGAAGGCATCATGGAGAGACCGGTATACTATATGGGCCATTGACGGCCTCCTAGCCTAGCGTGGCCTTTAATTCAACAACAAAGGCGCGCTCTGCAAAAGGAGGCGCTGTCAAACCGCTGCTTTTCTCGGCCGGTTTTTCCTCGCCCATGAGTTGGAAGGTCGCTGCCTTGGGCACCATGTAGGTGGTGACGAGCGCGTCGCGGCGGATGCTCCAGGCGGCTCGCTTGGCCGTGTCCGCTCCCACCGGCAGAATGGACGCAACCACTCGGTACGTGCCATTGTTGCGCGTCGGCTGCGGCACGCGCAGTTCCACGGTTTCGTCAAACGCTTCGGCCAGGGAGAATCGGTCGCGGACGAGCAACGTCTGACGCTTGCCCTGTGACGTCAGGCCTTCGACGCGTAGGCGCACGAGAGGCAATTTGCTGGGCTCGGCCTCGTCGACTAGTGCCGGCCTCAGGCAGTCGTTCGATTTCGACCTCGATCTCTCAGACGCAGTTTCGGCCGGACAAAGTTTCGGATGATACAGGGAGTACAGCGTGTAGATCGAGTTGCCCATGTAGCCGACAAAGGCCAAGCTGACCAGCGTCCAAATGCTGGGCCAACCCATTTTTTTATTATTTTTTTTGCGTTGGCAACAGCGAAAGATAAACCGAACTGCCGCAATACCGTACGTAAACGTCAAGGTGTCGGCTTGAGAACCTCTACGTTTTGATTTCCCCACTCTTAAATTAAAAACCAAATTATTTCGCCAATTTCCATCAATAATGACTGAACGAAAACACATGCGACGCGTTTTCTGTTAGTTACTCCCGATTTACCGTCTCTGGGAGAGGTTTTTCGAACGTCAGATTTAATTTAAGTGCTGAATTTCAGCGCTGAATTCCAAAGTTGGGTCTTTCGAAGCCGCCGCACGGAATTGAGATTCCGCCTCAGATTCAGCAGAAAATTAAGCACGGAATTATTATTTCGGTCTTTCGAATATTTGAGATTCAGACGTCGTAATTCCGCTACGGAATTTGTAACGTTATAAAATTCAGTAGGGTTTACCCTCTGAAAGTCGACAAAACAAAGAAAACAGTGGCCTTGCAGCTGTGCATCAATCGCTCTAAGAGTGGGGGACGTCGAATTCAATGCTCCATTGTTAAACAAGCGCCTCTACTTGTTAATTATAAGCTTTATTTGAGATTTGGTTTTCATTGCAGCAGTGGATTGGTGCCCGCCCCCGTCGCCCCCCGCCCTCCGCGCCCCTCGCGCCCCCCGCGCCTCCCGCTGGTAGATATTCCCCACGCAAACGATGATTCAGACCGATTCAGAACCACGCCCAAATTCAGACTTTTCGAAAGACCCGATTTTGGTGCGTCGGAATTCAGGTGCTGAAATTCAGCACTGTATTTCAGCGTCGTAATCTGAGGTTCGAAAAACCTCTCCCTGGTGGAATTTCCGACATCTTGCCACCCGCATCAAGAATGAGTTAAACTTGTATATGTATCGTCCACGACGCTGTCCATCGCTTATTGGTCGTCCGACTGTGGCGGCCGCCCATTGGTCCACGCGGCGCAATGGAGGCTCGCCAGCAGCGGGCGGCCAATGAGCGCCGACCATGCGATTTTCTGACTTGCCAATTGCGCTCGCCACGGCGCCTTTGAAAGCACTCTTGAGAGGCGGCCCCGTTGACTTCATCCTAGGAACTGTTTTTGATTTGTTATTAGTACATAGTTCATTGTTAGGACGAACGCGATCATCATGCAGTCGAGTCTCCTCTTGCTGGCGAGCGTGGTGGCGCTCGCGTCCGCGACCGTCTATTTCAAGGAGGAATTCTCGGACGGAGGTTAATTAGTAGCCGTTGTCAACTGTCGGTCGGGTCCACGCCGAGTAGCCAGAGCATCCATTTTCAGAAGGCTGGAAGGAGCGCTGGGTGCAGTCGAAGCACAAGAGCGACTACGGCGAGATGAAGCTGACGGCCGGCAAGTTCTACGGGGACGCCGAGAAGGACAAGGGTGCGTGCGTGCGTGCGTGCACGCCCTTGGTTCGATTGTCGGCCGTTGCTTGCAGGCCTGCAGACGTCCCAGGACGCCAAGTTCTACGAAATGGGCGCCAAGTTCCCCAAGTCCTTCAGTAACGAGAACAAGCCGCTGGTGCTGCAGTTCACGGTCAAGCACGAGCAGAACATCGACTGCGGGGGCGGCTACATCAAGCTGATGGCCTCGGACGTCGACCTGGCCGACTTCCACGGCGACACGCCCTACCACGTCATGTTCGGACCCGACATCTGCGGGCCGGGCACCAAGAAGGTGCACGTCATCTTCAACTACAAGGGCAAGAATCACCTGATCAAGAAGGACATCCGCTGCAAGGACGACGAGCTGACGCACGTCTACACGCTGATCGTCAAGCCCGACAACACGTACGAGGTGCTCATCGACCAGGAGAGCAAGGAGTCCGGGGAGTTGGAGGCGGACTGGGACATGCTGCCGGCCAAGAAGATCAAGGACCCCGACGCCAAGAAGCCCGAGGAGTGGGACGACCGCGAGTACATAGACGACCCCGAAGACTCGAAACCCGACGACTGGGAGAAGCCCGAGCACATTCCCGACCCCGATGCCAAGAAGCCGGAAGACTGGGACGACGAGATGGACGGCGAGTGGGAGCCGCCCCAGATCGACAATCCCGAGTTCAAGGGCGAGTGGAAGCCCAAGCAGATCAAGAACGACGCCTACAAGGGCAAGTGGGTCCATCCCGAGATCGACAACCCCGAGTACACGGCCGACGACGAGCTGTACAAGTACGACGACATCGGCGCCGTGGGATTCGACCTCTGGCAAGTCAAGTCGGGCACCATCTTCGACAACATTTTCGTCGGCGACGACCCGGAGGAGGCGAAGGCCCATGCCGAGGAGACCTGGCAGGTCACCAAAGAAGCCGAGAAGAAGATGAAGGAGGAACAGGACGAGGTCGAGCGCAAGCGCATGGAGGAGGAGGAGAAGAAACGCAAGGAGGAGGGTGAGTTGTCGGCATTTCGGTGCGTTCCCTGCGTGCACGAATTTCACTGTTCACACCACTGCAGAGGACAAGAAGAAGAAGGAGAGTGGAGAGGACGACGACGACGACAAGGACGATGACGACGCCGACGACGACGAGAAACCGGACGAGCCGTTCAAGGATGACGACGACGAAGAGGAAGATGAGAAGAAAAAGGTGGGAGGAAGGGGATAGTCACGTGTCGTCCACACGCCTCAAACCGTTGCCGTTCAGGAGAGCCCCAAGGACGAGCTCTAGACGTCCAAAGTTCCGCCTCTCCACCACCGGGAGTGGCTCACTGGGTCTCAACCGTTCGTTCCTGGGCGCACTTGTAACCGTCCGAACTAGCTAGTTAGCAGCCGTCGTCGCCCTACTTCGCCGCCGCTCAACTCGCCATGTCGTCTCCTAGCCCCCCCCCCCCCACCCGGCCTGCCGACACCGGACCATCTCCACCCAAATGCCCCCTCCGGCGGCCGCAGTCATAATGGACGACGGTGCCGGCCGCGGCGATTCCCAAATATTTATTGCGTGTGCGCGAGGCGAGTGTTCATTGTTGTTGTCTAGCATACGATGCTCGTAGTGGGCGCGCGCGCGTTGTTGCCTCTCGCTCTCTCCCTCTCTATTGTTTGATTCTCGAACACACAGCTCGGAACAGTGGAGAGCAGCAGGCTTGTGAAAGTCGGCGGCACGACCCAACGAGTAAGGCATTGCAACGAAATCAGCCACCACCTAATGAATTCCCGCCGCGCCTATATAGTTGGCACTCTACGGTCCCGCACGCCACGCACAGCTCTCCTCTCCCTCGATTCAACAAACGAAAACAGCCGTCTCTGAGAAAGCGTGCACAACAACAACGCGGATCCAGGACGTCAACAATTTCGGACGTCGAAGCGTCCACGCGTAACAATAAGAACAATTCTCATGGGCAGTAGATAGATCGGGAAGGCCGGAAAATGAGGCGCGAAAGGGGGGGGGGGGTAGGAAAACGCGTAGTCGACACTTCGATTCGTTGTCGCCAAAAGGTCGTTCTGCTGCGAAAGGCCTAGCGTTGCGCGGAGCCATCGTTCACTCCTGGGGTCGCGGCTCAAAGGTCCGTGCCGGTAAAGTCGCCGTATTGCCACAAGTTCTTGTGGGCGTTCTTCGCCTCGTTCTGCGCGGCCACGTAATCCGACACCTGCAATCGGCTGGGCGCGGTCACTTCAATCAGCTCCCAGACAGCATTTGGATTCATGACCGAATGGGGGAGGGGGTTAAATTGGACTTCGGCAGGTCTCTGGGGCAAAAAGGTGTGGTTAGTGAATTTGTGAAATGCATACTTTTTGCTCAAAAAAGGGGTTTAAATATAGCGTTTGTGTTTTATAGCCATATCAACGATGTAAAGTACTGAAAAACACTCGGAAAAACATCGACTCACTTTTGCATGGTTATGTCGACAGGTTGAAAAAACTGCAGAATTCTAGAGGGGGGGGGTGGGACTGTGGAAGTTGAAAAATTCTGGGGAGGAGCACTCCCCATCCCCAGTTAGAGGTATGCCTGGGCTGACCATGTCCTTGAGACGGCGCTCCTTGCGTTCGTCGACCATGAGGAATCCTTCGGCGACCAGCTGTCGACAGGCGTCCTCCATCTTCTCTTGCGCCTTCTTCTTCTCGGCTGCTGCTGCCGAGGCGTCGTCGTCAGTCTTGGACGAGGAAGAGGCGGCCGCGTCACCGGCAGCGGCGGCCGGCGGCTTCTCGTGGAGCGTGACGCTCTCGGCGGCGCCTTGGCGGTACTCGATGTTCATGAGGAAGACCCGGCCCACCAGGCGGTTCCGCACGGCCGTCAGCGCGATCTCGGTGAAGTCTTGCTGAAACAAACGCCGTCGCATTCCTTCCCTACCTGTGACATTTGCCAGTAGCCCACCTCTTCAGGGGGCAGCTGCACCAGGGCTAGAGCGACCTCCTTGGCGCCAGGCGCCTCGCCTTGCACGACGGCCGGCAGAGCCGCCAGCCGGCCGGCGTCAGTCGCCTCTCGCTGGAATGCACCCTCGTATGGTCAATGGCGACTGAGGCAAAGTGCTCTACACATTCCACTCACGTTGCCAAAGTCGATGAACAGTACGTCCACTCGTCCGTCTTTGACGTTCTCGACGCGGGCGCGGTACCTGCAACGCCGGCAACTGTCACTTACTTGCGGCGCTAAAGAAGAATGGGAAAACGACTCCAACAGACCACTGCTCGTCGACCGAAAACTTGGCGGCGCAGAGTTCGCCCTTGCGCGGCGTGTAGGCACCCTTGAGCGGCGGGTTCTCGTCGAAGGCCTCCTTCAGCGACTTTGAGAGCTGCTCCAAGCGCGATTCTACAATCGTGCGTGTCCGCAGTCGGCGACGGCACGGGAGAAGAAGGGGGGAGGGGGCACGCACGGTCGTCCGTGAACTGGACGGCGACGCGGAGGTTGTTCTGCACCTCGGTGACGACCACCGACTTGTAGTGGACCGCGCGCTCGGTCGTCTGCTGCGCCTTCTCCTCGGCCGCCATCTTCTCCTGCTCCTCCTTGTAGCCGGCCCAGATCTGCCATCAACTGACTTTCGTCAACGCACCGGCACGCACGCTGGCCGGCACCTTCTCTCCCTTCTTCTTGGCCCGTTCCTCGGCGGCGAGCAGGGCGGCGTAGTAGCGTCCGCGCTCGGCGGTGAAGTGGACGGAGGCGAGGCCGGCCTCGACGAGCAGCTCGGCCAGGTTCTTCTTCTGGCCCTCCTCCTCCAGCATCAGGTAGCCCACCATGTTGCCCGCCCGGTCCATCGTCTCCACCTCGATCTCCACCTGCACTCAATCATTCATTTTCACGGTCAAAGTCGACGAAGACTTTGACCTCTCGCTGGAGGCACAGTCGTTTCGTCATCTGCATGGCCTCGTCGCCGAACGGCTCGCCTTGCGAGGCGGCCATGCCGCCGATCGCGGGCCGCGGCGCTCGTGGGCAGTTGATGCCTGTCCGAAGCTCACAAGTACAAATGTGTCTGTCGAAGACGAAGATTCTCGCCCACCCGACAGTAGGAACGTGAGCAGACAGGTCTCTTTGGCGATGTAGACCCGGAGTCGGCTGCCGGAGGCGACGAACTCGCAGACGGCGTCGCAGCGACCGGCGCGCTGCAGATAGGGCAGGAACTGCTTGGACTTGTTCGCGTCCTGACAAAGTCCGCCGTCGTCGACAAAGTGCGGGAAAATGCGCGGGCGGCTGGACCGACCCACCCCTGTGAGCTCCTGGACTCTGACGACGGGCATTTTGTCGCCCAGCGTGCCGGCCAGGAGCGCGTGTATGCCCTTGTCGGACTTCTTGGCCTTGGCCTCTGCCATGAGCAGCTGGTCGTAGTGCTGACTCCGATTGTCGTCGTCCTGGCGGTAGCGGACGACGGTCGCGAGGCCCTTGCCCACTAGCGCCTCGGCGATATTCTGCCCGCCCACCGACACCGTGCAGCACGTCTTCTCCGGGTAGTCGTCCGTCTTCGGCTGCACGTAGTCCACCGACACCGACACCTAAAGACGCGACCGACAATTGTCGTCTGTCGACCGACACTGAGACACATGGATCCGACACCAGCACAGCGGAAGAGCGAGTAGCTCAGTGGTAAGGCGTCGTCTTGGCACGCGCGGGTCCTATGGGTTCAACTCCCACGACTGTCTCTAAGTTACTAATCCACGTGGGCAAAGGATGAACGATCTCATTGCTTCGGTGTCAAGCAGCTCCGGGTCTTCGGTCCGAAATCCGTGCCGGGTGGGCGGCCCACCTTTTCTCGCGATTGAAGATCGCAATTTGTGATAGTCATACGCGCGCTTTCCCCAGTGTCTGGCATTCTCCACGCTCTGTTGGGTGGATTGCACAAGATAATGTAGTTCTAAAACGGGGCACACCTTCTTGCCGATGAGCCGCTTGCGGAGGAACTCGCGCGCCTCGAACATGAAGGGTATGTCGTAGAGCGGCTTAAACTGCCTGCCGACCTGCTCTTTCGCTAGAAATCAATCACCCAATCACCCACCACCGCCCCCTGTCGCCTTCCGTCAGCAAGCGCATACCGGCGGCCTCTGCCTGCTGCTGGCGAATTCGAATGGACGAGAGGAAGACCTTGACGACCTCGCCGCCCTCCTTCTGCACGACCAGCGAGTCACCGAGCACCACCTCTAGAACCTTGGCCTGGAAGCTGCCCTTCTCCCCGGCCGGGCTCGGCTCGTACGAGCGCCAGATGCGCAGCCGCTTCTCCTTCGCCAGTCTACACAGCCGAGGCGCGTCTGGGTACCCTGACGGAGGGGTACAGACAGGAGGTACCCAACCCCTCCGCGGCCATGAGCTTCTCTGGGCCCGCGTACGAGGAGGAGATGTTCCAGCGGACGCACTTCGCAAAGCCCTCCTTCAGCAGCAGCTCGGCGATGTTGCCATTCTGTCGACGGACGGACAGTTCCCTTCACTCTTCAACCGACCGACAGGCAGACGGAGAGCAAGACGACGCTTACGGGATGGAGAACGGTGCCGACGAAGTTCTGGTTCGACACGCCCTCCAAGACCAGTTCCACGTCGCGCTGCAGCAGGCGACTCTCGGCGAAGAAGCGCGCCTCCTCCGCGAACGGCTCCGCCTCCGTCACGACGCCGCCCTCTCCCAGTCGAATGATCGGACTCTGAACCGACGACGAGAGGACGCCGCGTCCCGACAAAGGAGGAGAGCCGGCATTTGTCCCTTCTCTCCTCGTCACACCTTGATTCCGCTGAGCATCACGGTGACGTACTTGAAGTCGGGCAGCAGAAAGGCGCGCACGGTCGAGCCGTCGCGCACGTGCTCCACTACCGCTGCAAGGAAAAACTGGTGTAAAGCGGTGTTAACAAGAACGGAGACCGCACCCTTCTGGGGGCGCTGCTTGAGCGTGTCGACCAGTAGCCGTGGGTCGTCGACGACCCACTCGACGTCGCGCACGTGCGCCCGCAGCTGCTCCTCGTCGGACCACTTGCCCTTCGACTGCGCCTTCGCCGTCGTCTCCAACTCGCGCAGCCGTTGCAGCTGCTCACTGTCAATCGTAAGCGACAAGCGTCGAACCACTCCACCCAACGGACAACAAAACGAAAGCGCGCACTCGTTGGGCCGATTGACGTTCTTCACCTCCACCAGTCCCTCCGACACCATCGTCTCATTCACGTTCTCGCGGTCTGAAGCGGATTAGACGCTTGGCGACGACATGCAAGTGATATACAAGTGGGGCTGTCTTCGACATATTGAATCAATTGATAGAAATTATTATGTATTTTTGTGAATTAAAGAAATGTACAAATATTTTTTTACAGAAATGGGTCTTTCGGAAATGGGTTTGCTGGGCGGAGGTATACCCATTCCCCCAATGGGTACACGTGTGTTCGCACTACAGCTACAGCTAAACAAGTCGACAGGCAAGCCGACGCACTGGGGCCGACGTAAAGCGTGGCGGCCTCTCGTCCGCTGGGCAGCTTCACGTCGACGGTGAAGAGCACCTCCTTGCCCACCAGCTTCTGGCGCAAAAACTCGCGCGCCTCCCACGCGAACGCCTAGCAACACCGACGCCGCTTTCAGTGAGGAGGCGGGTCGAGATCGGGTCGGAGTTGGACGAACCGACCTCATCCTTGTTGTCCTGCTGGCGTCTCTGGAGCTTCGGGGCCACGACGTTGCTCAGAATTAGCGTTCTCTCGGGCGGCGGACCGCCCTTGGGCTGGCCGCGCACTATGACTACGTCTCCCGACAACACCTGCAATAGTGACTAGAAATTAACTGCAGCCCCTTTTGGTTCCCACTCTAGAAGGACGGGACGGGATGAGGAGACCCCCCGCCGCAGCGGCGCCGCGCGCTTCCCGCCGTCCCTCCCTTCCTATCGCGACTCGCGGCCTCCCTCCCTCCCCTTCTGCGCGCGCGACCCACGGCCACACGCTAACGACGCCGTCTCATCGCAGCCCAGTGTACCAAATAGACCACGTCATAGGTGTTCCTTGCCCATCGTTTGCCGGGTCTCTGCCCCGGTTGGTTGTGGCCTGAAGTGGGGACTACCCACTTTGCCGCCCCGGTTGGTCAGAGCCAAAAGTGGGTATTCCCCACTTCCACCCCCCTGTGAAATTTGAGGTGGTGAATGGATCGACAGATGGAAATAACTAATGTGAATTGTGGCCTTCATAAAAAGAGAATGAAAAGGAATCCTCTTTTTTCCTTTAATTTCACTTGTTTTTTGTCCAATTGTTGTGTCATGAACAACTTTTGAATGTATGTGCCTGTTTAAATATTGCACACAGGCAAAACTGATGCTATTGCTGCTAACACAAATGACCTAATTGGCAGGACAGCTTTGTATGTGGCTTTGACAGACAGATTTGTTGATCTGGTGACAGACATACATGTTCACAGTTGCTCATGAAGGGTATCAGTTGGTTAATGGCAAAGCACCAGATTTGACTTTTGAAACTGAACGTGTCATACGAAAGGCTAAACTGCTTACATCAGCTACCTCTGAAAGATCAAGTTCAATCGCAACTGCCTTTGGTGTTGTGAAAGCACCAAAGCAGTTAACTGCTGTGATGCTGGTACATGTGCAAGGAAGATGGGGAAGAGACATGTTCATTTCTGAAATGATGAAGATAAGTAGAAGGACACCCAGCGTTCCACTGACACAATTGCATATGAGGTTCGTCAATGCCTTCCAATTGCATATGAGGTTCGTCAATGCTGCTATTACTGTGGGAATAATCCAAATGATTATACTTTTCATGAAGATGGTGACAATCACGACCGAGGTGGCATGACAGATTACAAAGCACCCTACTGCTCTCCTAATGTCACTCCAACACCATGGGCAGAAGCTGGAGTACACCAAGCAAGACAGAATGAAGTACAAAGCACTCTCAAATGTCAGCTCTGCAAATCAGTGTTACATGTAGCCAAGAACAACATTATTTCTAATGGTGCAATGATTAGTTGTCTTATTCAGTTTATTCACTGTCACATACATACAAGTAAAACAATCCATCATTTACAGTACTTCGCCAAAAGCTTGATAAAAAATGTGCCTCTTTCTCATCCAGAACACAAAACATATGTCGAAGGCTTGTGCGGACATCTGCAAGAACAATAGTCTATCTTTTAAGACAACGAATCCCAATGTCTACCATCTGTGAGAAGTACTTGCATCTCTGCCCATCCGAGTTTGTTTGATTCGTTTTATTATTTGGCTTCATTAACTGTTTGGTCTCTTAAGGTTTCTCTCACCATACATGGCTGATATAGCACAACTGTCACCAGATTGTAACTTGGATGGTGTCTCTGATGCCTTTCAAGTCGCAATGAGTCCAAATGATGGGCCACAGAGTCAACAACCAACATCACAACTTGGATATTCACAGATGGTTCAAGGCAGAGATGGCTGATCAGTGTAGTAGATGTTATATGATGATGATGATGATACTTGATATATGCTGTCTAGAACTGTGTGTGTGTGATGTGTCACTTGTAAGTGAATGTCTAAAACTTGCCACATTTCACATCATTACTTTGGAGTAACATGCTTGCCACCCTCTATCATATTTGGTTGGAGCGCCCACTTCTGTTACCACCCCTAAGCAATTTTGGGTTTTGGAGGCACTTGCCGCCCCGGTTGGTCAGCAGGGTCAGGAACACCTATGACCACGTGCTGTCGTTGGGACCCAATCTCCAGCATAAGCGAACGCACAAACGCGCACTGTTCATAACTCATAGCACAGCAGCATAGCACATGCTATTGGAGCTGTTAGTCATAGTCGGCGGCAGAACTACATAAAAAGAATTCCAAGTTTTTTTTTTTAATATATTTTTTTAAATGCTGATGATACAGTAATGACACAACGCGATCACTGGAGTGGAGTCAGTGTAGCACAAATAAAAGTTATTAACTAAAAATATTACCTATTAAAAACAATGATCATAAAAATAAAAAAATAAATCTTGATGAAATAGTGACTTGAGGGAAACCGCTGTGTTTCTGCGGACTCTATGGAGCCGACCTTTTAAACGAGTTTTTTTTTTGACAAAAAATAGCCGAACTCCGAATGCACTACTGTGGCGCCGTATCACGATCTCAGCATGTGAATACTTCGAAATGGCCAAATTTTCGACGCACTTTTGGCGCACTTTTTAGGTTGAAAACTTTTTATAGTTATGTATTTGAATGTGTGCCGCTGAGGGTTGCACATTTGCCTGCCGCGCCAATGCAGAGAGTGAAATGGCTGTTTTTGGTTAGATGCAGCTTTGCGTTTTTGATGTACACGCTTCCGAAATGTAATCCTGCCTACGCTATGGAATTAAATTTTTCTGTGCCGTTTAGCCAGACCCGTCGTTGACGTGCAACGGTTGACTCAGGCGCGGCTATACGCTAGAGTACGGCAGAAGGGGAGGGAGGGAGGCCGCGCGTCGCGATAGGAAGGGAGGGAGGGAACCCCGCGGCGCCGCTGCGGCGGGGGGTCTCCTGATCCCGTCCCGTCCTTCTAGAGTGGGAACCAAAAGGGGCTGCAGTTAATTTCTAGTGCAATAGTGCGACAGTCCACACGATCCGGCAGGTTAGCAGCAGATCCAAAAAAAAAAATGTCGAAAGGCTCACGCATTTGGCAATTCCGCGCTGCACGGCTCCGGCTGGAGGCTGAGGCGCCTCGACGGCGGGCGGCGCAGACTCGGTAGTACCGTTGTGCATCGCGTTCGCGCCCCAACCTCAACAACTAGCGAAATTCAACGATAAAAATCCAAAAATTCTCCGCTATCAACACCGCAAGAAAAGCGGCGACAGCGCAATTTTACCGTAACGTTCTAATAGACGCCGGCATCTCGGGCAACTTAGCGAAGTAACATTCCGATACAACGGTATGCACAGGCTTGTGTATTTGCATATAAACTACAAGGTCGTTGAATGCAGTCGAACTGCAAATTGGTTACGGTACGTTGCACGACATGACTACTCAGATTTAAAGTATGTACGGTATATAGTGCTGAAAACAGGCATGCATGGAAAGGACTCTGAAAGCACACACAAGGAAGCTTTTCCAGTTGTGCTTTTGCGCGCCGATACTTCTCGAAAGATGTTTCGAATGTAGTTGTTAACAAAACGTTTGCATGCTTCTATACGGTGTTTTTTTTAAATTATCACATTTCTTTCTTGAATAACTTTTGTTTCCTTTGTCGGATTGTCATGAAATTTGGAACACATATACCCAAGACTTTAGGATTTTGTCTGAAAAAAGAATCGTCGAATTCGGTTGAGAATTCCGAGAGTTATGGCGCTCCAAATCAGATGTCTCTTTTTGAGAACAAAAACACCATTTCTGGGCTGGTGTTGGTGCTGTGTTGGGCTGATGTTTAAAAAAATCATGCTAGCAGTGCCACTCCGCTTTGTCGCCTCATAAAAGAGACGTTGCCCGGGCATCACCACGTGGAGGCGCAGTGTAGGACTTGTTGAACCCTGTTGAGGTGGCCCAGAAGAGGGCCGTTGGGTGGGCGAGTGGAGTGAGGGGAGGGCGGATGGAGAGTGGAGGTTTCAGTCGAGCAGCACTAGAGAATTCTGTACGCCGACCATATTAGACGAGCCCGCGCAAAGCAAAAGCAAAGCTTTGCGTTTGAAATTTTGCATACAGTACTGATCAGTTACGATACGACCGATTTCGTTTGTAAGATCTGCCAAAAAGGGAAAACACTTTCCAGGTGGAACCGCCAGGGGAACCGCCAGGTGGAACCCTATTCGGGGGAGACAGCGGGGAAGTGCGCACCGAAATAATATTATTCTTTAAATTAGGCTTTGCTTAGACTTAGGCTCACGCGGGGAAGTGCGCACCGAAATAATATTATTCTTTAAATTAGGCTGCTTAGACTTAGGCTCACGTGCACACACGAGCGTGCTTGCAGGCCGTGCCTGCGTGCGGGCGTGTGGGCATGCGTTCTTGCATGCTCCGCTCCGCATGCATGCATGCGTAGTAACCGTGCTTGGAATAACAAGAACGATGAGCGTGTTTGACCGTCTACCTCCCAAGCAGGCTCGCGGTTCGGCTAGCAAAGGTTTGTTCGACGATTGTGTCATGCGGACGAACAAGGCAGACATAAGGTTCCTACTAGCAGTCGCTACTTCAGAATTCTGGCGGGCTTTCTTCCGGTCGGCCAATATTGCGTCGAAACAGTGCGCGACGCACGCAGATGCGTTTGTAACGAACCGGTTCAAGCGAGAGCTGCTGCCCGAACTGTCGCGGGACATTCTCAAAGAGATGGGTGTCACGGCGGTCGGAGACGCCGTCGCCATACTGAAAAAGGCGCGCGATCTGGTTGAGAGGTCTTCGGCGCCAGACGAGGACGCAGACAATGACGAGGAAAGTGGCGAGAGCGTGGAAAAAGAGTCGTCTCCCGACGACGACGATGAGGAATGCCTGGGCGATGACGCCAACCATAAAGCAAAGGTCCCCTTACAATCTGCGCTGGCCGAAAAACAGTCCGACAATCTTCTCGTCGAGCGACGCTCCGTTCCAATGCCGGTACATTGACATTGAGGAAACTCACGTTGTGCCTCATCGTGTTTAAATCGCTGCCTGCGTGTGTCATGTATTTTTCTTATTTGTTTATGTGTACTGGATTTGCTTGGCAGTCGCAGTCGTCAGAGCAGCTGTTGTCGTCAACGGTTGGGGATCGGTGAAGAAGCGGCGTTGGGCCTCGACGAAGGCCGGTGTCGGTGTCGCTTCTGGATCGCGCGCGACTTCGCCAAGGAAGTCGGCAGCTTCTGCTTCTTCCTCCTCTTCCGTCTCCTCTTCGAAGGCGCCGAAAAGACGCATTGAGCCTCCTCCGCCTTCAGCTGCTGCTGCTCCTGTCGAATTGCCGCCCTTGCCGACTCGGTCGGTGTCTCTCTTCTTGCGCCCTTCGCACGCTTGCTAGTCAGTCTCGGTCTGCCTTCTTAGGGTTCGTGCCGTGCCCGACGCGGGCGAGCCTTACGTCGTGAAGATGCCCTCCGGTAGTACAAGCAAGAGTCGACGGCTGCTCGCGCAGGCGGCCACGCTCGCCAACCAAAGTGCACGACCCCCGCTCTCGACACGGCTCTTACAGTTTGCGTGAACGTACTGCTTCCCTTCCCTCAGCGGCGCGCCACAAGGCGGCTCTGGCGGCCGTGCGTCTCAACGCGATCCAACTGCGGCGTCACCGCCGGCCGCGCTCCCCTCCGACCGTCGGCAGCGCCCCCCTCGCAGTTGTCGTCCGAGAGCTCGGTCTTCGCCAGGCTCGGCAGAGGCGCCGAAAAAGACGGCCATTCCAATAAAGACGTCGCTGTCAAGCGCAAGCGAATCTCTTTCCATCTGAGCCAGACGGACGGTAGGCTTTCGGTCCGAGTCCGTGGTGTCGGTTGAGCATCAACCTGTTTGTGCCTCAGACCGCGTCTCCTCGTCGACGGACGCGCAGCAAGGTCGTCTGCACTCGGACAAGCTTCGTCTCGTTGCCCCTTCCGCCCAGAGCCAGCAACCGCCAAGCCCGCTAGCCGGTCGGCAGTGGGCGGCCTCAGTCGCAGCGTCTCCGCTGGCGACGTCTCATCCACGCAAGTCACCGAGCACGCGGTACTTCGAATGTCAGCTCACTCGCAAGTGTTGGTTGCAACTACAATACAGGTATTGTTGCAGCTGAAACGCAACACGACAACCACTGGACTGACGACGAAGCAAACGCTCCCTACGGCCGGAGGCGTCTTCTCCAGGCTGCGATTTTGAACTGTTGATCTGAACTGAATGCGCTTTATACTGCAGTCGACTTGACTTAACAGTTAACAGTTATGAAAAGTATCTGTTCTTATCCTTTTGTGCGTCGTCAGAGAATTTCTTGCACCTGCTGAGTGCTGTTGACTGTGCGTGGCGAATAAATGGTTGCGGTGCCTTCCATTGTCCCGCTCGCGAGGTTTTACGTCATTCTTCAGTAGGCTGTTGGGCTTCCCTGCAAGCTGCACGCGTCTGCTGTGCTGGAAAACCTCAGCTTGTCACACCGCGAAAAAGTGCGATTCAATTTTGGCATGTTTCTCTAGGCTCACCTCAGTAGAACAACGTTGAATTAGTTGGCGCGCGAGGAGTGCTAGTCAATTATGGACCCTGTTGTCGTGGTATTCGTGTTTTTCTTTTTCTTGTTTTTTGGCATGCGCCTTGAGTCATCATGCGTGCGCGGGTTCAGTTTGTCGGATTAGATCACACGCAGCTGTTTGGTGACGTTGGTGACGGGCCGAAAAGTGCAGCGTCGTTGGACGGTCGTACCCAAACCTGCACACGAGCCGTTCGCCTCGACCTCTGGCGGCAGCCCCGTCACGTCGACGCCAGCGAGCTCTCACGCAAGCGCACCGGGCGCTTTGGCCGCTTTCTCGACCGCTGTCGGCAGCCCCGTCACGTCGACGTCAGCTGGCCTACTCAGCGCGCTGCGACAGGCGAAGCAGCGTCGGCACAAGCGCGTCGCGACAGGCGGAAGCGACGTCGGCTCTTGCAGCGGCGAAGGGAAGTTTTGCGTTGCGCCGCTGTGTCGTTGCGTTCATCGTCTCTCGCCACCGTGGGGAGACAGCGCTCCCTGGGGCGAATTCGAGTTGCAGGAACGCGCGCGGAATTCAGTGTGCTAGCCAAAGGACGGACGAGCAGCGTAGCGGTAGCCAGAGGCGGCAAGTTTCGGCTTCTCGCACGCGCGTGGTGTACGTAGGCGCTCTGTCGACCGGGGGAGGCCTACTCGTTTTAGCCACCGTACAGCCGGGCCGGGTAGCGAGCGCCTCATTTACAAGCGAACAAAACTCCGAACAGCGGCCATTTTCGAAACAGTGCGCGAAAACGGCGGGGAAAACACTAGGGGAAAAAGCACGCACGAGCATGCAAGAACGCATGCCCACACGCCCGCACGCAGGCACGGCCTGCAAGCACGCTCGTGTGTGCACGTGAGCCTAAGTCTAAGCAAAGCCTAATTTAAAGAATAATATTATTTCGGTGCGCACTTCCCCGCTGTCTCCCCCGAATAGGGTTCCACCTGGCGGTTCCCCTGGCCGTGACAGAGCTTTTGTCCGCCTTCAGTAAAACATGCATGCACTATGCAACCGCACAGACTTCTTTTTTTGTAAGCTTAGGCTTAGGCTTAGGCTTAGGCTTTTGCTTAGGCTTAGGCTTTCACTTAGGCTTAGGTTTAGGCTTAGGCTTTTGCTTAGGCTTAGGCTTGTGTTGGTCGTTAGTTGCATCAACGCTCAAAATGGGAAATATGAGCAACGGCGGACAATCGACCCATAACCCCCCTGGCGGTTGGGAAACCTAAGCTCAGTGAACCAGTGAACCAGTGAACCGAGAGGAACACACCATAATATTTTAAATGCGTCGACTCTCGTTGCTCAACCGTTAAATACTAAAACAACGCATCACACGCCACAATTTTTATAATAGTTTATTCTATATAATTTTTTAATTTAATTTTATTTTATTCCTTGGGCTTACTTAGGCTAAGCTAAGGCTAAGCTAAGCTTAGGCTTCCTAAGCTTAGGCTTTTGCTTAGGCTTAGGCGCGCATGCACATTTCACATGCGCATGCACGCACGCACGCGCATGCACGCACGCACGCACAAACGCACGCGCGCACGCGCACGCGCACGGGCACGCAAGCATGCGCGCACATGCACACACGGGTGCAAGCGTGCACACGCACGCACGTACGCGCGCATGCACCCACACACGTGCAAGCGTGCACGCGCACGCACGCACGCGCGCATGGGCGTGCACGCACGTGCTCTCTGCAGGCACGCACGCACCCTCGCACGTACGCACGCGCGGCACGCACACAAGCACATGCACGCACGCGCGCAGGCACGCACCGCGCAGATACACAAGGACACCCACGCCCGCACGCTCACACGCGCGCACGCTCGCACAAACTCACAAGCGCGCACGCACGTGCCCGCGTGCAGGCGCCCACGCATGCGCACGGGCACGCAGGCATGCGGACACGTGCCTGCTTGCACAAGCCTGAAGCCTAAGCCTAAGGCAATCCTCAAGCACGCACGTGCACGCGCACGTGCACGCGCACAGGCACGTGCACACGAGCACGCTCGCACGAACCCGAACCTAAATCCTGAGCCTAAGCCTATTAGCCCACGCCTATTGTGTGTGATCGCGTTGTTAGTATTTTACAGTTAAGCAGTGAGCGTCAACGCATTTAAAATATTATGGTGTGTTTCTCTCGGTTCACTGGTTCACTGGTTCACTGGTTCACTGAGCTTAGGTTTCCCTGGCGGTTCCACCTGGAAAGTGTTTTCCCGCCAAAAAACGGGACATTTGATTTGGAGCGCCATAACTCTCGGAATCCTATACCGAATTCGACGATTCTTTTTTCAGACAAAATCCTAAAGTCTTGAGTATATAAGTGTTCCAAATTTCAAAACAATCCGACAAAGGAAACAAAAGTTATTCAAAAAAGAAATGTGATAATTAAAAAAAAAACACCCTTTACATATATAAGTCGACTGGGACAACCCTTCTTTCGTTGGCAAATCGCTCCATCCGTCAGCGCCTTCCTGAAAAAAAAAACGACATCCAGGAATCGGTTTTGGAATACCACGTGTACGTGACGTACCGGTAGGTTTGCATACCTTGACAAGCTTTTAAATAAAGTTCTACTCGAAAAAGAACCACGTATTTGTAGCTCCCAAAATGTAAGTCGTATTTGTGTATAAATCGCCCTGTAGGTAGGCAGTGCAGGTGATGCGCATGTGACTCCTGTCAGAATCAAATGCACAATGTGCGCGTAATCATAGAAATTCTAAATGACTGTTTTTGTGACTTAGAAGTTTTGCAAAAAGAAATCGGAAATACCTACTATTGATTTTAGACGACGACGACGACTGAAGTCAGGCAACGAGAATTTGTCCTAGGCATTGTTGGTTAAAGATGTTCTACTTGTGTTCACATAAATGTTCTTGTGTTCTTGCGTTCTCATAAATGGTGCGCAAATCTGCGTTGTTCTGCTCAGGCTCGAGTACTCGGCCGCGGATTCGTAGAGAACAGCTAATCCTCTACTACAGCTTGTCTCCTCCTCCTCACATGTAGCCTCCTCGAAAGCAAACAGTCTACGATTTATTTCAATGACTTGCGAATCTAGATCTTTCTATTATTCATGCCTGTACTGTGCAATCATGTTCGAGTGTGCGCGAGCGAAAGTGGAGTGCATGTTGTGCCGCTGCGTTCCCTTCAAGGTAGGGACGCGTACTCTGAACAAAGTGGTCTCCAACGTCCGCCGACCCACGAAACGAGCTCGCTTAGGCCGCATTATCAGCGAGCGCGCGAGGCGCTCGTCTGCCCGTAGAGCGCGGTGTGAACGCGCGCGCTCGTACAGTTCCCGTTCTAAGCGGATTTCGACTGCACGCGTGGGACCGGAAGGAAGCGGTTACGCTCCGGTCCGACAGGATGAAAGACGGTGCAGGTCGAAACGCGCACGTATGTAGCTCCATCCCCTGATTACATGAGAAATTTTTTTGCGAGTTTTGACTTCCGGTCAGTGCGCGTGTCCTGACGGCATGTTGTCGGCCCGCCTGCTTGTCTATCACCGATAATGTCGTTGCGCTGCGGCAGTCTTCTAGACGAATAAATGGGCCAAACCCACTAACCTAAAGACGCATGAAAAAGCAAGCAGCTTGCAACGAGAAGTTGCAGAGTGTTTCACGGTAGGTACACATCGGCACCCAACCGAGTTGTGCACCAAAGTCCTGCCTTTGGTGTCATCCAAAGGGCAGCGTCCATGCTCGAACTGCAGGATGTCGACATATACATGGAGTGTCAGCTCGTAGCTTTGTCGAGGCTGCATTAGAATGCATCTTTATAGTCCGCTGGTCGAAAGTGTACCCTGCTGCATGTGTGATGGTGCATTTGCGAGTGTCGGAAATTTTTTCGATGCTCCGTCTGAGATGGCACCGCTTCTCGCGTGCAATTCGCTCGCCGCCTCTTCTGAGATACGCGCACGCACTTTGTTGTCTAGCAAAATGAAAAAAAAGACGCAACTCAGCGTTGAGTCCTTATCGAGACAACGGACGGCCACACGCGGCGGCGTTTTATGGGAGACGGGTTAGCAGACAAGCAGGCACATTTTCATGCACTTAGCGGCTGCGGCGTCGACACTTTTTGCACGTAGCGAACTCATGCGGAATGGTGCTTTCGACGACACACCCGTTGCACGTCAGACAAAGCGTTCTGGAAATAAAACAGCTGAGCTACTACACCTACCTACATCATCATCATGCAACGTACAAGAATGTTTATGCGCAGTCGTTCTGAATACGGACCGTCTCTTTTCTTCTGGATAAACATCAAGTACAAAAGTATAACAGAACACAAAACAGTCGAAACAACGCTATGAACAGACAGTGAAAGACAGAAACGAAAACCAGTTGACCATCACCAGTACGACGCAGACAACAGGAGGCGACGGGTCGCATTGCACAGAACACAAAATTAAAAACAAAAATGTACGTACGCACTTCAGTAGACCGGCAGTGTGCGTGTGCGTGTGCGAGTAATGCGCACTCAATCCCCGACAAGTTGTGCGAGGATGCAATTTCCTCTAGAGGAGGGGGCGGGTGCTGGCGGTAGACGGCTTGAGCTTGAGCATGGAGATGGACTTGGAGCGGGCCGGAGCGTAGCGCCTGCACCAGAGGCGCGCGTTGGCGCCGTAGTCGGTGGTGTGCATATAGACGATGGCTGGGAGGGCGACGATGGAGGCGAAGCCGAGCACGAGGAAGAGCCGTGCGTGGCCCATCATGTCGAAGTAGACCTCGGCCAGCGTGGCCATGAGCACGCCCGCGACCTGGTCCGTCGCGAACAGGTTGCCCATGTTGATGGCAACGTGTCGGAGTCCGAACAGGGTCGGCACGGCCGACTGACTCAGCACGAAGTTGCCAGTGCCGATCGCGAACAGGCAGCTCGACCAGACCAGGTACAGGGACTTGTGCACGTAGAGCGTGGCGCCCAGCGACAGCGTCAATATGGAGCCCATGCTGCACATGATGAAGTAGGCCATCTCGATGTCCAGCTTGTCCCCCAGGAAGCCCCTGTATTCGGGAATTAGTAGGTGCATGCACAATTTTTATACTATACACGTGTACCCACCAGAAGATGCGGCCGAAAATGCTGCTGAGAGCGCCTACGGAGTAGACCCACGAGAGAAAGCGGTCGTCGACGCCTTGCTCGAGAGCGTAAGTCTTGGCGTAGGTGTTGATCGCCCGGAACAGAGTCACACCGCATAAGTAGGGAACGGTCATGCACCAGAAGGTCGAGCTTTTGACGGCCTTTCGGGGATTGACGTTGTGCCGATTCTTGCTGCGAGCCCCGATTTTCGGCTTCTTCATGCGCTCCGTGTCGAGCTGCAGCGGCTTGGTGGACTCGAGCTCGTCGGCACGCGGATAGCGGATGAAGAGGAGGCCGAGGATGTCGACCGCTGCATTGAGGGCGGCCAACACGAGGAACATGTACGGGACACGGTCGAGAACGTGCTGCTGCGTGAAGAAGAGGCCCTGGTCGTCCGGTTTGTCGTTACCGGGGTTCACGAGCCACGTCTGCAGCGGCGCCACTATCAGCGCGCCAATGCCCGTCGCGGACGACGTCACCCCCGACGCCATCCCAGTGTTGCTGGACAAAGGAGAAACATAGATGGAGCCCAAGATCTCCAAAAAATAACGGAAAATGCACACACTAACTTGGGCATCCACTTGAAGGCGCAGGAGATTGAGACGTTGAAAAGCATGGTGCGCGCGCAGCCGTAGAGGACGCCGTAGATGGCGACGGTGGCGAGGAAGGAGTGCTCAATGGCCCAGATCGTGCCCAGCAGCGAGGCGGACGAGAGGGCGGCGGCGAAGAGCGCCGTCTTGCGCGGCCCGAAGCGCACCTCGAGGAAGCCGGCCAGCGAGCTGATGCCGGGCAGGCCGAAGCCCAGCACCGACAGCCAGGCGCTGCTGGCCACCGTCACCTCCTCGCCCCGACTCCGACTGTACGAGACCAGATAGGGCGTCACGTTGCCCGCGATGTACAGCAGGTTGCTGGCGAAGCAGAGGAGGATCGGCGCCAGGAAGGGCGGCAAGCTGCGCAGCCGTCTCGGCGTCAGCTCCATTTCTAGCGGGACGGCGAGATGCGTGACGTTGCGCTTCGACGGCGTCGTCTAGTTGCAGTGGGGACGATCTCAGGTCGAAGGGCGTCTGGGCTGAGTGGGTTGGTCGCAAGGCGCAGACCACCTTTCTATGGCTCTGATAGCGCGGAGCGACGGCGCCGACAGACGACAACGAGCACGAAAAAAGGAAGTCGTCAAGCGGCAAGCAGGAAACCCGGTTAAACTCGTCGAGTTTGCGAGTCGGCCAGGGCTCTTCAGTTTTATAGCGGTCGAGGGATTATGCGGGCATGCGCTCGTCATGCGTGCTCGCACCTCCAGCTCGTCAACACTCGCGCCTCAACGCCTCCTCGTCTCTGCCGAAGAGACAATCCGCTTAGCCGGCCGATTCGAGCTGTTAGAGGACGCGACGCCATGTAAACAGCCGGTTTGCGCGCGCGCGCGCTGATAATGCGCGACAATGCACGTTTGTTTCGTCGGATTACATGCTCGCCGGGGCGGCTTATGGCGCGCTATTTATGACTCGGCAAAGTGTGAATGACATGACACAACCCATGTGTAAACGCAACCACTACCAATATCGTGGGTGGGGTGGGGTATCTGGGCGGCGAACGCTGCTTAACCTTACAACGCGCGATGCACCCAGCAGGAGATTAGGTGTTGTTGTCAACAACCGTGTTTGCTGATAGCTGTTTGTTTTCGAGCATCTTCCACTTGACGAGAAGTGTACACGGAACACAAGATAGGCAATTTGTTTGTCTCGCGAATTGTGACTCATTCCAAGGACCAGATTGCAGAAATTGTGAAATTCTTTGGCTATCGGTCTCACAAATAGTACGCTGAGAGTACAAATCCAACTGTACACTGAGAGTGCTCTAGTGCTCTGACAACCAACAGTTCAAGCCGGTATCAGGCCCCGTAAATGACACTGATCTCTAGGATCGGGGCTCTACGTCGTAGGAAAAAAGCTCGAAATTTTGGTGGTAAAAAGCCAAAGTTGTTGAATGTTTTAACTATTGTAACTGCTGTGCAGCGCCAGTACATATGTAGCACAACCGCACGCATGCCGTTTGTATACACCGTACGTTCCATGCATATTGCTTTAGTAGAGAGCAGCCACACATAAAGAGCTGGTTGATTTCAAAGCGCCAGCGTTGCTGCCATTCAAGTTCTCGAATCTCGTTGCCGTGCGGTTCATACAGCCCACACAGCGTACTTGAAACCGTCGGGGGGGGGGGCGAATGTCCTAGTCGTTGATTATGGGGCACCGCACCGAGCTCGCGAGTACACAAAACGCCGATTGAGATCAGTGAGAAGATGATGATCGTGTGAGGCGTGGCGGTGGTGACTCGCTGCACTCGAGTGACCACCACCACCGACCACGTGCATATCACAGGCGAGGAAGCCGGGCTGTGTGAGTGAGTGAGTGACTTGCGCGCCGCGGACTAGCCGGTGAGTTCAACAATGCCGTCGTCAGAGTCGACTCAGCAGCAGCAGCAGGGGCAGCAGGACGACAGCGGTGGCACACGACGCTCTCCTGAGGCAGCCGCGAGAGCGCAAGGACCCTTTCGTTGGCGACCCACCACCGTCCGGCGTTTCCGGGCAGTCGACTGGAAGGGGACGAGCCTCAAATGCGTCCTAGGGTGGCAACGCAAGCGCGGACGGAACCGTGCAGTCGCAGGCGGTGCTTGGCGGGTGCCCGCTCGCTGCCCGCGCCGACGAGGCTCGTGGAGCAGCCTGGGCGTCGCTGCAAGCTCGCCGACGCGCGCAGGTCGCCGTCACGGCTGTATGCCTAAACAGTACAATGATACGTTCAATCGCACTTGTTCAATGAACACTTGCTGCATTCGGCTTACGCTAGTCAAAAGATATCGTGGGAATCTGGTTGGATGATATGGTGAGATGCGGATGCGTCATACTGTTCCTTTGCATTTTTATTACATCCTTTACATTTATTGCTCTCCTTGAAAACTACGAGCACAAACGCACAAGGCATTGGGTTGATTGAGTGCTCAAATCCTTTGCGATCAAGAAGTGAACTTTCTCCCTTGTCACGTGATCAAATTCGGCCCAGTGACCAATACATTCAAAAGCGTCTAAAAGCACAAGCGAAATACGTAATTGATTTGACCTTGAGAAACAATGAACATCCAAAACGCACGTGTCCGATTGTTGCGACAGCGCAGTTCCTTGCTCAACAAGCCGTCAGCATGACAAGTTGATAGAATGAAAGCTTCGTTGGTGTGACACCCTTCGATAGTGCTGCTACGTGACGGACTGTTCGGACAAGCTTGGGGGCTGCTAGAGAGCGCTAAAGGTCGAATGAGGCGAGCTGATTTTTGTATTGAAACAGAAGGGCTATATAATGTTTCTTTCGGACAAACCTATCAGCGTCTTGATTGGTTGTCCACCGTCCTCAGCAAAATAAGCACTACTGCACGCCTCCTCTCGATTCGTGGCAATCACTCCTTCGACAATTTCGATGACCTGATCGTCTCTATGGTAGACCTTGACGCACTGATACCCACTGTTGCTAGAGAAGGAAATGCGCGTTGCAGAATTACCATGGTTGTGCCATTCAGCGTAAATTCAGTTGTACGAGCAACGCACCATTCCCGCGTGACGTGCACGAGAAACTTGTAGACCTTGTCGAGGTTTTCGGACTCAAGGCAGCTCCAAGTGGCGAACGTCACGCCATCCTTAGACGCGTTCCAGGATCCGTCCCGGATTTGGTGCCTCACGACGTCGTTGACCGCCACCGGCCTCCAGGCCGAAACGCGGCCCACGACACCCGCGAACGAGCAGGAGGCTCGCTTCCTGGGGGGCCTCTCAGCGAGGTGGCTGGAAAAAGTCAGCTGCAGGGAGGACGTCTGGACGTTGGTGATGTCGCGGCAGGAGGCGCTCGCCGACAAGCCCACCCGCACGCCGCCGTCAGCCGTCCTCTCCACCACCTGTAAGAGAGAGGGATAGGTCGTTAACCATAAACAGCGGTCTGCTTCGCGGCTAAGAACGACAACAACACCGTACGGCGCAGCGAAAGTTGGACGTGAGATAGGCGTTCTCGTCAAGCAGCTTCGCGGCGAAGAACTCCTTGGTCTCGGTTTTCCACGCGCCGATGCATCGCAGACGAAGTTCTACACGACGCACATGTATGTGTGCAATTGTGCACCCACGGTGTTTGTGTGGGTCCTTGACATGGTTGTACATTGTCCGTGTGCAACGCTGACCAGCATGTGCGTTGTACATCTGCATCTGCACCTACAACATGTACGCACACCGTACATGTATGTACATCTGCGACATGTATGTACACACTACACAGTACATGCACACCAGTGACCTGTATGTACGCGGTACATGTACATCTGCAACATGTGTGTCAGTACAGGGCAACACATGCAACATGTATGTACACTGTACATGCAATTCAATCTGCGAAACGCATGTACACTGCACAGCGTGGACCACCGCTAACTTGGGGCATTAGATCGCCGATTTCTCAACTGTCCCATTATGGACTTTGTCGACATTTTGGGCACTAATGCACATAGACCTAGCTCAAACTAAGTTATAACGAAACATCGAAAGCGACCTAGCTCAAACTGCCAGCCACCACTGCCGACTCACTTGGTTTACCTCTTAGCTTAAGCAACTTTTGGGGCAATGCTCGGCGTACAGATGTGCAAACTCGTTCTCAATTGCTTTTTAGTGCTGTTGAACAGAATTTCGTGGCCTGGGCGTAGACGATTTCTTTCACGATGCACCAGATTAAAAAGTCAATGGGAGCGAGATATGGCGATCTTGGAGGCCAAAATGGGACACCTTCGGCCAACCAAAAGGTCTGTGGAAGGCATGATTCAACCAGCTTCCGATCTCCTTGCAAAAATGCAGGAGAGCTGCTCAATATCGAAAGAGCAGGGCATCGAGATTAAACGCTTTCGACCAATGCACAATGCAAATAGCGACTTTTCAGATGTTAGACCATAACAGTTGATTAGGTGGAGCGAATTGGCTGAAAACGTTTACGCATCTAAGTTAGGCCTATCTACACAAGTGCTCAAATTTTGAACAAAGTCCATAATGAGACAGTCAAAAAATCGGCGATCAAACGTCCGAAGTTAGCGGTGGCCTACCCTGTACACAGCTAGATTGTGCTCGTATTGCCACCTCTGCTTTCCGTGCGCGCTTCTGGGCAGGAGCGCAAGCGGAGGACGACGTCGGTGTCGGCGGCGCAGGCGGCGGTGGTGGAGTTGCGCGAGGCGCAGGGGCCGTGCCTCCTGAGGTCGGCGTAAGTGAACGTCCCAGGCACCGGCATGGGACAGCGTTCTTCGGTCGCGTCCACTGCAAGTCGGGCGGACCGTTCGGACTGGCAACTGGCAACAAGCATACACCACGACCAAGGTATTCAAGGTGCACCTCTGAACATGGTCCGCATAGGAGCGTCGCCAAGAATTGTGTCGCAGACTTCTTTCAGAGAGCGACTCTCGCTACTGCAAAACTCGTTCGCTAAACAGTGACTCGCAGGCCTACATATGCGCAACTTGCTTGCAGCAGCGCAACGACAAGTGGACTCACACTCCTTGAATCGTAGCACGTTGTAGTGACCGTCCATGAAAACCACGCATTGGTAGCAGTCGCTTCTACCGTACTCACTGAAATGCAGCCAATAAGTGCCCTTCCACACCCAGTGGAAAATTGCCAATTATAAAACGTGCCCCTTTTTATAGAAGAGCAGCCTCTCAAAGTTGAGATGACGCTTTTTCTTTCGTGCCAAACATTCGCCTTTATTGGACATTGCCTTCAGGTCGATCGATATGTGCTCGTTTGGACGGATACCATCCACATACCAGTTGCCGCGCCACTCCTCGCGCAACTGACAGCCTTAAAAGAATCCACACTGCCCCATTACAGTTTCACCATCTTTAATTGAAAATTCATTGGCCGCTGTCGGGTCGGGAAACCAACGGGCCGGTCCCTTTTGGGTGTCATTTACATTCTAATTGGCAGCAGGACCGCAACGCCGTTGGAGAAAACGTGAGCGGACCTCAGAGGCTAAGGATGCAGGAGGGGGGGGGGGGGTGGGAGAGGGTGAGCCAGCATTCGGTTTCAAGCCATCACTCAATCGGAAGCCAAGCGCTCGCCTTCCTCCTAGTGTTCGTCGGCGGACAGCGGCCTCTGCCCCACTCTGAGTCAGCCCCAGACTGCGGCCGAGCGCGGCCCGTTTACGAGCCGTGTCCGTGCCAGATTGTGCAAAGCAATGGGATGATGGCCTCAGCGACACTGATTGTCAGTCTGGTTGGCCTAGCGGCACGCGCGTGCTCGTTGGTTGACACCGCCGCCTCGGCTGCTGACGAGACGTAAGCTAGCATACTGGGACGTACGTTAGGGGATTGAAGAAGGTCAAACACCAACAACAACTGCGACCTACAAACCTTGAGCGGCAGTTGCTTGTCCAAGCGCCGCAGCGCAGCCGATCATCACGAACCATTTGAATCCCGACGGCGCAGGCATCGTTGGCGTATTGGCAGTAGAACGCGCTAGCGATTATTTTCGGCTTCGTAGTGGCTGGCTGCGCGCGCCTCGTATTTCGCGAAGCAGCCGCGAAGAGAGCCGGTCGTCGACGCGAATGCTTGTCGTCCACCACTGTCCCATCCAAAGCGGCAGCAGCAGCAGCGCCGCTACCGGTCGGCGGAGGGCGACGGCAGCGGACGCGCGCCGATTCGATTACGGGCCGCAAAAGACAGAAGCACAGGACAAACAGCCGTCGTGACAGCGGCAGACAGTCGACGGCGGCTGGGACCCGTTCGACAGGCGCGGCGGCGACGACGACAACGCCGGTCGCGCCTCTCTGCCATATGCCGCCGCGGCGCGACGCTTCCCTAGCGCCTCCGTGCACGCGCGCGCCCCATCGCTGACCTCAGCGCAGTCAAGTCAACAGTGGCAGCAGTGGCACCAGCAGTCTGCCTGATGTCCCGCCCGACAGGCGTCGCCGCGACAAGCCGTTGTCTCCTTCAAATACGGATACTGCCCTAGAGAGCGCATGTAACGGAACAGAAAGGCGTGACCAAGGCAGGCTCGAAGCGCCACCTGCCGGATGAAATTCAATACCATGATTTTCTCTTGCGAACATTAGTCCAGCAACATTGTTTCAACAAGAGACTAGCGTCGGACGAATCTCGCAACACTGTTGTAACAAAGATTGTATAGACTAGCGTCTCAGCACAGTTCGACAGTATTTCAACGGGTATTTCACTATAAGTGTCTAGTCGCGTTCTGAGCAGTTCCACTGGCGTAGACGCCGAGTTGTGAGCATATCCATCGCGTGCCGTCGTAAATGCCAAAGAAGGCGAAGCCTCCGAGTGCCATGAAGGCGACGCGGGGTCCCAGGCCCGCGAAGAGGGCGCCCGCGCCCTCGACGCGCCAGATGCGCGTCAGGGTGGCGGTGAAGGAGGCGTGCGCCCGACAGCGACTTTCCGACAGCATGATTCGCGTCTTCGCGACGTCGAGCGGCGTCGTGAGCGCGCCCACGACCACGGCCGCCAGGGCGCCGCAGAGGGCGCTCTCGAGGGGCGTCGCCTCCTTGCCCGAGCCTCTTCGTCGCTCGGCCACGCGCTCCTTGAGGTCCTGCCAGAGGGGCACCTCGGCCGCCGCGATCGGCATGTCGCGCATCAGAGTCGAGCCGTAGCCCCGGAAGAAGCCGCGCGCGCCCAGGCTCGCGTACACCGACCGGACGACGCCACCGGTGCTGAGCCAAGGAGTCGCCTGCGCGCGCTGCTTCACCACCTCCACCGGCACGCGCACCTGAGTCGTCCTAGAATCAGGGTGTACGCGTCAGCGTGCAACCCTAATATGTGACGACTTGCGCGCGCGAGAATTCGGATTTTTGATCGCCTATAACTTTTGATTGGCTGAACCGATTTCGGCGCGTTATGGGTCAAAAGAAGCGCACTCACCGGCGGACCGTACGTGCCACAGCGCGTTGCAGAATTGCTGCGCGTTAAGGGGGTACGCCCGAAAATGTGTCCGAAAAGTGTCTTTTTTTTTCGTGTTCTCCTCCCAGTTTTTGGAGCGCCACTCGCTAGTGCCATGGGCAATTGGAATGAAACTTGGCATGTGTAAGCGACCCATGATGGCAATTTTGCGTACCAAAGGAATCGTCTCTGCGTCCTGCCAAACTTGAGATATCGCCGATTTTATGCGTTTTTTCGGACATAGTCGTTTTTTTGGGGTGGTTTCCACCAAGAGTAAATCTCGAAAAAGTGCCCAATTAACCCCCAATTTTTTTTGATTTCCTTGAACAGTTTCTTATGGGAAGTCTATGCCAAGCCACTGAACCTAAAACTTCATCACTGATAATGAGTTATTAGCAATTAAAAATTTCAGCCGAAAGTTCCGTGCCCTATAGGCTCTTTAACGGTGCATCACAGAGCTTCGGTATAATGGAGAAAGTTGATCGCCCAGACGTGATCTTGACCAGTTTCAGCAAGTGGGCCAAATTGAACGCACCAAAATGCCTCCCACCATTATACCGATAACGAGAATTGGCGATATTTCGGTGTGGTTAGGTCGGATGGCCTAAACATCAGTACTAAAGTTGATGGCCCTTTGGTGTCGAACATTTCATTCCTTGGAGCCAACTCGCTCCGACGCACCAAAATATTTTCACTTCCGAGATAATCGATAAATATCGATATCGGTAGCTTGGATCACTTTGGCTAAAACACAAAAGTTGACCGCCTCCACGTGTAGATCTTTTTGATTCCTGACACCACTAAGCTCCGACGCACCAATATGGCGCTGCAGATCTGCACGCACGCACGCACACCATCAAATGGGCTGCTTCACAAAAAAACTCGGTGTGGGTACGTCGCATCACTTCGGCTAAAACACAAAAGTTGACCGCCTAGTTATAGCGATCATTTTGATTCTTTACATCACTATGCTACGATGCAGCAATATAGCACAACTGCACAAGCACGCACGCACGCACGCACACACATAATTATCCGCAGTTGCTTCTGTTTGTAGTTTCTCTGCATGCTGTGCCATTTGCTGATAGGTCATCCTGCTTTGTATTATTTGCATGACAATTAGTTGTGCACAACTTTGGTCAACGAAAAATATATGCGTACCTATTTTCAATCCACATGCTCACATTCCATATGATGAGTGTCTCCTGCTGCACTCGAGGGATTCTACCGAACACGCTACATATGTCATAATGGTACATATGTCATGCATGCGTGCGTGCGTACGTGCATGCATGTGTGCATGTGTGCCTGCGTGCGTGCGTGTGCCTGTATCAGGGTGTACGCGTCAGCATACAACCCTAATATGTGACGACTTCTGAATGCGGCTTTTTGAATTTTCGATCGCCTATAACTTTTGATTGCCTGAACGGATTTCGGCGCGTTATGGCTCAAAGGAACCGCCTTCTTCTGGGGCATCGAACGCGCCATAACGCGTTTCCTTGTTTTACGTCAAGGGGGAGATACCTCTGAAAATGTTGTGAAAACGCGAGTTTTTTTTTTCATGTTCTCTGCCACTTTTTTGGACCGCCGCTCCTGAACGCCACTTGCGATTGGGCTGAAACTTGGCGTGTACTCTCAGCCCATGATGGCAATTTCTACCTAAAAAGGATTTGCGCGTAGGTCCTACCAATCTTGAGTTATGGCCGATTTTGCCCGATTTCTTGGACATAGCCGTTTTTTCGACCAAAATTTTGTGCGCTATAGGCGCCTCAACCGCTCATCACAGAGATTCGCTATAATGGTGAAAGTTGATCCCCCACACATGTAGTATTTCCCGTTGAGCAGATTTTGCGGCTCCGACGTCCATGTCGCCATAGCCGAATTTTTTTGATAGTTCCGACAAGAGTAAAACTCCAAAAAATGCCCAGTAAACCCCCAATTTTTCTTCGATTTTCGTGAACAATAGGTCAAGGGGAGTCCTCGGTAAGTCAATGTTTTGAAATTCCATCACAGGATAATGAGATCTGAGCTCCTGAACCTTCAAAAAAATGATTTTTTTTTAATATTATTTTTTAATAATTGTTTTGTTAAAGTAATCGGGATGAAACTTTGCAAGCATACGCTGTATATAATCAGAAATTAATGCCCCAAATGGATTCTTCCTAAATGCCCACACGCTTGAGATCTGGAACACTTAGTAACATTGGGTCTTAGACAACCAATCGAGAGGTCGCGGGTTCGACTCCCGCTGGCGTCTCTGCCATCTCCTGAAAACCAATCAATATTGCGTTACCCCAGTGTCCTTTCCTGCTCCACCCATGTTGTTCCCACGACTCACCCTACATTTTTTTCAGTTTTTTTCGTTTTTCTTTTCAGATGTTAAAATATTTTTTGGTTGACTTTATCAAAGCAGTGAACATCAAGTGCTTTTCGGATGTGCACTCTCATGTGCAACCTCACAAGGCGCGCATGCATGCACGCACGCGCGCACGCACGCCCGCACTCTCGCATGCACGCGCTCTCGCACGCACGCATGCACGCACGCACGCACGCACGCGCGCCATAGTTGACCACCATCTTGGCCACACAGAGGGCCGCGTAGGACACGTCCTCAACGAGTATGCTGATGGTGGTGGCGTCCTCGAGGTCAGGCTTGGGGTAACGAGCGCGTCACGCGCCACTCGCTGGTGTTCAGCCCCTGATTCTGTCACTTGAGGAGTTGCAGCACGACCTTCGTGTCCGAGACGTTGCCCAGGAAGGAAGGTGTTTGTAAAGAAATTCTACAGTTTTGAACCTCTACACTGTACACATTTTTTATTTAATACGACGTTTCGGATATGACACTCACACCATAGTCAGGAAGTGTCTATATTTAGACATTATTTAGGTACACTTTTTTTCCTTATGACACCCTTTCCCTTTTTCTTCAAATCTGCTTACCCCAGAATGGTCTCGGACGTCGCCCCCCCCCCCCTTCAACCCACCGGTTACCTGTGGTACTGCAGTAGGTAAACTCACGCCCCTGGTGTGGGTGCCCCTTGTTGGCACCCGAAATCAGTGCACGCGTGGTGCACATTTTGTACATATCAATACGAAAAAACACTGTATTAAGGAAAAATTTGCAGACAGCTGCAAAAAAGGAGAATATGTGACTTCCGTAGACAGAAGTTGAGCTTGAAAAGAAAAAATGGTATTTGCACATTGCTGAAGTCCACTTTGAAAAAAGATTGTATAAGAGCATTGCAGTGGAGTCCACTTTGAAAAACGATTGTATAAGAGCATACAATGGTATGAACAATCAATTTGCTTGTCACATATTCGGCGTTTTTAGCGTGAGCTATTTTGGCATATTTCATTTTGGACAACAGTCATTCTAGCGACATCGCTGTTGCCCAGCTAAAAGTGACACACACCACTGCCCTACGCACGTTGCAGGTAGAACTAAAAACCATAAGTGCAACAGGATTCTTGGTGTGGTGTGGTATGTATTTCAACGCTGCTGATTACGGATTTTCAAAGGACAGGTAAATGATAAGCTTCGGTACGCTAATGTAGATTGTGGTTGTAGAACAGCTCCTTAAATTATACCTGAAGTGCCTGTTGTGTATACTCTCCATCCATTAACCCAACAAATTTCTGTTACTGTGATACAAAAATCAGTTATCCCGATTCCAGACTGCTGGTATGTTTGCAGAATAGAATAGAATAATTTGTAGGTATCATAATTCGAACTGTATTAGAATCAAAATATTTATTCATTGGATCGTCATTTGCAACTTACAAAATATTTCGGTGTCTATGTATGTACGTGCATGCGTGCGTGTGCACGCACGTGTGAGTGCGTGTGTAGGTTGGTATATGCGCTTTTCCTGGTATGCTATAAGTGCCACTGTATTCTGTCATCATGTAGCGAGCGCTAAAAACGCCGAATATGTGACAAGCAAATTGATTGTTCATACCATTGTATGCTCTTATACAATCGTTTTTCAAAGTGGACTCCACTGCAATGCTCTTATACAATCTTTTTTCAAAGTGGACTTCAGCAATGTGCAAATACCATTTTTTCTTTTCAAGCTCAACTTCTGTCTACGGAAGTCACATATTCTCCTTTTTTGCAGCTGTCTGCAAATTTTTCCTTAATAGGTTTTACGCATCGATGTTTGTCTTACAAAAAAACACTGTATTAAGGAAAAATTTGCAGGTGGCTGCAAAAAAAGGTGAATATGTGACGCTCTTTGTTGGAGCCCAGTTTGAAAAAGAGGGGTATCAATTAAGGCATGCCTCATTTATGTATAGCCACTTATGCTTTGCAGCCGATCAACTTCAGTTTGAACAAACCGTGTATAAAAACCGAACCAAACGCAGCAACACGTCACATATTCGACATTTTTTGTGTGAGCCATCTCACTCACCCAAAACGCAACAGCAATCCTTTCACATCTCATCTACCTCTGGTCATTACCATTGACCTGGCACAGCCAAAGTTCCTACAAATAGTCGGCATCTTGCTAAGATTTGTGAGATCTGGATTGCCACTAAATTTCAGTTAAGTTAGTGATGTGTAGGTATACATACGGTACTGGCTCCATTCGTCATTCCCTTTTTGGCATTTCACCCAATAACACACTGCTCCTATACAACGTGTTTGCGTGCGCACGTGCGTTCGTGCGTGCTTGCGTGCGTGCGTGCGTGCATATGTCTGCATAGTGGTCCATGTGCAAGACCCTGGGGTCCTTCCTGCCTGTCTCGCAACCACGTGGCGTTTAGTCATGTGGCATATGTGAATGCAGGGTGTTCCAGTCCAGCAGTTAGGTCCAATAATTGCCACTGCTGCTTTCTATGCACGCGAACACAAAAAATGCCGAATATGTGACGTGTTGCTGCGTTTGGTTCGGTTTTTATACACGGTTTGTTCAAACTGAAGTTGATCAGCTGCAAAGCATAAGTGGCTATACATAAATGAGGCATGCCTTAATTGATACCCCTCTTTTTCAAACTGGGCTCCAACAAAGAGCGTCACATATTCACCTTTTTTTGCAGCCACCTGCAAATTTTTCCTTAATTTGGTTTTGGCTGGACTACAATCCCCCCCCCCGGCGGGGGACCCCACTCACAAGGCAGGAGGTGACCTCTCCAGCGCAGGAGGCCAGCACGTTGCCCATGACCTCGTGGGGCAAGAAACGGTTGAGGTGGCGTCGAGTGAACTCATAGGTTGCGATGAAGACCGCAGCGTCCGGACCGGCGCCCAAAGCGATCGGCTTGATCCCCGCGTAGACTTTCGAGAATCCACCGGTCATTTTAAATCCCTGCGATGCGAAGACAGTTTTTATATTTATTACGATGAACGACAAAAACTCGAAAAGGCGGTTTGTATTGTACGTGGTGCAATGCAAATATGCAACGACATCGCGATTGCAAATATATCCATTTTGACGCCACTTTGGAAAAAAAGGACTCCATTCTGGACATTTATTAACCCACCCCACTTTGTTCCGTCGTTCTATAGCGTCGTTCAGCTGTTTCACGTCATATAACACTAAAAAGTGCTCAAAAGAACTAACATTACTCACTTTAATTGTGCTAGACAAGTTGAAACACTTTGTGTTGGAAATATTCGGATCCCGCACCCACGTGTGGTTTCCCCCATACAATCATGAACGGGGTGGATTGGGTTGGGGGGGGGGGGGTTGTTGTAGTGGTGCCTGGGTTATTAAGGCTATAAACTGGATATTACATGTATGACGTTGGCACGAACACATGGAATGGTGTGTGTGTGTGTGTGTGTGTGTGTGTGTGTGTGTGTGTGTGTGTGTGTGTGTGTGTGTGTGTGTGTGTGTGTGTGTGTGTGTGTGTGTGTGTGTGATGCGGGATCACCACCACAGGGATCCATCACCTTCACCTCTCCCTGGTTTCCGGTTTGATTGCGCCCTATGGTAGGTTTACTTTTGGATCGGTAATAGCTTTTTAAGCGGAAAACAAAACATGCAAATATATCCGTGGTGGTATTGAAACTGACGCGTATGCCCTAATGATAATATACAAATTTGTATACATATCGCTTCTATTACATACATAACGTCCGTGTAAGTCATTCACATATTTGCATATCTTCTTTGAAAAAAAGTTACAAAAACAACCTGAGCGCTTTGCAGTCGAGTTTTCAAGGTATCTAATGGATGAAATGCAACGGCTACCGTAAAGCCAGCTGCTGCACCCCCTGCGAGAGATTCACTTAGCGGCACTGCCATATTCTTCTAAACAATTTGCCACTATTCACCGAAATCAAACTAGTTTAATTGTAGTTGGATGGCGCCACAAAAACTAGTTACGTCATCCTCTATCAATGTAGCTTTACTGTCGCACAGACGCACGTGTGTTGCGAGCCCCTTTCGGTATTTCAATTTTGTATCTTATTGGCGTTAACTAAAACACACGACCACCACGACCACCACGACCACCACGACCAAAATGCCAGAAACGGTAAACGCGCATTTTTAAACGCACGCTGAAAGGAGATTTTGGCGTTTTATCCTTTTCAGTTATTGTGCGGCTTTTGTCTCGAGAATGTCGGAAGGGAATGAAGTAAACGCCGCGAATGATGAAAACTCTCTGCTCCGTAGCCCTCCAGCGAAGCGGCTGGATGCTCGCCGCGCGGACGGAGTGCGCGGCGTTGTGTTTGGCAAGTTTTTGACAACCTGGTCGGAAGTTGGCAAGACTCTGTATCAGGCTACGGTTGTTCATTCCTGTTTGGTGCGAGCGACGTACCCTTCGAGTGCCTCTGCGGTTGCGGTCTGACGGCGCCATCGGCGGAAGACTTGCGAAGGATCCCTGACTGGCCCACTGCCCCTGCTCTGCACCGGCACATGGACGTCGACGAGCCCTTCACTGTCGAAAGTCTCGAGCAGTTCTTTTGCCGAAAGAAAGTCCCCAGAAACGGTGACAAGAAATGCTGGGGCTGCGAGGTGTGCGAGGTTACAGTCCTAATGTATTGGCTTCATGCTCGATTCGGTCCTTTTAGGGCCGCATCTCGTGGAACGACGTCGCCCCGTTCGACTTGATTGTCGTCCACAAAGAGCGACATCCCTACAAGACGCCCGATGGTCAGCAGCATTGGACGAAGGCCAAGGAGGACTGCGCCCTTCACTTGCGCTACAGGTTGCTTTGGGCATTTTTGTCATACCGGCTAATGAAACAAATGAGGCGATTTACAAATGTAATCAGAAAAACAAAGTGAGATACGAGGGAAATCGTGTCATCATTTAGTTGCATCGTGAGGCGCTATGCACCGTGCTTTGGGCGCAAGATGGTGCGGTTCTCGGACGCTGCCAGTGCCTTGACTCGAGAGAAACACCGCCTTCACTTTAAATCTCAGTTTGGAATCTAGCAATTGTTGCAATTTGCTTAGGCTGGACTGGAATCTCGTTGAGTGAATCTCGTTTGTTGCCCCCATTAACGGAGTCTCGTTTGTCGCGTGATGCTTTCCGATGATGTTGGTGACTGGTGATGATGGTTGTGAGGAGCAGTCGACAAGAAGCCAATGCAGACGCGCGTGCGCCTGTATGTGGGGTATTCAGGGTATGTAGACACCCCTGTAAATTCAATAGACACTGATTCAGTGTCTACATACGCGTGGGACACGCGGTCCTCCCCTCCCTACCATATTGCGAGTTGCAATACCCCTCCCCTCCTCAATAAAAATGAAATTGACGCGCTCCACTCGATCTATTAGTAAATTTTGCAGTAGGTAAGCCAGTAATAATGCATTTAACGGTGCCTACATAGTCTGTGCCACACAAGAAACAGCACTTTATCGAGAAACAAATTAAACTGCGCCATTATAATTTAAAAAAAGTTAAACAACAGCACTACAGTATGAAACAATTATAAATACGCAGTGGTCGTGGTGGTCGTGGTGGTCGGGTGTTTTAGTTAACGCCATCTTATTAGGAACCAATGATAAAGTTTAAAATCCTTCAATATAGGGTGTACAAAATTCACAGACTATAAATACACTAGCATGCATCCTCGGTGTGACCAATTTTGCTTGATTTCTCTATAGTGCACTGATCTAAGTACATTGTATGGCATGACACTATTTTGCTGGTTCTGGACAAAACTACTAACGTGATGTTGTCGAACGTACTGCAAGTTGTTCAAAGGCTGCATGCACTGCTCATTCATTGTCTGAAACAACAGCTGAACACGACACAGCACGGGTACCGTTTGTGAATCACAGGTTGTCTGTCGCGCAGCGCAGCTCTATCGATCAAGAACACTCGTCGTCGTCGTCGTCGTCGTCGATTGACGGTGCTACATCACCGTCAACTGCCGTATCGGCCGTCGGCACCACTACGATTCTAGGTACAGTATTCGTGGCGGAGTGCACGACAACGGCTGAGAGGTGTGGGGGGGGGGGGGAGGAGGCGGTTCAGCGGCGGTCGGGCGCGAGGCCGTCGTCGTCGTCTGCGGCGGCGACCGCCTCGATTGGAAGCACGGAAAGGACGACGGCGTCGGCAGAGAGGCCGCGCAGCAGGGCGAGCACGTCGGCGTGCCTCAGGCCGTGCAGCGGTCGGCCGTCGACGGCGAGCAGTCGGTCGCCGACGCGCAGCGAGCTGTCGAGAGGCGAAGACACGGACTTGACGTAGACGGGCACAACGCCCTTGGGCGACTCGTGGCCACCGATGAAACTGAAGCCGAACGAGCCGTCGCTCGACCGGCGTCGCATCGTCACCTCACGCTGCGGATGCATTATGACACTGAAAGAGGGACGCCCTTCAATCAATGTACGCAGCAGTTGATGGGGGGAAATGACGGCTTGTGTGCAATAAGCACGCGAACAGTGAGGGGGAGAGAGAGAAGCATGCTAGAGAGGCGCAACAAAATGACACGAACAAGCGCGGTGAACGACAAGACTCACCGGTGTTAGTAAGCGCAGAGTCGTCACTTCCTTGAACGGATTAGAGACAATTGTGCTCGAGGCATGCACGGTACACGAGGGGCAGTTCGGCGCTCACTTGACGTCATTGCCGAGTGGCGGCTTTGGCCTGGCCAATTGCAGGACGAGTCGAGGCCCGCTGGCCTTGACGAGTGAGACGGCGGACGCCTGGTCCGTCACCTCCTGGCCGTTGACGGCCATGAGGCGGTCGCCGACGCGCAGCTTCTCGGCCGCAGCCGATCCTGTCTGCAGCGACGTGACGAGCACGCCCCGACTCCGCTTGCCGATGCCTGCGTCGTGAGAAGAGTCGTGCGTGACAGCCGTCTCCTCACGAGCGATAGCACCCATTCTTACCCATGCCCAGCTGCTGGCCTTCGACCTTGGTCATCTCCACCAGCGTGCTGACGCTGCCCTCCTCCTGGAGGTCCTCGCGGAGCTCCACCGACTCCGACTGGGGCTCTTGCTGCTTCGCCGACGTCGACGCAGCCGTCTCGGCGGCTGAGATTTTCGGCGTGTCGGTCGAGGGACTGTCGGAAGAGGAGGGCACGTCGACGCAGTTGCCTCGCGCCGCGCCCTCCGACCGAGCGGTGTCGGTCGCGGTGCTCGGCTCCTCCGATACGGGCGAGAGGCAGTTGCGCTGGTCCAGGCTCAAGCCGCCGTTCGTCGACTCTGTCGGCTCCACTGTGACCTGTAAAGCAACAACATATTGTAACGCACGATCAGCATAGAACTCGAATGTGACCTGTGGAATAGAGCTCTTTGGTCCGTTGAACTGGTCGCTTCGAGGCGGAGTGCCGTTGACGGTGTCGCTGACGACCTCATCGCTGCTGGTTCTGTCGACTCCTTTCAACGCATCGTCGCCGCTCTTCGGATCCGTCGAGCCGTCGGCCAGTTTCCATCGGCCAATCTTCAGAACGACTTTGCCAGTGCACGTCTGAAACAAAAATCATCAAAGAATCAATCATCATCAAGATCGAAAAGAGCGCCTTAGCCACTTTGAGCATAGCGGCGACTTCCTCCTGCATGGCCGTAGTGACGTCTTGGTGATTCACCGCCAGTATCTGATCGCCCTGCATGAGGCGGCCGTCCGCCTCGGCAGCACCGCCTTGTACGACCTTGAATTAAAGAGCGCACTTCGACACACACGTCGAAAATGCTATTCTAAGATGGAGTCACCTCCGAGACGTAGACGCCAGGTTCGGCTTTGCGCCCCACGATGCTGAGGCCGAGTCCTCGGCCCGGCTTCTTGAGCAGCTCCATGTCGAAGATGTTGTAAATCTGAGTGGGATTCAGCAGCGAGAGCTGCAGGTTGACGTCGCGGTAGACGAGCAGGCGGACTTTGGCGGGCGTCTTGCGCAGGAACGAGATCGCCTGCTCGTGCGTGACGCCGCGCAGCGACTGGCCATTCACCTTGAAGGGCGAGCGACAGAGGTGCGACGCGACGCGACGCCGTGAACGCGGATGCGCAAGCGCACCTCGAAGACTTGGTCTCCGGGCTTGAGGCGGCCGTCGCGAGCCGCCGCTCCGTCGGGGTAGACCTCATGGACGACGACGGAGCCGAGGACGGTGTCGGAGCCGCCGACGATGCTGAGGCCCAGGCCCTTGCCGGCCTTGTCGATCTCGATGAGCGTCTCGCGCCCCGACTCCACTGTCACGTGCGACGGCGACGGCTGTCCGGCGACCATCGACGATTTCGAGCCCGTACTCGACTTCTTTCGTGCGCCGTCTGCGCAGCGGATTCGAGCGTACAACGAATCGCGAGGGCGGCCCGCTGAGCGAGGCGCGTACGTACCTTCGACGTGCGTGGGCGAGAGACTGGGAACCGGGCTGGTCGGCGACTGGAGGGCCTTGTTGAGCGCGTTGAGAGGTGCAGGGGGCGGAGCGGAGCGTATCCTGACCGTGACTTCCACGCAGTTGTCGGCGGCGTCGAGACCTTCTTGCATCAGTCGAGCCGCTTCATTAGAGGAGCACTCGAGCACTGATTGGCCGCCCACGAACTGCAGCTGTTCGCCGACGCCCAGAGAGCCGTCCTAATCAAACGAGAGAAGAGCGCATGGGATCGCGGCGGCTCGAGGACGCGAAAAGCGACAACAGACGAGCAGCGCGGGAGAGTCGGGTGCCAAGTGCGTGATAAAGACGCCCTTTTGGCCGTCGCGAGTCGTGCCCTCGGTCAAGGTGATGCCAAATCCGGACGGGCCTCGCCGGACACGCGTCACTCGTGTTCCAGCGCTCGTTGTCGGCACCGGCGGCGGCGGCTGCGGCGCTGGCTGCGGCGGCGGCGGCGTCGGCGATTCGGAACGAGCGTCGACCGCTTCCGACGAGGGATCGCCTTCGGTCGGCCTTGGCGCCGCCTAAAAGAGACGACCTTTTGATGCTAAATCGGTGGGGGCGTCCGTCATCCGAATAGAATTGGGCTCCCGCCGCGTTCACGAGTGCCTTTGTTGAATTGAACGACTAAAGACGAGGCGCGAAGAAATGGCGACAGGGAAAGACGCCGAAGAAACTTGTTGGACTGCTGGTGGCGAATACACAGTAGAAGAATGTATAGCGGTATACACACACTGCAAAGAAAATAGCACATGGTCCACGTGAGTAAAGGGGCTCACATTTCGCGGGCATTCCAAATTAATTTGGTTTAACGAGAGAAGAGCGGCACTGTCGCGTGTGCGGCCGCCCGCCTTCGGCGATTAGGTTGGCGGACGAAGACTAGCAGGGATAGCGGGGCAGGCGAAAAACGAATACGGTTAATTCTTCAATAGTACCCCCCTACGGACAATATTGGTTCACCTTCGTCTACCCGTGCGTACTATTGGAGGGGACACTATTAGAGAATTGGTAGATAGGCAAGGCATGCTGTCGACTAGACCTGCAAAGATGGTGGCGACTGCGGCGGCGGGGATTCTCCGACGTGCAGCGGGGTCGACGTCGTCTCCTGGGCGTTCTTGACGGCCAGCTCGTCCATCGCTTCGGGCCGGCGGCGGACGACGAGCGTCACGTCGCTGGCGGTGACGGAGCGGATGATCGCCGACGCGTTCAGGTGCGACCGGCCGTGAAGCGTCTCGTCGTTGATCTGCAGTGGCTCGCGACTCCTGTGCGTGCCCACCGGAGCGCGCGCGCGACTCCCACCCACCTCGAGCAGTTCGTCACCGACGCGGAGCCGCTGGTCGGGCCGGGCCGTGTGCGCGTTGACGGGCGAGTCGGGATCGATGCCGATGACGAAGACGGAGAGCTTGTCGCGGTCGCGGTTGCCGGCGAGCGTGAGGCCGAGGCCGCCGTGCTGGTTGCGCCGGAAGCGCAGCACCAGCAGTCGGCCCTCGAGCTCCCCGTAGCGCGCCTCCGCCTCTCCTGCCCCCGCCTCCGACGCCGTCGCTGAAATGGGACACGCGCCCTCTGGCCCACGGCCGCCGACGCCTCGGCAAACACGCGCGGAGGCCGCCTGGCCGCCGAGGTAACCGAATCGTTTCCCCGCGGCTTTGAGGCGCATTAAGTCGCTGGACGGACTCGCCGCACACAACCCGGCCGGAGAACCGTTCACGTTCGGCCAGGCGGCTCCGCTAATTGGAACGTGAGGAGCCAATGAAAAGCGCACGACGCACGGCACGTTCGCCTCTGATCAACTCAATGCCAGCGCGCCTTCTAGTCTTGTACGCAAGCGGTGACGCGCGGCGAAATGCCGACAAAAAAAAACAAAAAACTTGCAAGCCGATCGAACATTTTACAACTGAGCTCGACTACGTTCGAGCAGCGGATTCTTCCTATCTAGCGACTATCCTATCTCGCTATGCGCTGATTTGATAATTAGCTTCAAAAAGCGAAGCTAATAACATCAGACGCGACGCGACATGTGACCGAGTCAAAGAGACCTCAAGACCCTATACAAATAAGAACGCATGCAACGGAGTCCGCTAAGTCAATCTGGTCGGTCGGCAGAGAAGAATCAATCCAAGTGCTTCGCCGCCGTCGCCGTCAGCGGTTCGGCTTCCGCCGCGCCCGCTTGCCCTGCGGGTGCTGTCGAGCAGAAGCCGGCTCGCCCGGCCGGCCGTTTTCCGTCGTCAACATCGGCGACGCAATCGACGCCGCGCGACGAACTCAATGCAGCCGACATGCTGCTGCCGCCGACGTCTGCTGGCTCGCCGCGAGAGAGAGAGAGGGAGAGAGAGAGAGAGAGTGAGAGAGAGAGAGAGAGAGAGAGAGAGAGAGAGAGAGAGAGAGAGAGAGAGAGAGAGAGAGAGAGAGAGAGAGAGAGAGAGAGAGAGAGAGAGAGAGAGAGAGAGAGAGAGAGAGAGAGAGAGAGAGAGAGAGAGAGAGAGAGAGAGAGAGAGAGAGAGAGAGAGAGAGAGAGAGAGAGAGAGAGAGAGAGAGAGAGAGAGAGAGAGAGAGAGAGAGAGAGAGAGAGAGAGAGAGAGAGAGAGAGAGAGAGAGAGAGAGAGAGAGAGAGAGAGAGAGAGAGAGAGAGAGAGAGAGAGAGAGAGAGAGAGGGGGGGGAGAGAGAGAGAGAGAGAGAGAGGGAGAGAGACAGCGAGAGAAAGCGAGAGAAAGCGACCGTAGAGAAAGCTGTGCGAGCTGTCGAGGACGACTATCCCACGTCCATGAGGGAGAGGCGCGGCACGCGTACGTTCGCCTGTCGCTAGCAGCAGCACACGGCCAGCCGCTGCGCCCCCCCCCCCTCCGCTCTCAATAATTTGAGTGCTATTCCTGACTGGAACCTGAAGGCGTTTATTAACGCCGACGGCCAGCACAGCGCAACACTTCAGTCCCCCCCCCCTCACCCTGCCCGAGTACACTGCGCATTTAGCGCTCAATGAAACAGAGGCATTCAGCTATCTACACAGCGTGTAGGCAGCTAACGAACACTTACAGACAGACAGACAACTCTTTGAAATTGGCCAACCTGATTTCTTTGCAGTCTGGACGTCACCTTGCTCTTCGGTGACCAGTTCCACCAGGGGCGGACTCTCCTCTCTGGGGACCTCCGACGCGACGGCCGATACAACGGACTCTAGTAGGTCGGTTTTGTGGCCCATTTGCGGCTCTTCGGCGCTGTCAGCTGTCGACGGCTGCTGCAACGGGGTCGCCCGCTCGTCCGCGGCGCTTTCCTCTTCCTCCTCCTCTTCGCGCAGCAGCTCGTAGGGTGGCGTCGACAGGCCCGCCGCTGCCGCAGCCACCGTTGTCTCCGAGACGGCCTGTTGCAGCAGCGCCTCTGAAGCAGATTCAGCTGGAGGGTTGCGTGCCATGCAATGACTCTCTTACACAGCGACAAACGCCCAACGTGTACTGTATGTACGTACAAAGGCGAGCACGAATACGAATGAGAGTACGGTATGTACATATGCACATGTACTTGAGTATGCGGTACTGAACAAAAAGTATTACTGGTAATGCTAATACCAGATTCTTTTGCGGAAGTTGCATCCGCAGGCGTTGACGAGCACACGGACGGAGTCGTTCCATCTTTAGAAACTGGTGTTCCGACAGGCGAACTCGTGGCACTAGCACTCTGAACAAACGGTAACTTTTGTTTTATTTTCGTTTCGACAAGAGTGAAAACCTACTTGGTTGGTTGTGATGCGGTGACTATGAAGACTCTGTACAACAAATCGAACGGGGTTTGACGCCTGCCGAATCACTTCGACCGCCTGCTCGTGCGTTGCGTCTCGTAGGTCGACGCCGTTGACCTGCGGGTGAAGCAGAAACTCAATTCAAATTCGCAAAAAAGGAAAAAAAGAATCGAAACAGTTTACGCTGATGATGCGGTCACCCATGCTGAGCTTGCCGCAGCGGCCGGCGGGCGAGCTGGCGAGCACGGACTTGATGAAGATGCCCGAGACCGTGTTGCCCGTGCCCGGCAGGCCGCCGCGCTGGCTCACCTCGACGCGGCCGCCCACGATCGAGATGCCAAACGAGCGGTTCGGCTCCTTCTCTAACTCCACCAGCCGGGGCTCGCCCCAGAACTTGGCCGCGGACGGGGCGCGCTTCGTCGACGACTGGGCGCTGCCGCTCGGCTGCTGAACAGCGCTCAGTTGCCGCCAGTTCTTCTGTGACAATCCGACGCGTGGAATCACCGAAGTCGCGGCCGAGGTCGTCTCCGACGACGAAGAGGCCTTGGAGGCGTTGCTGGCGCGAGACATTCGCTTGCGGGCGACGCCTTTCTCCTCCGCCACATCCGTCGTCGGCATGTCGACAACTTCGTCCGTCTCGTCCCGTTGGGGCGCGGTGGACGGCGCTTCCGCCGACGCGTCGTTCCAGTCTCGAATGGAGAGCGAGAGGCGGTACTCGGCCAGCGCCTGGTCGACCACGAGCAGCGCGAGATGCTCGGCGAGACGGCACAGCTCCTCGCTCCACTCCAGCGGCTCGTCTACGAGTCGCGCTGAGCTGGGACCGGCGGCTGGAGCGCATTCTCCTTCATCATCAGCAGCTGCAGCCGCCGCCGTCGCCTCCTCCTCCTCTTCCGGTTCGACACCGAGCTTGGTGTTGCCGCTGACGGCGCTCTCATTGAGAAAAGGCACTAGGCTGTCGGCAGTAATGTCCGGCGAGAAGTCGACAGGAGCGGGCGCGGCGGTCGCCGACAAGGGGGTGAATGCGTCCGCTCGACACTCTGGCGAATGAACCGGCGAGGCCGAGTCGACGACGGTGCCGATGGTGCTTCCGCCGTCGCCACCGCCAAAGTAAGGCGACCTAAAGGAACGGCTTGCGCCAGTTTTCCGGAACTTCTCTGTGTACCAGATGAGTGAGAGCTGCAGTTACTAAGTGGGGACACGCGAGGGACGCGTTTGTCTTTTGTGTCCCAAGAGGGGAACCAGCTAGGATGGACGCTCTACATTAGTCGGCACCGGCGGCAGCGTCGGCCAGAGAAGCGGGTCGATTACGTTGCCAGGTGACAATGAGGCTGGTTTTGTGGACTGGGCGGATGAGGCGCCGTCTCGCTCGACCGACATCGGAGGGCGGGCGCTCAGGGGTGGGCGCTCGCAACTCGACCGAGAGCCAGACGCGTTCAAGCACTCACCGATAGAACTTGGGGAAGACTCTGAACGCGGTCAGAAAATTGTACTCGAACGGGTGGGGGGCCTGGCGGAAAAAGCCGAGTGCAAAGGAAGGCCCACTTGGGAGAAAGACGGTTGACTTCGGCGATGGAGGAGGCGGGCGAGACGGAGGGTCGGTCGAACTGGTCGCGGTACTTGGCCGCCTCCTCCTGCGGAATGTAGGAGATGCTGAAGAAGACGAGAGCCGTCGTCCGTCTGACTCGATTACCGGCCGCCCCCACCTGCCGACCGGCCCAAAGACAGCCACCTACTCCCCGTTCGTGCGCACTCGCAAAGGGCGACGTCCGACCCTCCCACTAATCGATGAAAAAATTGCTTCGATTTGTGTTCAGGGCTCTGCAATGCCCCGTGCCTTGTATTTTGGGGGAAGTCGACGATCAGTATTGCAACTGGATAGAAGTTTGAGAGAAAGCAAAGCGCGAATAGCTGCTGAACGTCGTTCGCGTCCGCGTCCGCGTCCGCGTCTGACTCACGTGATGTCGGCTCCGACGAGGTTGGCGCGTTTGAGGACGGCTCTCGCCTGACTGTTGGTCGAGTGACGCAGCGACTCGACGCCGACGCGCGTCACGAGGTCGCCGCTCCGGAGGCGGCCGTCGCGCGACGCGGCCCCGTTCGCCGCCAGCGCGCGCACCACGCAGCCGTTCACCGCCTTCTCTGACGCCTCCACCGACAGACCTAAGCGAGAAACGCGCAGGACTGGACGGACGACCTATCGGGAGAGAAACGCCTATGGAGTCAACTGGCAAGCCGTAACGCGCGCGCCATCATAGCGATCATAGCAATGGACCCACCAAGTGCATTATTACATACGTACATCCATTGACATCGTGCACGATCTTAACATACATACTCATGACGATGTCGTTGTCGGAATCGTACATACTGTGCTTGCGCATTGTCGGAATTGAATTAATTTGTACCTACCTTTGATTTGCAAAGTGTAAACAATGATCTGCAAAAATGGTTATGCAAATTGTACGAGTTTGTCATGAAGCAAAACGTTTACAATTTCAACTTGTTGGAAACGTCGCACTATTGACAGTTTGCCCGCCGATTTTGATGTCCCAACATGCAGCCAGTGCAGAAAATGTACGAATTTCGATCTTTTCGTTGTCTTCTTAATTGTTTTAAGATTCTGCACGTTAAGGGCTGCGTGGTGGTGCTTATACCAAGCGCTGTTTGTAAGAGGCCTACCAAGTGGGAGTCGGTCCTTCTTGATGCGTATGGTGCGCTCCATCTCGAGGGGCAAATGGACGACGTCGGATGCCCAGGAGCCGCGCACCATAGACGGCGACAGCGATGGACTCAGCGAGCGCGAGCTGGCTGCCGACCAAGAAAACATCGACAGGTGGCTCTGTAAGAACAACATGTTCGCTCTCTGCGGTCTTTATCGGTCTTTCACGGGCGGGCGCGCACGTGCTCCATTACGTACCCCGCCAAGACGACTGGTGGGAGCCGGCGTTTGGTCCCTGGTGGAGTTGGAGGAGCCGTCGCTGTAGTAGGCCTAGACGGAGTGTTCTTGAAGTCGTGTTAGTGTCGTCAGGGCGGCTCACACCGCACCTGCGGGAAGAGACGGCGCCGCGCCTCGGCCGACCAGTCGGGAGGAGGGAAGAAAGTCAGCCGCTTAGCACCAGGTACGGCTTGGCTGTCGCTCGAGGCCTCAATTGCGCCGCTTGTCAGTCGCGTGCGCTCGCGCTCGCGCGTCGGATCGAAGGCCGACGAAGGCGGTGTTTGTCGAAGGGGATGCTTCAAGTGAGCGCCGCCCTACGACGGCGATCCCGGCCCGGCCCCAATGACTACCCTACTAGGCCGCGTATGGAACAACACTCTCCCCAGCGGGCTAAGGAGGAAAATCTGCCTCCTGAGTCTGACTCGGACACGAAACAGCGCGGTCGGCGGTCACGGTCGACTGGAGGCCATGTCCGCCGACAGGCCGACGAGCCCTGCCCACGAACCCTTCCAACCTGTCTAGCTAGTAGCGCTAACTCATTTGAAGGGGCCGCTAGAATTGCCTAGGGACGGCCCACGTGGCATTATTCAAGAGAGGGAGAGAGGACGAGCGTGAGGAGAACGGGCGTCGCCGCTTATCGCTTCTGGGCTCGCTGCCAGTCCTCCGCGGTGCGTGTGCCTGCGCTCGCGTCTTCCTCGAAGGCTCGGGCGCACGTAATGGCGCTGACGAGTGCGTCGCAGGCCGACTGATTCCGTCTCTACTCGCTGTATGTCGTCGACCGACACTAAGTTCCGGCGGTGGGCCGGGGCGGCGCCCCACACGTTTGCCTCGCAGCAAACCCCAATAAAGTGGGAAATGAGGCAGAAGCAGGTCGCCTGATAGGCGCGGCGCCGCTGTCTGCGCCCATTCCTGGAGCGAGGCTCTCGCGACGCGAGCGGAGGCGGCGCTTGACTCGTCGTGTGAAGTGGCACAGGATGCTGCTAATGACGCCGGCTCTGCTTCGTTTCGAAATTTCCGTCCGCTCGCCGCCGCCTGCCCGCGAGTGGCGGCGCGTCCCTGTCGGCGACAGCTCCAGCACGCGAGGCGTCTGCTTGCCTGGGGTCCGCGAGGCGTGATGGAGGGGGGGGGGGGGGCGCTTCGACAAGAAGACGGACGGCGCCGACTGCCTCTCTACAAGTAGGGCCAAATGAAGAAAATTGAGGGCGGCGTCGGCGCGTGAGGTCGACTGCCGGGCGAGCCATCATGAAGCGAGCACCGCAAATCAGCAAGGAGGCGCGCGGCGCAGAAGCGACTACTAGTACCGAGCGAGGGGTCGGACGCCACGCGAGTGGTTCGGGTGGGAGTACCTCGGACGCCATTCGTCGTCGTCGCGCGCTGGGCGAACTGACGGTGCTCTTGGCGAGCATGCGTTCGCTGCCGGAGATCATGGGGCTGTGGCGGATGCGCGCGTCGAGGTCGTCGAGGCCGATCGGCTTCGCGATCCCCAGGCGGACGACGCCTCGGCTGGCCGTCTTGAGCGCGTTGACGGCCGCGTCGAAGCTTGCATTGCCTGCAACAACGGACGCCGCTGTGTCGACGCGGACGACGGCCTTTGTGCGCGGCCGCTGGCGCCGCACGGGCCGGGGCGCGTATCGACCGACTCAAGTCGACGTTATTGATGAAGAGGAGGCGGTCCCCCGGCACGATTCGGCCGTCCTGGTGAACCACACCTCCAGGCACAAGTGAACGCACTACGATTGCTGTCTCGGAAGGACGCAGCGGATCCTGAACGGCCGCGTTGAACCCCGCTGGGCGGGTCTCGCGCCCGTGAACGTACCTGGTACTCGAGCACCGAAAAGCCCAGCCCTTTGTCGCCTTTGACGACTTGTACAACGGTGGCCTTTGGAGACCAGATGGCGAAGCCGTGCAGCGTTTCAAGTGACTTCGAGCGCAGCCGACGGGCGACCTCGCTGAGGACCTGATAGGTGGGGTCTCCCCGCGCCTTCGTCGAGCCGTACTGGGCCCGACGAGCCGCGCCCGATCTCAGCACGACGCACGTATCGGACTTGGCCTAGAGAAAATTCCGTTCCGATAACACGCTGCGCCGACTGCAATCAATTCATGGTCTGCGGACTCCTCGTCGGCTAACTTTGACGATCCTGTCGAGGATGGAGCCGAAGAGCGGCAGTCCGTCGACGCGGCTGACGTGCGCGGCCAGCTCGTCGGTGTCGACCAGTGCCGACGTGCTCGGCTCGGCGGGTGCGTAGACGTTGGCGACGAGCGGCACGGTGCGCTGTCTGGCGACCACGACGCGAACGCTCGCGTCGCTCTTGAGTCGCCCGATCGCGCGCACGACGTCGACGTGCGAGTGACCGTAGAGCGTCGTGCCATCGATCTAAAGGCCACGTCTTCAGCTGACGTTATTCACCCTCGCTCTCGCCTTACCTCGAGCAGCTCGTCGCCCGGCCTGAGCTGGCCGCAATTCGCGGCCGGACTCTTGTGCATGATGCGCTGTATGTAGTGATGAGGTCGGAGCTCAGCACCGTTCATGACGTCGACAGTCCCTTCGAGAGACAGCCCAATGCCGCCGTCTCCGCTGTAGCTCGGCCTCTTCTGCACTGTGGCAATCTATAGGGAATCCGTCGACATCGAATTCCTTCCCACGTCTTGTTTGTGCGAAGCGTGCGCAACTTACAATGATGTCTTTTTCGTCGGCGAACACTGACGCCCATTTGGCTTGCACCTGTTCTGCGGACGGTGTCGTGGTTGCGTCCGCTAAACAAGTGTTCCATTGTGTACAACTCATATGCATCGCAATTGTCTTTGGAGAGGTATAGCCGATTTGGCTGTGCTGTTCGATTGGCCCTATGCGGTTTTCTAAAGACGAACTACCAAATCCCCAGAGAGGGAGGGAAGGAGGAGACGCTGTTTGTTCATACATGTTACCGGGTTTTCGATCTGGTGGGGGGGGGGGCAGTGGCGTAGCCAGGATTTGGATTTGGGAGGGGCAAAACTGCTGTTTGTGTCAAATTGGGAATTGTCATGAGGGTACCCCTTTGGAAAAAATCGGGTCTTTGAAAATTTTGGGAGGGGCAAACGCCCCCCTGCCCCCCCCTGGCTACGCCACGGTGGGGGGGGGGGGGCACTGGTAAAGTTGCCGACTCGGCGGGTGCTAATCTTCCGCCCAACCATTCACCACCCCCACCACAAACGTTACCCCCCCCCCCACCCCAAAAATGTTTTTTAACGTACGTGCCTACATGTACATGTAGTTTGTTGTGCTTTTTACGATTGCTGTGTTGTGCGATTACATTTCGAGT